>VZSZ01006382.1:931248-960234 GCA_013398815.1 Ibidorhyncha struthersii
TTCCTTTAAAATATTTCTGGGCTAGAGTAGTCTGTCTTGATGAAGCCTGTACATGAATCAACCTCTTTGTAACCTATGTTACACTAAGAATTTTAGGAATTTCCTTTATTAGGACCCGTTAGTATACTGCAGCCACTGAGTGAGCTGCATTGATTTCTAGGTAAAACAGCCTGAAATTGCCTGAAATTTATGGCATATGCCAGGCTTCTGTACACTACTCCTTTTCAGTACGCAAAACTTAAATATCCTGAAGTTGAGACCAAACTGGCAAATGTTATTCCACATTTAATATTTACTATATTCTGTGTGGAGAAACAGCAATTTGACTCTGAAACTGTTTTTCAGGTTAGTTGACTGCCGCTAATGGCATGGTGAGATGTGCTGAAGAGCAGCTGCGAGGGCGTCTGACGGCAAGGGGACTGCTCTAGAAGCTGGGCTTGCAACATCATGGGCCAGTGTGTCACAAAGTGCAAGAATCCTTCTTCTACCCTTGGCAGCAAAAATGGGGAAAGGGAATCCAGCAGCAAGTCGCATAGTAAGAGAAGTGCAGTCCACAAAGACGACCATGGTTCAGCTTGCGGGAAGTCTTCAGGAGATATACTTGTGAATGGGACAAAGAAAACAGATGCTGCTGTAGAGTCTAGTCAGCCTCCAACGTTCTCTGGAGATACAAAGAAAGACTCTGTTTCCAGCACAGAAGAATCTTCGCTCCAAAGGATTGGGGAGTTATTTAGGCGGTATAAGGATGAACGGGAAGATGCCATACTGGAAGAAGGAATGGAACGATTTTGCAATGACCTCTGTGTTGATCCCACTGAATTTAAAGTGCTAGTTTTGGCTTGGAAATTCCAGGCTGCTACCATGTGCAAATTTACAAGGTTAGTTCTTGTAGAACTTGTAATTATTTTCATATGTTAAAGTATATCCTGTCATCTGTATGTTGGATAGACAGCTTCATTAGCTTCATTTACTTATTTCTCCTAACACTTGCAATTTGATCGAATTAATTCCTACCACTGCTTTGTATTGTCCTCTCTTCCCCTTCCCCTCACAGTGGGTTTCAGAACCAAAAATGTGGTTTTGGACATAATCTGCTAACAATGAACAGTGTAGTGAGACTCTGTAGACATTCATTTATTCTTGATTTACCAAAAACAGTTTTACTGCTTTAATGTCCAGCATTATCTTGCTGATGTGATCGGACACTGAAATTAATGTTAGCTTTAAAGTAATGCGAGATTCCTTAGTAGTTGTTACCAACTCTGTTACCATTCTGTGAAAGAATGACAGATAGCTTCCTAAGAATTGTTCCTGCTCGATCAGTGTTATACTTCATGCCTTTTTCCAAGAGTAATCCCATGAAAGCATAGAGAGGGAAGGAAACACAAGGTTTTTTGACACTGGTAGCTGTTTCTCAGTGGCTGACAAGTGATTGGTGTTTAAAGTGTTGTCTGTCCTTCTGGACAAGGCAGTCAGCAGGCTTATAGCAGGTGTGATGCTACAGGAAGAGACAAAACAGCTGAAACTTACCNAAAACCACAAACCAAACAACCCAAAACTACAACAGCTTCCCTCAACCTGATTATCAATGTCCAGGTAAGAGCAAGTAAAGGCTTCCTACAGGGACTTGCTGAGAGAGAATGAATTTTTTATTTTTTTGGACTATCTTGATTGGTTTGAGTAATGCTACCTATTTCTACTCGGCTAATAACTTTCAAAATTACTTTGGTGTTCTAAGCCTTGAACCAAGCCTCTGCTGTGCACTGAACACAGGTAACTTTTCCAGCATCTTCAGAATCTTTGTGGATGTGGGTGTGTGTCAAATGGATGGGTTATTCTGGAATGCAGATGTGGATTTACTAGAGGCTGATGGCGCAGGTATTTGCTAGCGTGGTAAAGGAATTGCAAGTAGTGTCTGAGATTTGGCAGAGCCACCATGAGTTTTACTGAGATTGTTTTGATTTTCTTGGAAAGAGGGCAAATCTAGCCGTGAGAGGTTATCTCTCTTTAATGGCATATTCCACAATACGAGTGCTGATTGACTTCTTCCATCAAGGAAAGCAATGTGGTCTTCTGTTCTCCTGAGCGCTGCCCTATCTCCTGTCTTCCCTCCAGCCCATCCCACGTCAGAGTCTGCTGGCTTTGGTTAATATTGGCTGGTTATAACACTTGCTTATGAGCATTAGAGAAATTGGATCTAACCGTCTACCTGCTTGGCCAGATTATTAGTAGGCTAATTAGTATAGGACTGGTGCTTTGAGCAGTGTTTATCTGTTGTATTGTAGCCTGTTGTGTGATGCCGTGCTCTCTTCCGGTCTCTTGGCAGGTGCCTTTGCTGACCATCGCCATTGGCACCCTTTTTATTTTGCAGACTGGAAGAGCAACCAAAAACCACAGGAAAGCTACCAGTGAACTGCTCTGTCCCTTGAGAACAGCTCGCCCAGAGCATGGGCATTTAGACATGGGCAGTACTGAATCAAGCTGGTTTATATATGGCACTCCAGTGCGTAAATGTGGTGTTCTCAAACATTTGGCTTTTTTTTTTTTTGTGGTAAATTTTACTCACTTTTTAATGTGAAAGGTACTGGATGTGGTATTATTGAGTAGTCAGAAAGCCAGACAGCAAAATCTTTCGGGTGCAGGAGATCTGAGTGGTGTTTGTGGTTCCCCGGGCCATGAGAAATTTCTTGGAAACGCCTCCCCTTCCGATAGCTCCCATTGCCAAGACCTTTGTGCTGCTGCCTGGGCTGAGAGCACACCTTGTCTTGTCTGGATAACCCTGTTCCAATTCGGCATGGCTGAACAGAGATGGGAAGCGTTCAGCGCGTGAGGTTGGTGGGAAGTGCTCACACTAATTTCTCTTTCTTGCTTAATAGGAAAGAGTTTTTTGAAGGCTGCAAAGCAATAAATGCAGACAGCATTGACGGCATTTGTGCAAGGTTCCCCAGCCTTTTAAATGAAGCCAAGCAAGAAGATAAATTCAAGGATCTCTATCGTTTCACCTTCCAGTTCGGCCTGGACTCTGAAGAAGGACAGAGGTCGCTACATCGGGAAATAGCCATTGCCCTTTGGAAATTAGTCTTCACCCAAAACAAGCCCCCCATTTTGGACCAGTGGTTACACTTCCTAATTGAGAACCCCTCAGGAATCAAGGGAATCTCCCGGGACACGTGGAACATGTTTCTAAATTTTACTCAGGTGATCGGACCGGACCTTAGCAACTACAGCGAGGACGAGGCCTGGCCGAGTCTCTTCGATACCTTTGTGGAGTGGGAAATGGAGCGAAGGAAAAAGGAAGAGGAAACCAAATGTATTACGTCTCCGGACACAGAGGGCCTGTGTGCGGAGGAACAGACTTAGCGGCATCGAAGCAGCAGTGATGGAAGCAACCTGTTGCCCTTCATGAAATGTAAACTCTGGATGTTTCTGGAAATTACCGAGGCTCCAGACTTTTCTACTTTACACCTTTTTCTGCCTTGTCTTTGAAAGGGCTCTAAAATGCTGTATCATGTTTTAGGCACTTTCTTAATTTTGGTTATTCCTTTTACTCTTGCCCTGAAATATTTGACCCTGGCTACAAGTTAAGCGTTTTTGAGGTTGTTTTTTTTAAGACTTCAGATTAGCATAAGTAAGTCTGATATTTCTTGCACAATGTAGATCTTTTTAGTTAGGTTAAATTAACATTGCTAAATTATACAGTGCCAGATTAAGTTTTTCATACTACATCTGTCAGGGCAGGTCTGTACTGTGTGTAGTGCTGTTTACATTGTTGAAATTTTAGGCTGTAATAATTTTAAGGTTTTATACCAAGATGAACAGCAGTGTTAACTGTTATCTATAAATGCATTAATCCCCCTGGTAATAAGGCTCTAAAAAACAACGTAAGCAAAAGCTTTTTGTAATATGGCTAATTCCCATTTTAAAGCTAACTCTTAGTGAATGAGTCCAGATAATTCCTTTTTTTGGAGTTTCAAACTAAATGTTGGGATTGTTTTATAAAATTACTGTACCTGTCAGTCAACTGAGTGGTAGATGATGATTTGTATCTAAATCTCTTACACATCATGTAATAAAAGAGCAGTACTACCTCAGTTTTATTGAAAGTGGACTTCTTGATGGACTTCCATTTTCTCTGGAAGTTGTATTTTTGTGGTTACATGAGAATATTTTTACTTGACTAAAAGAACCAAAGGTTCTGCTTCTTAACTTTGTTAAACATTGACAGAAGCAACACATAAACCCTAAGTCTTCAAGGAAAACTGTGGTATAATTCTGCTTTAATTTGTTTGATTTATACCTAAAGTATTATCTTACTTGTCTGGCAAGCACAGTACTTCTATGTAAGGAACTATCTTTTGCATTAATATCAACGAACCAATTTTTTAAAGCCTATGTTTAATTGCTAAATCGCAGTTAATACTCCACACTTTCTGGAGCAACAATATCGGCATCTGATGACAAAGTGAATTCTTAATGTGTTCTTAATGACAACAGTGTAGATGAGTCATTTTTAGACTGATTTGATAATATTTGGATAGGAGTCAGTTTATTATTTTACAATGCCTGTATTGGGACTATTTGCCTGTTGAAACTGTTGTGACTTAAAGGGAGTTTTATTAACACTGGTTGAAACTTTTTTGGTTATTGATGCTACCTTTTTTAATTTTAGTATGTCAACTTTTTTACACCTTTTGGTAAAAGGGATGATTGCCAAGGCTTTCTATAGAGCGAAGTACTGGCTTAATGAATTTGATACACTTCCATTACACACCTTTTATTTTCAGAGCTGCGTTTCAGGATCATAAAATGCCTTCAATGAAATTAACCAAACCGAAACAAAAAAAACCTGGCCAGTCATCCATAGCATCTAACGACTTTTGTGATATAAGGGTTTTAAAGCTAAAGGGAAACAGATTTTAAGTGGCGAGCTTGGCACTGCATCCAGGATGGCATGCTTTGCACGTCTGCTGTGCCCCAGAGGGGCTGGCAGAGAGAGGAGGAGGATCTGCCTGAATTCTGTCACTGCTTTGCTGGTGCGCAGTCTATGCAATAGCTTGGGTCTGAGATCATAGATCACTAACAAAATGTGGGTATTGAAAACTGTTTAAAAACAAACCCGCAAGCCACAGATAGCATCTCTTTCATCTAATAAGAGGAGAGTTTGGTCCATGCTGCTTCTGCAAGCTCTTGCTGGGAGACACATTAAGCTGTGGAAAACAAATAGTTTTCCAGTTGCAGCTGAGTCAGTCCCTTTGCAGGAGGGGAGCCCTGGACTTGCTGTATTGTACAGAAATATACCCAAAGCTTTGTCCTTGCTACTATAACCTTCCAAGCTACCATGGCACAAGCACTGTTTGGCAGCAAAATCTTATTCTGATTTGGTGAGCAAAGCAGGCCAAAGCACTTGTGTTGGTATAATTGAATTTATGGTGAGACTTTTGCTGGTCCTGTTATTTAAGAAAANAACAGAGGCTGCTTTGTTAGCAAAAGTTCCAAATGGAGACTGATTTGATAGTAAATGAAGACTGTATTTATAACTTTAAGACTACTCATTCATTCAGCTGTTAAATGCTTTGTTCATCACTTTGGTTTTTTTTTCCTAAAGGGAATTTAAAAGGTCCAGAGTGTGAAAACTAACTATTCAAGTGGATAGCCAGTGCATGCACACAAAATCGTGGCTGTGGCTGCTACTGATTTATACGCTGAACTGCAGCAGCTCCAAAGGACGAGGGATAGAGCTCTTTAAGGAAGGCATTTATCTTGTAGTCTGAATGTGGATTGCAGTAAGGAAATAAATTTGTAGCGTATCAAGGCTTAGCCTGTTTTAGAGCATCAAATGTAATACAGCTTCTTTTTAAAGATGGTGGTGGTGAATATATGGGAAGGGAAGAATCTTGTTGCCCTTTGGGGAAAGGACATACAGTTCTCAGTGGCTTAAGTCCTGTGCTTTCAGTATGAGAGGAAAGCCTTGCTCTTGTTCTGCTGCTTTTAGCCGAGCAGGACCAACTCCACTCGTTGGGTAGAATACTTGCACAAATAGCCAAATGATCTATCTAGCAAAGAACCATTTATTTTTAGGCTAACTTCAGTTTTTTAATTACCATTTACAGAATGCAAGCCAGACCTGTGTCAGTTTTAAACTCCTGAACCAGGAGCTGAAGGTGCAACTCTTTGGCAGTGGTGAAAGTGAGAGAGCGCGTCAGACCTTCCCTTGGATTGCCTGGGGATTTTATGATCCTAAACGAGACCAGACGGTACTCTGTAATGTTGGTGTACCTGTGTGGGAGGGGGATTCTCTACGTGTTTCTGAGAAGTCTTTAACAATATTGGAGCCTCTGAAAATATGCTTGTTTAACGGTTAAACTGTGAATATCTGTGGAACAGGCCAAATACGTTCACTTTTCATTTTTACATAATTTAAATCTTTATTCTGTAGGGCACGGGACCGTAGTGAGTAGTGATGCTGATTGAATCCTTGAAACCATTGCAACTATTTATTTTTTTTTTTTAATAAGAGTATGCAGTAGAAAACTTGATGCATGCAGTGAATCTGCTGCAACCTGGGATAAATAACTATAGATAACAATATAGATAGTTTTAGTAATATACTGGAAAACTGGTCTGACATCCACACTCTGGCATTTTATTGCTTTCCCTTATACGCAGAGAAATACAACTCCTGTAAACTTTACCCCTGAGTAATAAAACACTGACCACCTGCACCATATTATAGTTTGCAACACCTTTAAAATTTGGCTCCCAGATCAACTGGAGGTTTAGTTGTGCAAAGTTTTACTTGTGTGGGTGCGTTTCTGAGGTCAAAGACTATTTATTGATTCAAGCAAGGATTTGAAAGATTCTTCCCATAGCTGGTGGTAAAACATGACCGAGGAAATCAGTTGAAATTGAACACTGAATTGTGAGTTTACTTGCTGCTGGTGCTATTGTATATGGAGAGTTATAGCTTTTTTAATACTGTGCAATTCTAATGAAAGAACCACAGGAAAAATAAATGAAGGTGTGGCAGGAGGCATCAAATCAGAGAGCTGAAGCCTGTGGCAGTTCGGTCCGCCCCAGGAGGAGCGCTGGCTTCCCCCAGCTGGCAGGGCAGATCTGCTGGTGAATCAGCCTCCGAACCACGAGAGCTTTTCAGCCAAGCACATTTAAGAGCATGAAATGAGCTCACCGTGCTCTGCTGACGAGTGAGTGACTTGGGGTTGGTTGCAAATGGATGCAGCCCCTCTTCCTGAGGGCAGGGTGGCTGCCAGGTGGGGGGGTCAGAGTGCTGGGGGCAGCAGCAGCTTTACCTGTGTGACTTTTATTTCACTCCTTGCATGTCCATCAGAGCCTGAAGAACCCTGGGATCCCAGGACAGGTACTAGCCTGTCACCTGTGGTTCCCAGACATGGCCATGCACTGACTAGTGACCTTAGTATTTTCATGATACTGTCAACATAAGTATCTTCCTTACAGTTCTAAGCCTTTTTTAAAAAAAAACAAAAACAAAAACAAAAAAAAAACCCCAAAACCAAAAACCAACCCAGCAAAGTTAAAGAAACACTATGTAGTTAATAGCCACCTCAGTCGTGATGTAATTTGTTGGCTGAGGTTACATCATTCCCATTCATTGGAAAATAATAGTCATTGTGAGTTTCTGGGTCTTGCAGCCTTGTGTTCTGCAGCGTGATCCTTTTTCTAGAAGAACCTTAGTAAATTGGGCGCCCAGTTCTTCCCTTGAGCTCACTTTGCTCAAAATGCGTGCATGTGAATTTAGCCTTTCATATTAAAAAGGAAGATGCTTAGCCTGAAACTCAAAGTTCTTCAGGGTAGTGTTTGGATAACATAAATATTTTTTCAAATAAGTATTGAAAGCTAAGTGTCTGCTTAAATTTTGTTATGTGCAAACAAAACCACCAGTGTTTTCCCTTCTCTCTGGACTATTGAAGATCGAATCTTTCATATTGTCAACTGAAGTGAAATACATGAGACTGTAAGACGGAAGGCTGTAACTCCTTCACCATGAAGTACATAGGTATTTCTACCTCTTGTTCTTAGACTTGAATAGTTTAAGGTTACCATCCTTTGCTCCCAGGATTTTATGCCTGGATGAGTAATCTATTTTTTTAAATTGACCTGAGTTAAGTAGTATCTATTTGCCATACTTTTTGGTATACCGCTTTTAATCTGCATGCAGTTGACCCTTTGAAAGGGAGCCAAGTCAAGCTGCAAACAAAAGCGTCGGTCCTCCTGGGTGCTAGTTTTGGAGTGCAATAGAGTGACCGACTGCAGCTACATCACATGTGGCTCAGGGCGTTTTATCATCACACATCTTCTCCCCTGGTCCGGCTACCTGTACTGACAATAAATTGAAGATGGAGCAGCTGCTCCCCAGGAGGGAGCCATCAGCCTTTTCATTTACCCTTGAAAAACTTCAGGAACCCACCTGATGCAATGCCGTGAGTGTATTTTTCTTTTGATGAAAAATACTGTGTTTTTATAGGTCTGTTGGGCTGGACCTGTAACAACCAGCAAAGATGGGAGCTGAAAAGTGTAACAGTTACACACATCCTTTTCCTCCCGGAGGTCAGAATCTTGCTCAGGCTAAAACCCTTACACTTGAGCAAAGCCGGAGAGTTCGTGAGTGTATTGGAGATGCTGGAGTTGCGTCAGTGCTCAGTTGTATTCATTAATGCGTTTAGGTGGTGTCTCTTTTTCATGCAACACGTGTGTGTCTCTTGCTTTCCTCCTGCAAAGAAAACTACAAGACAATTACTGTCATTGCAAATCCGAAATGGATGTTGTGCTGTAGCAACTGTTGCTACAAGATTCTTCTTCCAGTTTGAGGGCTGCTTTTGGGGCGTGACCTCTTGCACTATCTGTACAGGCACATACTTCGAGAGAACGGCGGGACGTGTGAGACGATAGGTACAAGCAGCATGAACGTACTAGTCCTGCTGACAGCTTGCCTTAAATCACTGAAATTACAGTGGTTCCTCGCCACTGTTGCAATCCTCAGTCTTTCTGTAGTTAGGTTTTAAAATACAACAGGTTCTGGAGGTTATACAACTTTTTGTTTTATTCTTAAAGAGCTTCTATCTTTGCGTAATTGCACTCTTCAGATAAGCCCTTTCTGGATGACACATCATTTCACACACAGACAGAAAAAACATCTGTCTCTGATGTTCTTGCTGTAAAATGTTTTTGGTTGTTTCTTCTCCCCCCCGCCCCCCGGTAAATTATATTTGGACTAAAGGTTGCCTGCTGTTGAATCAGTGTGTTTACTTGAATGTTGCCATTTTATGCAGTTACAGCTGCTGACTCTTGCTCTTCTCTGGGCCCATGAGAGGGGAGATCGTGTGACCAGAGGTGGCAAACCCGCACAGAGGATCAGTGGAGCTGAAGGCTGGCTGCTGTTTTTATACTCCCATATGTATTACATATTAGAGGACTTAACAGAATAGTGCTTAATATTTTGAAGTTGTGACTTTTTAAGTCGCTAAACATAGTTATCTTAAAAAATATGCTTGCTTTCTTATCTATAGGTTTAAAACAGTCTTTAAACAAGGAGATGTGCTGGCAGGAGTGGTGGAGGGACTGGTGCTGTTGGTTGTTGAGTAACTCGAGTTCCAAGAGACATGGATGCAACTGGCAGGATTAGGTCCTGACCCAGGGCTACTGGGGGTTGTACTGGCTGGTCTTGAGGGCATGGAGCAACTGCAAGACCTTGAGAGGCCACATGGAGGAGAAGGGTCAGCCTGGGAGAGCTGGATTTCTTGGAGTACTTGCTTGTGGATCTTGGCCCAAGTTTAGCCTCAAGTCACCCTCTGTGGAAGGAATGCATTCGGGTAGTGTTTGCTCCCAGAGGAGTAACTAGTTCTAACTAGGGAAATAATGAGAACGCACCTTCGTGCAGCTTTCTTTGACTCACATGTGAATGCAACTCGCTGATCAATCTCTCAGTTCCTCAGTAAACCAGCAAGGGTAGGTAAGACCAAATCTGCCATTCTTCATGTCGGGAGTGGTTTTTGCCTTTTCAGACTTCCCCAAGAGATACCTGTGTATGACCCAATTTTCTCGCTCTGGGAAACAATGAATGTATTGCATGTTGCGGAGCAGACCCGTGCTTCCTTGTTTAGACAGCAGTATCAGAAGTGCTGTGTAAATGTAATGCTTGAAAATGGCTGGAGTAAATTCTGTTTCACGTAGGATCTTTTGTTAAAGGGATATGGCCAAATTTGAAATGACGATCTAGAGGCAAAGTGGGCGAAGTTCAAGATGATGCATCTACCGAGTCCCATTTGGTTTGTAGTTTTACAGTTACTTTTCTTATATCAAATTTTGCTCACCGTTGTTGTCTGGAACAGAATGGAAACAGCATCTTACAGAATGTGCAATCTAAGGCACAATGCAAATAGGTTGTAATAAGAAGGTTGTCTTTACTTGATAGCAATCCTGAGTGCAATGTTTTTGTCGTGTCCCTTTTGGAAGAAGAGCATTAAGTGCAGTCGGAGGTTTTTCTTTTCTTATAAGCAAAGCATTGATTTGTCCGTTACTGACTTCTTGTGGAATTTGTGCCAGATGTATATTAAATATTTTGGTGCTTTTTCTAATCCAAGCTGCCATTCATTTACCTGTGAGATTATTGTACTTCTGTATATTTAAATGACCAATCCCTTAAAGAAAAAAAATAATCCTTTAGTCACAATGTATCCTGACTACTGTAGCTTTGTAAATGTTCCAGAGCTCCTGGGATTCCTGTATTCCAGTAAGGTCTGAGGGGAGGGAGGGGAATGGCTACAGAAATCTAATCCACTGGAAAGGGAACATGCACGCTGTTCCGTGCATTACTGAACAAATGAGTAACATTTGTGGTGTTTACATGACACGTTGGTGTTCACTTTTTTTGTGCTCAAGCTTTGTACAAAATGTCTTATTTAAAGCTGAAGTCCTTTTTACATTTTGAATTAAAAGGGGACAAATTAATTATTTTTTCATGCCTATAAATAGGACTCTTGCTACTTTTATTTGTCATCTCCAGAGTTGCTCAAGCAGGAATCCTGGATGCCTACTGAATCCTGCCTAGTCCTTGCAGGGAGGTGACCACATCATTTTACGTGCATGGAATGAAAACTAGCTGGGGTTTTTTTTCACCTTTGCAGTGCAAGTATGTACAACAAGGAGATGCTGGATGTGAACAGTCTTAACAGGAGCATGTTCTTACAGAGGGATGAGTGCTGAGGTCAGTCTGCCATTCACCCGCTTCCACTGAGCTGCCTGACCCCTGGTCTCTGCTGGGCTGGGGCCAGCAGTGGGGACTGGCAGTGCTGGGCCAAGGGACCTGTCACGGTTTGTAGTAGCGCTGGCGTTGATGTTTATCCCAGTTTGCAAAAGCTACAGCCAAAGGATGCCGGGCTCACTGGCAGTGGATTATGTACCTTTTTAAAAGAAAAAAAATGGCTGCATTCATCTTGCTTAATAATGTATGTAATTTCAGGAGTTTTCGAGGCTTTTAATTTAGGTATGAAAGACACTGATGTGAACATCTACTGCCTGCTCACTAGTGCTGCCTCTGGGCTAGTGCCACGTTTGCCTTTCTCTCCCTTGCCTTTATCTTTGCCTGCTCCTCCACACAGCAACTGCCAAATTCTACTCCGTAAGCTGCTCTTTGCTCAAGAGCCCAGTGCAGTGAACTTGGGGTTGGAAAGTAGGATGGTGTAAATATTCTGTCAGCTGTATTTAATAATTTCTGGAATAATAACTATTTTAACTTTATCTCAGCCTATTCTAATTCATATCAAGAAATCCTTTGTCTCACATTCAAACCTTTTAACATTTCTGTTTAATTTTTCTTTTTTCTGAGTGCCAAAAGCTCTGCTAGGCATTCTCATGCTTGGAAATTCACCACCTTAACAGGAGATGGTCAAGCAGCCTTTAGATGGCAATGGCTGCAAAACACAGGTCTGAAGCTGTCAGGTTGCAAATCAGCTCATCCTGCTGAAGTGCACTGAGTGTTACTGCAACTCTGCACTTCCAGCTCCCTGCTGTAAGCAATGATGCATGAAGTTCACACAGACATGTGCTTGCCTTAAAATGTCCCTTGCCCCTCCCACAGCCACACTGTAACTTCTTTTCCTCTTTTTTTGTGTGTGAGGGGTGTGGGGGGTGGTCAGGGAGGGAGGGGAAAGTGAAGATTGTCCAAGAAGTATGAATCACCAATTCCTCTTTTCTATGGACTAAGTACAGTACTTTCCCAGAAAGGAGGCGGCAACTCTGCTTCAGAGCTGGCAGAGCACACTTCCAGAAATCCACGCAATTCCTGAGAATAGCTGTTAACCGCTGAGCAGCTGCTGCAGGTACTACATTAACTTGGCTTGCTGGTTTAGGGCCTGCAGTGTTTCAGTGAAGACAACCCAGCTGGTACTTGAGTCTCCGGCAATGAACAACTTGCTGAGTTACATCTTACAGGCCAATACCAATGGGCTTTTATGCAACACTCCCCCCCGTTTGCCCCCAGCTCATCCTAAGCACTTGCCCAGCTCGCCCACTGCCAAGGAAAACGGCCACAGCAACTGGAAAAGGTTCTGTGCTTTAAGATGTTTTGAATAGCTTTTATTTTTAGACTTTGTAAAAGATACAGAGTGAAAGCCTATTGTTCTTATGGTAAGAGATCTTTACAAAGACATCAATATTTAAAGTAATTAAAAATATCTTAACAAAAGACTTTGCTTAAAAACTTGGCAGTTTAACAAGCACTCCTCCCTCCGTCATCTTTTATTCCCATCAGACCAAGGCCGGATTGTGATCCATGCATGCTGCAACATAAACAAGAGGTATGTTATTTCTGGTCAGGGTAGCCTTGATGCACACACGCGTGCTGCTCTGGCAGTGAGAAGCCTGCAATACTCAGGGCCAGCAAGCTGAAAAACTGTGGGTTTTTTTTTTTTCACCCAACATTATTTTGGCATTCTTCTTAATTAAGAAGCCTCCTCTGCACTGTCAGCCCTCTGGCAAACAGTAATGCAGGAACGTCACTTGGCAAGAAACCTCTTCCAAGCCTGGGACGGAGCTCCCTTCCAACCCCCTCAGCAGCCTGAGAAACGTGAGCCCAGGCTCTGTGGGCTTCTACGGGCTCCTTATGGCTGCAAACCCCTGAAGCCACCTGTCCTGCTAGTGGGCTTCAGACCCCTTGGTGATGCCAGACAACAGGCATGCTTGTGCCAGGTGAGGCTACTTTGAGATGGCCCTTGAAAAGTAAATTCAGACCCGCTGAGCCACTGAATCCACAAAAGACACATGGTGTGGACTGTAACTCCACAGCCATCCTCTCCTCAAACCTTTCCAGGGGGCCTGACAGGGCAGTATGCAAAGTAGCTGAGGTGACACAGTGCTGTAGAGAAGAGGCAAATGATTGCTGAGAAATGTAAAAACTGACTTGGCTATGGCCCAGAAGGCAGCAGATGATCAAGGGACCATACGCGTGACTGAACTGCCCGGAGAGGTTCGCCCTCAGTCCAGGCCCCCTCAGTGGCCGATTTAAACTGAGGCAGTATTTGATACTGCGCTTGTGCAAGAAACCATTTACACACGGCTATGTGCAATCAGCACTTCTCTAATAAGGTAGGAATTGCTGCTGTCTCATTTTGTATGCTATTCTTCTTTGGTGTAGGGGGGAAATGGCTTAATGAGCTTTATTTAAGAAGACATTATTTTTTAAAAATAAAAATTATTTTTTTAAAAACAGTAATTAAAAGCTGAACAATTAGAGCAAATGACACCAAGAGCAGCCCTTGGCATGCAACCTTGCTGAAATGGTTTCTCACTGGCATTAAGCCAAAATATACTCTTGGCTTGGGCTGCAGCTCCCTTCTAGGGACAGTTTGGTGCAGCATCGTGATTCTTCTCAGGAAGCTTTGCAAGTAGGCGAGGGGAACCTGGGCTGGCTGCCTAGCCAGGCAGAAGAGATGCTGCTGAGCAGCTCTGCCTCCCTGCTTCTAGTTCAGGGTATGTCTTCTGTCTCCACAAGGAACAGTAACCCCTCTGTTGAAGAGAAACTGAAGAAAAGCAAGGATAGATGTGACTTTTATTTGACTGGCTGAACAGTGACACAGTGAGAGAATGGAAAGAAGACTGCTGAAATAAGTATGTACTCAGTAACTAGGGCCTTTCCTGGGAAAGATTTAACCTTTCTGGTTAATAATTAAGCAGTGAATGACTGTGGCAGTTCAGGCCCCAGGGTCTGAAATGCAGGAAGCCCACCCCATCTGGAAGCATCCCTAATATTAGCACTGAAGCCCAACTCAATTCTAGGACTTGCCCCTTCCTATGAAAACTTAAGGTCTTGGTGAAAGTTTGGGTTTTTTTTTTTTCTTCCCAGTTCTGTCCCTCATGTAAGAATGAGGACATGAACCACCTCCTTGATCAGCTACAGCTGAAGCACGTACATCAGAGGACCACAAGATGACAACTGATAGATGGTGCCTTGGCTGTGGCAGTTAGGTGGGTTTAAAAAACAAACCAGCCCCCGTCAAAACCACCTAAAAAAACCTGGCTGCTGTGGAAACTCTGCTGGATTCTCTCATGGGCGCACAAAACTTACCTTGTTGTCAATGAGGATGAAACATCCAATAGGGGAAGGTAGATGAACTGAGAAGACCTGTATAATTAATCAACACTGTGTACTTCAGCCTTGCTAATCTGGACTATCAGCTATATAAGTGCTTTCAGCACTTGTGCTTGTTCTGGATGAGGCATGGCTTATGGGCAGAACTTACTGTTCAGGTTTTATTGGCCTAACATGAAAGTCAGACTAAGTAAGTACAACAGCTTCTTCAGGCCTTCTCTCACTTCCTTGTGCAGGGCTTTAATTTTTAATAGATTAAGATAAAAATAGTTGGCTATGTATTTTCCTTGGGTCTTTGCAAAATAGGTGGCAAGTTACCTGTTCGCTCCAGGAAAGAGGACCACGCACAGGGTGTTATTCTGCAGACTTCTATACAGCTTTTTGATATGGTGGTCTAACTTCTTCACCTTTTTTCTTAGATCCTGCTCCTGCATAACAGAATATAAGCATTAAAATCCCCAGTTCACCTGCACAGCTGCAGCAATCACTTAAAAGTGCATGTGGTGAGACTGACCCTCGGGCAGCGTCAGGGATGGAACAGGTGAGGACAGCAGTGATTCTGTTACTGGCTGGCATTTGGCAGTGCTGGGGCTCAGCAGCAGGGAGAACCGCGTGCCCTACTCAAATGGCACTGCAGCTTCCGCCAGTAAAAATGAGAGCTCTAACTAGAGCTGTTCTTTCCTGTACAGCTACACAACCAGTCACCTCTCCCTCTGACTCCCATACCACTTGCTACACCTGTACCTGGCTCTGTCTGCTCTCAAGTGGTAGGCTGCAGTTCCTATGTAGTATCGCTCACCGCCCTGAGCAGCTGTGCTGGTTTTAAAGTTATACAGTACCCTGCAAACATCACATTATCTCATGTGATATTACCTCACTGCAACAAACATCAGCATAGTCTTAAAACTCACAAAGTCAGATAGTTGCTCCATTTTCTTATATAAGATCTTTCCTCCTTGCTTCCCATTGCTGTGATTCATTTGCCAAATCCATCTCCAGAGGTGACCTGAAGCAAGAGCATTCCTACTTCTTAGTTTGCTGCCCTTCATGGTCCAGCCATTTATAACTTCAAGGGCATCCACAGCACTCTGTGATTTCTGGAATTCTGAAACAAAAAGAGAAAGGGAACATGTTTTGGCAGTGATGTTGCTGCCCTGTCCCTTGGCACCTGCAGGGCAGGGCTAAAGGTGTGGAGCAGAAGGGAAACAAGCAACTGAAATCATGGTGGCAAGCAGATCCTCCTCTTGCTACAGGTAAACATCAGACTAGTTACCTGCAACACCACTCATCCAGTTGTTCTCACGTTTTCAGAGGTGATTACTTGTCTGTGTGCAGCTGCACAGTGGCCAGCCCTCACGTCGAGGTACGGGAGTCAATGAACTATCCTGGAACTTTTCTAAGTAAAGATCATCTTTCTTTTTTAAAGCAGTTTTTTTTTTTTTTCCTTTTAAATATTTAGCTGTAAACTGCTCCTCCAAACAATACATGCTTTCACTGGAGTACTTTAAATACAATCACTTAGAGCGTACGTGAGTTTTAGTAGCTCTTGCTGTGTCTGTGCAAACTCCCGAGGGCTGCTGAATGAGCTTATTTGAAGGAAATAAGGCGGCTGTAGTGAAGCTACTTACTGAGGAAACAGCAGTTCCTGTGCTTTCCACTCTGGAGATCCTTTGGCAGGAACAGTGTTTCCAGGTCTTTCAACTGGCTGAATTCTTCTTGCAAGTCTGTCTCTGTTAATGACTTCTTTAGACCCGCCACATAAATCACACCTTCGTTTTCTACATCCAGTTCTAGTTCCTTTATCAAAACATCACAGTCCAGCATTGCTGCAGTGACAGGTCTCTGGACCTGGGGTGGATTCAGCAGGAACAAACACAGCACGTCAGCACAAGCAGCTCTGTGTTCTAAGCCTCTGTTTTAAACTATTTTCTCCCATTACCAAAAGTTGACAAGCTATTTTCCCTCCCTTGAAAGAAACACAGCTAATGAAGGCTAACTTAATTAGCCATGAAAAAGGAAAAGGTCATGTTTGTAATGCAGAAACCCTGTAAAACTAAGAACCCCATGCTTTGTATATGGTATTTTAACATCCTGTTACTTGGCTCTTCCTTTTAAAGCTGCAGTTGGAGGTCAGAATGCTTTCTAACCCCCTTCTGCTGACAGGCAGAAACGAAAAAAGAGGGCTATAACCTTTTCCTTTCTGCCAGTGGCTCTAAATTGTCCGGGGACAGGGAGATGGTAACAACACAACCAGCCAGCATTTGCCCAGACGCTATGCTGTGAGCAGATGTTAAAAGAGGCTTATTGGATGCTGTTCCTACACTCAAGGTAACTTAGGCTTTTGCTATTTGCATTGTTTACCTTAATGCAGGATCCTGCTACCTCAGCTCCATTCAGGCTTTCCACAGCAAGCTGGGCAGCTTCCAGCACTTCGTATCGGATACAGACATAGGGCTTGAAACAGAACAGTAAGATACTTCAGGCTTATCAGTAAGACACACTAACCCTGCCTTTTTAAAAATCAGGTGTCGATAAAGTTGTGTTTTCTTCTAAAAATAGAATATAAAAGGGTTTGGGGGTAATATAAGTAACACTCCATATACCATAGCTGTTAAAAGCAACCTTCAAGTAGCTTGTCAATAACAACCTTTTTGCCATTAAAGGCCTTAGCATATCAGTTCTCTTGAGAGGGACAAAGAGCATCTCAGCTTCTCCAGTGCTCAAAGTCCTCTAGCTTGAACAGCACAGTTAAGCCACATGAGCTGTGTTTATTCTTGTCATTGTGCATAGCAGCTTTTAGATATCGTGAACTGTTGTAGCTGATAACTAAACCACCAGAAAAATAAACCAAACAGAATAACTGCTATTTCAGTGGTTCTAATCCGTATCTTTCCAAGAGATTACTTGGGCCTTCCATGCCTGTCAGCAAGGTTAGTGCTTTGAGTGCTCCCCACCTGGTATGTTTCGGTTACCACTCTAAAAGACTGGATGGGTCCACAACTCCCAAATTCTTTTTTCACAGACTTGAGGCAAAAGCTTTCTTCAAAAGGACCTGCGTAAATTGTCAGCATGTCAGTCAGCTTGCTTCCCACCTGTAGGAACACAGATTAAAGAAGGAACTTCACAAAGCAAAGGAACTAACTACTTGGTGCATCCAGATAAATAAAATCTCTTTCCAAGCTCAGCAATGAAGACTAGTCTCAAAAAAAAAATAGTACCTTTTCACAAAGTTCAGCAAGAAGGTGAGATGCGATGTTCTCTGGACCCAAACTGAACTGAATGATACTGAATGCAGACAGGGGAACATCTTCTAAGGCTTTCTGAAGAATCTGGAGGGAAAAAAGAGTGTAAAGGCTCAAAGAGGTACGAGACAATTGTACTGCAAAGGATCAGAAACAAAGCTGTTGAACTTAATTCCTGACTTTAATTTTCATTATTGTCCAAGGAAGCCCTCAGGCAGAAATTCTTCTTTAGTGAGTCACGAGAGGATGTAGAGGATCAAAGCTTATTTCCGAAATGTTAAAATGGATTTAGCTATCCTGGTATTAACACTATTGCTAACAGTACTGCCAGTCAGCTTTTTAAAATAGGACTCATCTACCCACCCCCAGAACAAGAACTCTGAACTACTTTGATGCTTCCTTAGACAAACCCACTCAAAGTCCATTCACCTGTTTGTTTGAAGCGCTCAGGTTACTCTGACACGGGCCAGAAGAGTCTAGATCCTGTCTGCCCAAAAGGAGGGGTTTTTGGCCAGTCACCTGCAAGCATTCTAAAAAACTAGCAGAGAGAAGAAAGCTGTGAATCACAGTACTTATCAATATGGTGAATTAAAAGCTTTCAAGAAGTGCTTGTCACCGAAAAATGATACAGTTCATTAAAGAAATTTCAAAGAATATTCTTGTCCTCAACATCAAAAGCAGCCTAGAAAATGCTTTGTGAAATTTAACATGCAACTTCTGAAAGTTCTTCACTGCTATGCTATTTGTGTTTCTCTCTCTGAAGATCCTGATGGCTTCTGAAAAACGTAACATACTACTTTGATTTTGTTGAGGATTAAACTGAAGGAAAAACATGCATATTTGAGAATCTTATTACCATGGTTTGGATAAATGTGGAGGCTCATTCAACTGTTTCTGGACCCTACATCCTTGTGGCTGTAACGCAGCTTTTTTCTGTGAGCCCTCAGCCAGTTTTTCAGTTGTCAGAAGCATCTCCAAGTTTAGTTCTGCTACCTTGGGGAACGAAGAAGATTAGCAGTTGGCTTTCATCTCAGGTAATTGTAGCTAACCAAAAAGCATGTGCTTTCTCTATGAGTCACCTAGGCATACTCCACAGTAGTGAAGAAACACAGGCGTTAATTTCTAGCCTTATTATTTTCTGTTGTCATTTTCAAGCATGCAGCACTCAGCATCAACCAGCAATCATCTACAAAAAAAGTTTGCTCAGAAATCAACGGCACAAGCAAGAGACTCATAAAGCCAGCTGAATCACTACCACAACATACAAGGTCTCACTTCTTTCATCTGGAAAAACAATAGGCATTCCTGTAGGCTGGAAATGTCTCAGTCCTTTACCCAATGCCCCTCTTCAAGATCAGCAGCAATGCTGATTCATGTCAGTGTTTGAGTACTGAACCACTGGTAACGCTCAGGTTATTAAGATACCTGGATATACCTGCTGAAAAACAAGCTGTCAAAATTGAGGCCTCTATCACAGCTCCATTTTCTCTTTTAACTCAACAAGAGGATGGGCAGGGATGGTTTTTTTTTTCCTTCATAAGCACAACAACTTGTATGTTCTGCGATTAAGGACAGAAATCTTAATTAGATATAGCTACCTTTGCTGGTCCTTGCTCAATGAAGAATTGAGCCAATTCCAAAGCAGCTCTAGCATCTTCTGCAGGATCATGCCCAAGCTTCTGTTCACACTGAATCTCCTTCCTAGGGCATCAAAATCAGGTGTACAGGCAGGTTATCTGTTTTTCCACACTGACCAACATCCTGTCTTTTCTAAACTGGGTCCTTTTCAGGCAAAATAGCTTTCCCCTTGCCAAAAAGGATTTCAGTTGTGTGCAGCAGCATTCTTATGAAATATTCCCAAAAGTTAGCGCAAGAAATGTTTTTGCAATGTTGAGAAAACACTCTTTACCGGGTTTGACAGAAGCAGTGCTAAAACCTGGTACTTTGATGTGTGACTATTTTTAATTTTACTTCTTCCTTGACCAATGACCCAACTCACAATTTGCACACAGACAGGGAGGCAACCTCCAACTCAGTGAAGTTTGGTGCTACAGAGTATTAATATTCATTATGTGAATGGCGAGAACTATATTGCTAAGACATACTATGCAGTGGTAGCCAGTATGCTGAGGAATGTGATTTAAGTCAGTAAATCATACTTTCATACATTAACCTTTCTTTCTTGCTAACTGCAACAGATCTCATTTGTGTGAGCTGGAGTGCCTTTGTTGCTCTACACTTCAATAAACTGGTACTGCTACAGACCTGCAGAAAAGCTAGTGTTGTGAGGACTCAAATCTGGTTGGGTCACAGCATCCCTGCTTGCTCAAAGAACAAGGCAATTTATTATGCTGCCTGATGCTTCAACCAGGCAGTAAATTCTTCATCACCATGTCTATTTGCACTGCCTGCTCCTTTCTTTCGAATTTTAGTGAAAAAAATATTAATTCTGGTGCTACTAGTGGAAGAGCAAGACTCTATGACCCGCCATGACAGTTTCTCGTATTTCCCATGACAATACGGTAATAAGCTTACCCTAAAACAGCTTTGGCTAGAAATTTTAGCTTAAATCTTCGACCTTCATTTCTGGCAAAAAGCAGTGAAGTATCAATAACACTGGGGTGGATCATCTGGAGGAGAGAAAGCATCACCAGTTTAATTTAAGAACAGCAGTCATATAGAATTGGGCAGTAGCTCCATTGTTATCTGTTCCTCTGCCTTTTCATTTCAGTTGCCAGTTTCTCACTGATAAATAACTGGTCCACAACAAGAGAGCAGATGGGAATAATTAAACAAGCCCAACTCTCCTTTCTAACACTCTATTGGGAAGATCTAGATGGGGTTAGAAAGATTAATTGCTTCAAGCATTTTAGGTTGGTTAAATTAAACTCAGCAAGGACTTCAGTTCTTCCCGTGACAGAGCTATCAGAAGCATCTGGCTGAAGCAGAGAGGTAAAGCTTCTGTTGCAACTGTTCTCTATGTCTGGACAGACTCCTCCCTTCCTTTGGGTTCTGAACAGCCCCTTGCAAGTTTTATAGATGTAAGGCGAGTCCTTCTCTTTTAAATCCTTACAGACATAAGACTATTGATAATAAAAAGCAATTAACAAGTGTTCACTAATAAAAAGAGAAATTGTTTACAGTTTTCAGGTCTGACGTAAGTATTACAGGCTTGGGGAAAATACTCTTAAAAGCATACTCACTTCCAAAGCCTGAAGATCAGCATTTAGAGAATGACCCACCAATACTGCATCACGGGGAAGCAGTTTTTTTAATCTGGTTTGGATGTCTGACAGTCTTGTTTTCACTGGAAGGAGCATTTTCTCTGTGATTCCTGAGAATCTTCAAAACAAAAGTTGGATGAGGTAAAGGGAATACATTAGCAACAGCACCTACTGGAGAGTATTACAAGCAGAGTATGTAGAATATGAACTCTGTGTAACTAATGACAGAATGCTATTTACTGCTTTCTGTTCCAACATAAGAGGATATACTGCAGATATATTAAACTGCTCTGAGTTCTACCACATCTGTTTCAAAAGTTTCTCTCTCTCAAGTATAACTTGCAGTTCTTAGCATCAGCTAGCACAGGTGAGGAAATACCGCAAGACTCATGGTGGAAGGAGATGCTTCCAGGTAACCTGAGGGGATTGGCATGTCACCTTCAGGACAAAGCCAGGCAAAGTTTTGGAGAAGACAAGGCTTGAGTTTTGCCTGTTTTTGTTATAATACTGAGCCCAGCCCTAGAGGTGTGTACAAGCTGATGAGCTGCTCTATTCATTTTTTACAAATGAGCAAACTTAGCTACGGAGCAGAGACACACAGACTCCCCAGTCCTGTACTCCTACCCTCCATCTTATTTTATAGCCAGCAGTTAAAGATAACTTGTACTGCGTATCATTAATTTGTAACAGAACTTTTCCTAGAACACTGCAGAATGGTAATGCTTCTGCCTAGTAGCCACACGGGCACTATGTAGCAGAGAGTGTATTCATAATGTTGGTTATTCTAATCACATAGCAAGAACCATATTCTTAACACTGAGTGAAACACAGTAGGCATCTGTGCAAACCAAAGCCTTCTGAAAGGTCCTGCATAACAGGCTTAGTTTGAAAGAGCTGCAGCTCTTAAAGAGATAAGAAACTTATGTGCAAGTCACCTGGTGCGGTAGTGCACTACTGTGCTTTCAGGTTTGACTAGTTCATTCAAGAGGCATTGGCCCCGTGCGTCCACCAAAGAGACATGAGTGACTTCATTCCCTTTTGCAGTCAGGCACTGTCAGGAAGAAGCAGAGGCAGTTGTTCAATCAGCATGATGATGCCACTCAAAAACCTTAGCTAACATCTGATTTGGCTACAACCAGCATCAATACTAAGGAATTACTCAACTTGGAGAGCGACCACTCATAGCTAGTTGTTTTATACTGTAGCGTGCTTCACTTCAATTGCCCACCATAAGCACAGAAAACACACAGGCAAGCACAACACAAAGAAAACCACTATAAAGAAGCACTGACTTCACAGAATGTCTGTGGTCCCCACTGCAGAGCTGCCACTGAGAGCATCTTCACCAGAGAAGATGCACAGTTTAAAAACAGAGCCCAGGTTGCATCATTAGTTACGCAACACTGATGCCAAATAGGCATCTCTGCAAGGTCAAAACTGCACTAAAGGAGGAATCTTCACCACAACATGCTGCCGGAAGAACTGTAATGGCTAAAGGAAAGATGTGTGATAGGGAAGTATCTTTCCCCTCCCAAACCTTGGGGAGGGACAGGAGGAGGAATTCCACAGCAGTCTCAGGGATTGCTGCAGCATTGTTGATGGACCTGGCAGATCCAGCTGCTGCTCTGACAGCCAACGCACAACTGAGCTCTCTGCTGCACTGCTCAAAATAACATTTCTGTCCTGTCACCAGAACCACTTCCCAAGTCTTTCCCATGGCTGCATTTAGCACTGGTACCATCAAGGTACTAGCTGCACATTTTAATATATCAGAAGTGGCTTAGCAAATACACAGGGTGCTTGGCATTCGAATAGCTGGTAGGAGTTTGGTTGCTTGACTATATTTTTTAAGGCCACACATTTATTTTTACCATTTCACAATCCAGACCAAAGAGGGGGCTGCTGTCTGTCCTCGGCTGATCACACTCTGTATATACATAGTCCTTGCATTTAGGGGAACCTAGAATGACAAGATACCCACGAATAAGAAACGGACCTCTCTCTTCTAAAACTCATCATTTATCTTATATGACAAAACATATCACTAACTGTGAAAATAATAAAAAAAAAAAACAAAACACAACAAAACAAGCAAACAAATGCCCTCAAAAACTGACCTTTTATGGGATAGTCATTTTTTTTCTGCTCCTCTACAGTTAGAGTGTAGCTAGTAAGGCCTCGTTTTTTCTCTCCATATTTCCGAATGATGGGATCACATTGCAAGTCTGAGCTTTTAGGAATACATTCACTGCTAGCGGAAGTCAAACCTGTAAAATACAGAAGCATCTGTCAAGCTCAGATAGCACTCCCTACTCGCAGTCAGTTTTCTGCATTAGTATGCACACTAAGAGGCTACACCATTCCAAAGGAAAACACTACCTGGAACATAAACTGGTGAGATTAGATAGATAGAGAGAGAGAGAGAGAGAGAGAGAGAGAGATCTCCAGTTTATATCTCATTTATTGTGTGTGTATGTATTCACACACTACATAAATTATACACATAATTATATATATGCAATACTATATATAATGTATATAGTGTATATACTATATATGTAATATGACTGATATTCAGGATACTTGAATATTACTCCCAGTCCAGCTACTGACACTGCTGGCTGATTCAGAAGCAAGTCACATCACAAGTCTCTGTCTCAGATTCCTTTCAGAAATAGAGAGAACAAATTTGCCTCATAAGCATGACAACATAATCATCTGTTACTTCATGTAAGCTGTAAAAGAAGTTCTCTTTTCTTTTCTGCCTTCTCTGTGGAATTCTTTCCTGTAACTATTAGCAGGAGAAAATGTGCTCTAAGTGTGGCTCACAAAGAAGCAAGCTCTGAACTGACACCAGAATCCACAAGTCTATAAAGTTAAATTATCCTGTAGGTGATGCTCTGCAGATTACACTTAAAAGAAAATATACCTGACATCTCAGATCTGTGACTGCAGTACATTTACAGTCATGATGCTAGAGGGATTTGCCAATACATTGACAGTAACAACTGTTCATTCTCCCATTTAGGACTCAAATTCAAGATTCTTTGTTACACTTCCAACAATTTCAGTTTTGTACGTGCCTGCTGGATTACAATCACTTCTATAAAGAGTATAAAAATAGGAAATCTGTTGTCAACACACCCATTCTTTACCTTGATTTGCTACTCAGTATAACAAAGAA
The DNA here is from genome assembly GCA_013398815.1 of Ibidorhyncha struthersii. Taxonomy (NCBI): domain Eukaryota; kingdom Metazoa; phylum Chordata; class Aves; order Charadriiformes; family Charadriidae; genus Ibidorhyncha; species Ibidorhyncha struthersii. The sequence goes on from VZSZ01006382.1 coordinate 955,519, forward strand.
AACCAAGAAATGAACAACTACTTAGCTTGAATCTAAATCGTATTTATGTATTTTTTATTAGAGACATCTTAGAATAAAATAATCACAAAATGGGTAACGAATCAGAATTCCAGATTAAAAGTTAAAAACCTTCTCTCTGCTTTTTGCATTTACGTGTGACAATAAACCCAATGGAGAGTTACTGAACCAGTTAGGGTAACTGGTCTCATGGTTTAAGCCATTGTATGTCTTCCTTTGTAAACAAGTTTACCATAGCAGCACGCTGGGATTGCACAGGATGCAAAGTCATAAATTGATGTTGAACGTGGATCACTGTGGTTGAAAGAAATGATACAAAACCAAGCAAGATACCTTGTGCAGTGTTTTGAGGTTTCAGGTTTGCTCCTTCTCCATACAGGCTGGCTAGGAAGTTGGCAGAAGGTGTTAAAGTGAATCTCTGAAAAAAAGAGATGTGTTACAGACTTTGAAACAGAAATAGAAATATCAAGCAAATGAGATGCCTCTTGAACCCTAAACCAGCCAAATTTAAAGGAGGATGGATAAAGAAGTAGTGGCAATGTGTTTGGTGTTTTCTCAAGGAAGAATAAAAACCCAACACAAACCAAACCTGTTTTAATGACAGACAATATAGAATTCTTTGTAGGACGGGACAGATTTGCCTTGCCTGGTACAATCAAGAAGGCAAATTTTAAGAATTTCCTTGACAGAAACTAAAGCAACTTCCAGAGTTTCCAGTTAAGTTGTGATTTGCATTTGCTGCAGTTCAGGGAGAATTCCCTGTATGAATCAAAGTTCTTCTTTCTTTCTTTCTTTCTTTCTTCCTTCAAAAATGTTGCTTGTAACTCAGAAAATTAAAATAATTCTTTTAATAATCTTTTTGGGAAATGGAAGAAACTTGACATAAAGTGCAAATAGTAAAAGAGATTTTTCAATCAGTGGGAATAGCGTAACTATTGAGAGTCTCCTCACTTAAGAGTAAATTCCAAATTAATGGAGGTATTTTTAATCTCACTGGTGTTCTGAAGATGCAGGAAGCTTAACAGTCAGAGGACTGAAACATCAGTACATGTTTCACCTGGTAAGGCTTCAAAGACCTAAGTCTTGAAAACCAGTTTGTAATATCAAAGCCTCAACCTTTGGTCTGAGCTGACAAAGGCTACAAATAGATCCTCTCATTAGTTTGCTTTGAGAGCCAAAGATAGCCCCTTCCTATTGGAAAAGGCAGTAATTTCACTGCAGCAATTAATTCCTGGGACATAGTGTCAGGACTGGAAGAAGTTTAGAAGACAGCAATACAGTTAGGGGACTTACATGCCGGAACACTTTTCTGAGATGTTTGAACTGCAAATAGAATTTGTAGAAATGGAGTTGGCTCATCTCATGTAGAACAATAACCACAACCCCAGCCAGGTGGCTTTGGTGATAAATACGGCACCAGCTGCAGTTAAAAAAAAAAAAAAAATTAAAAAAGAAAAAATCAAAGCAAAACAATTATCAAGCACTCTTAAAAACAAACTTGGAACCAGGCCAGCTTTTAAGTCAATGAATGGCAAAGCGCCAAATAACTTCAATGAGAAAAGGCTTTATAGCTTATCTCAAACAGCCATATATTCCTGGAAGCAACATAATACAGGAGAGAAAGAATGAATTATAGCAAAATTCTGCTGCAGTACCATTTCAAGACATTTATACCCCATTTATATGCATCAGAATGAGTAACTTCAGTTGTAGTGATGCAGTCTAGTGAATTAATGCATCAAAAAAAGTTTCACAAAATCATTTTCTATTCACTACTAAGTATCTAAAGTAGGATCTTTTCGCCTTGAGTTCCATTGCAAGATTCATTACAAGGCTCCTCAGCCTTTCCCTTCCATTGCTGAGAAGTTGCCCTGAAAAAGGGCAAACACTCTATAACACTCTGTTTCAATTATATCTGACATGAACCCTGTTAATATTTTTTGTGTTGTGTTTTAACGTGGTGTTTTGTTTCTCAGTGTGTGAAACTTCTTCTGTTCCATAAAATTGTTTAGTTTTTGATAACTGCATGAAACAAAACTATGAAATGGTAGAATTTTTGTCAGAAGAGGAATTCTGGTTTCTGGCCAAGTCTAACAACAACTGTATCTACGTAATACAGGCTGTCATTGTGGTAACTGCGTTGCACAGATTCAAAAACCAGCAGGCCCATATGCCTTTAGGTAGGTTTTCACAACACGTGAGGACACAAGACAGGGTTGATTCCCGAGTATGAATGTGTTATACCTGGGCTGTGTTGCGTTGTGGCATTTTCCCAAAGCTGCATACTTTAACAACTCATACAGCTGGTCACGGCTGATTTCGCAGTCCTCGCCAAACAAAGCTGCTGACAAGCAAGATGACTTTTCCTGTAAAAAGGGAAACGTTAGTAAAGTAAGATTTTATGTAATCACACAGGTTCATGAAAAATGAAGTGAATTACACAGTAAAAGGAAACTAGTTACTATTGGATACAATTTGCATCAACTACATTTCAAATAACTCTTCCAGTCATTACGGGCAAAAGTTTCCTTTCAGATCACACTTTAATATTGAATTTACTATCAATATTTCAGTAACCCAGATCCTCTAACTTCAAAGATTTCTTTAATAAAGATTAATGTAAGTAGATGCACGCAGTAAGGAGACTTAAAGTTATGTGATTTGCAAACATGATGTTCTTCTATCTCAACTAATTCACCCACTTGTTGCTGTAGAGATTGGACATTTATACCCACTTTTATTTTACATTTTATGTACCCACTTCATGCAAGGTTTTGCTGTAACCCATTCACTTCATTTACATTATGTGATCTGTTTTGGCAGATGGGTTTGCTGACCCCTGCAGGAAAAAAAAAATTCATCCAAGGAAACTGCAGGAAGAAAGGACATGGAGTGGAGATGGCACCACACAGTTTAACACAACAGTTCTTTAAATCTAGATATACAAATTCTTCTAAAAGCTAATCAGCAAGTAAATGCATAATTTTGGAGACCACCACTGACCACATGGCTCCAACGGAGCTCCTTTGGTCTGTAAAAATTTTAAAGATACTCTTTTTTTTACATGATGAAAAGACATGATGGCATACAGGGGAAAAAAGACCACAGAACACTACAGAATATCAAATCCCACAGGATAAACAGGATGTCCCTGCTCACTGCAGGGGAGCTGGACTAGATAACCTTTGAAGGTCCCTTCCAACCCAAACTGTTCCATGATTCTATGGAAAAACTACCGGGAGCTGTGTTTTCCCCACCACGCTAACAAGCCTTGTGCTCATTGATTTTGACAGAGCCTACCCACGTGGGATTGAGCTGGTGCACTTCTAAAGCCTTTTGTCGTTGGGTAAGAAATCTAAGCAGAGGTGACAACCTTTGAGGTTCAAGCGGTTAAGAATCATCTGGTAATAATAACACAGGGTGGAGTAATTCCTAGTCCCTCATCTCTCATGCTAAGTCAGACAAATAACACGACACCGTTGTTTTCAATGCAGTCGAATTAGAGCTTTGAAAAAAAAAAACCCAACCCAAAACCTAATCAAACAGCAGGAGTTTCATTTCACCAAGCAAAGGCTACCCGCCAAGCACAGGTACGGCAGTCGCTGGTCGGTACAAATAAGCCGGACCTCACAGGTCAGACACGGTACTCTTGTCCGTGCGGGGCACTGGGTAAGTCATAACGTGGGTGACGGCGGCGTTACTGTGAGGTTGAAACTTTTGAGTTCATTTGCGTCCTTCAGGTGTGAATGGGCTGAGCAGACACATGCTCCTTTCAAGATCCTTTTGTTTAGGAAAAAAAACGATATTGGAGAGTTCATTCATGTTTTTAAAAAAATCCTTAAATGCAAATGCCCAACACTCCAAATGATTTGATCTCCATGTTTCTTGCAACAGATACCATTATCCGTCGGTATCACCTTGAGCCAACCCTCCAGCCAGGCTGCCAGTAAAACACGTTTCTGCTGAGCTTCCAGCATCCCAACGTGCGACGCGATAAACCTAAAACCGGGGCTGTAAGAGGGAAACGCCGCAGCCCCACGGGCCCGCGGCGCCTCCCTCACAGCGCCCGGCCGCGCTCCGCTCCGCTCCGCTCCGCTCCTCACCTCAGGGCCCGGGCCCAGGCCCCGGCCGCCGCCGGCCGCCTTCCTCCTCTTCCGAGCTGCCTGCCGTCCCTCCGGGCCCTCGCCCGCGCCGGCGGGCCTTTTGCGCCCGTTTACGCAGACCGCCTTCGCCATGGCCTGGACGAAAGCACCGCAGGGCGAGGACGGATCGGGGCGATGCCGCCAAGGCCCCTCGCAGCGGGCTGATGGCCCCTCCGGCCAGGCCCCAGCGCCTGCCCAACCGCCGGGGCTCCCCGGGCAGCACCGGGAGGAGAGGATCGCCCGCAGGCCCGCCGCCGTGGGGCCGACCCTCGGCCGCCTCCTCCTTCCCCGGTCCCCCGAGGCGGATCCCACCTCAGCCACGCCGGGCCGTCCGGCCGCCGGGGAGCACGCCGTCTCTCGGCACGCGGCTACCTGCGCCTGCCTACGGGCAAGGCCAGAGCAGCCGATCCGCCGACAGCGCGGATGGGGGCGGGGCCGCTGCCTTCGGCGGGAGGTTTGAAATGGCCGCCTCGGCGCCGACCCCGCTCCGAGGGGGTGGTCGCCGCCCGCCCGCCCGCGGCTGAGGGCGGAGATGGCCACCAAGCGCCTGGCCAGG
>VZSZ01006382.1:960494-979479 GCA_013398815.1 Ibidorhyncha struthersii
GGGGGGCGGCCGCGGGCCCGGCGTTCTTAGCTCGGAAGGCCGTGTCTTCATTTCGCTGTGTTCCTTCCAGTTCCTGACGTTTCAACCCCAGTTTAAAGCAACCGGAATAATTTCTGTGAACCGCTTTAACCTTTCTGGCTTTGTGTTTGGGGTTGTTGTTTATTTTTTTTGTTCGTCTTTCTCCTTTTCTTTTTGGCACAGTTGAATTCCCAGCGGTCCTGTTAAACACTTCAACGGGAGAGATTGAATCTGAATTCCACACATACGTTCAGCCCCAGGAGCATCCTATTCTCTCTGAATTCTGTACAGAACTAACTGGCATAACACAGGTATAATTGTTATTTAGTATTACTTTACACCATTATGATTGCTATTTACTATTTTTTTAAGAATGCCTTTAAAGGGCTAAAGAAAAACAAATCTCAGGTGAATTTCAGTGCATACTAACTCATACACACTTGTTCTGTTTCATAAAGAATCAGGTTGATGAGGGCGTCCCTCTAAACATTTGTTTATCACAGTTTTTGAAATGGATTCAAAAGATACAAAAGGAGAAGAAAATTATATTCAGTTCAGATACTCCAAGTCATTCTACTACAGAAGCAAAACCATGCACCTTTGTTACTTGGACAGGTAAATAAAATTTCCATTTGCCTTTTCTCCAGAACAATGCACACAAAAAATGAACATTTGGTGGTGCTAGTGAGATTGCGTCTTCACTTCTAGGGAGCCAAAATCCTGTTTTTAGGTATTAAAGATGTGCAATATTGGGATAAAACTGAGAACAGGAAATCCTTTGAATCCTGATGACATCTTTGTCTCCAGGGTCTGACATTATTACATTTTTCTGCTTTACATATAGTGAACTGCATCACCATTCTTAACGTGTCTAAGTGATGTAATGAGGTGAGATCTTTACCCATCATGAAGTCATTCTTTACTAACAATGGGCATTCCCTTGTCCTGCTGTCCCATGGCAGCAACCTGAGTGCTTTTCATGTACAAAGACTTTGTTGGTCTGTGCTAACGAAGCCTGTTAGCCTATGCTTCCCGTCCAGCAGTACAGGACGCTACTAGTATGTCGATGGTATGTCCCTTTATGTAGATTTTAAGCCATGTTTATGTAGATTTTAGGCCAGTTCTTTAGTGATGGATTATTGGTGTTTTTTTTTTCTGTGCAGACTGGGACCTGGGTGTGTGTTTGCAGTATGAGTGTAAAAGGAAGCAGCTGCGAAAACCCGACATTTTAAATTCCTGGATTGATCTCAAAGCAACATACAGGGTGAGAAGACTGATAGACTGTGAAACATTTATGCCCATATTATCATCTCAAAGGCTAACTGTATCTGAGGTTATAAGCCAATATTGTATGTTCCAGTGACTAGAGTAACCCATTTGTTTTCTTTTCACGTTGTTATTGGTCAATAACAAATTGCATGTCCTAGAACTGTCTGAATTTTAATAGAAATCTTAATGCTAGGAAAACAACCTGGTGTTATTGTTGATAAATGAATGATAATCCTAGGAGAATTTCTTGAGCTGCTCTTCCTTTCCTGACATTTGTTGCTCTCCTTGCTTCCTAACTTCCCTAGTTTTGTGTGCTCTTATTGCTGCATTAAATTGCTGTGTAGAAAAGAGTCATCAGCATCTGTTTAAAGGTAATTAAAGGTCTAGTGCGCGAACTGCACTTGGACCAGCAAGTATATTCTGAATAGCATGAATAATACTGAAAAAATGAATGTATATTTTGTTACCCAGTCTACACTGCAGTAGAGTTCTAACCTGGGGGCTCACAGCACCTCAGTATACCTTTCCCTCTGTAGTCAAGGAAACTTTCAGAGGGTGACCCAGGAGTCTACCTGTCCCAACACTTGGAGCTTAGACTCTGTACCTAGCTAGCAGAATCAGGTCTCTAAAGACAGTGTGAATATTCCCCCTTTCTTGTGATCAAATGAGATAGTGGGAGTGAGTAGCAATACTCACTTTTTCTCATTTAAAAAGGATTTATACCTATGCCAAACATATTAGTGCCCATGCCTTTGCGATACGCAACGCTTTAAACATCTCAAGATATTATTTATAGTTGTATTCTTCAATACTGCACTGTTAAGGCCTTCATTAATGTAAGCCATGAAGTGCAAACGAATGACTCCAGAGCTAAGACAGAATGGATTACTTTAAGTCTGAGAGAAGGGATTCATGGTTCTTTCCATTCTTTCCATTTTAATTTGTTACAGGATAAGTCACCTACAGTCTTATGCTTATTTATCCTGACTGTAAAATGAAGATACCTGACTTGCACAATTGCCTTGTGAGATTTATTATTCATAGTATTTCTGAAATGGTTTTCAATTGACTATGAAGAGGTTTTGAAATGCTTTATGTTAAGCACCTGCGTTTTTTTCTGTAGGCCTTCTATAATAGGAAGCCTAAAGGGCTAAGTGGTGCTTTGCAGGATTTGGGGATAGCTTTTGCAGGACGGGAACATTCTGGTAAGTATGAAATGATGATCCTCACTTTAATATATATATTTTTTTTTATAAAACTAAATAGCTACTATTTAGCTTTAGTTAGCTAAACTAAAGCAGCTAGTAATAGCTAGTCTTTACTCTAAATAGTAACTATTGTTTCTAGATTATGCAATGTTCTGTCCAACAAAAACATCAAAACAAGAAAGGCTAGATGCTTCAAAGATCAGAGTTTGTTATTTCTAACCTCATGCGCTATTTCTGAAATCTCTCCTAGTGCTACTGAGTGCATGTTCAACAAGATCAATTGCTAAGGTGCAAAAGAAAAGAGGTGGAGGAAGGATAAGGAAACTTGATTTTACCTGATAGCTCTGGACAGCATATTAGTGTAAGAGAATACCAGCACAATAAGATTTTTTTTTCTTTTTTTTTTGGCCATGATTAATAAAACAGAGCAAGGATTTTAAAAATTGTGGATGTATATTCATCTCTATGGATTGGTCCTTCAGGTGTTTCAGCACAGGGAATTTCTTGTAATTTTTTACTTCTGCTTCCCTTTTTCGAACTAGGTAACTGTATGTCAGAGTTCTGTGAATCCCTGTAATTTATGTAAGGCTTACCTAGATTACATTTTTGCTCTAATGAGAGCTAACCCCAGTAGTAGTTTAAAAAGAAGACGTTAATATAAGCATACTTTTGAAGGATTGGATGATTCTCGGAATACTGCCCATCTTGCTTGGAGGCTGATTTGTGACGGCTGTGTGTTGAAGATTACTAAGTCTTTGGATAAGGTTAGTGACTACTTCATATCTTCCCTTCTACTTACTTTAATCACAGAATGGTTTGGGTTGAAAGGGACCTTTAAGACCATCTAGTTCCAACCCCCCTGCCACGGGCAGGGACACCTCCTAGGCCAGGTTGCTCAAAGACCCATCCAACATGTCCTTTGTGGCCTGGAATACAGCTGAAAAGCGAGTTATTCGTACAATAAACCCAGCATCTTGACTATGAATTGAACAGAACATCCCTAGGCTGATACGCTTATTAATTTTGTGCGTTGATTCCTAAAACTTCTCGGTATTCACTTTCCAAAATATCCTTTTGTTTACGGACTCCCTAGGCACATCTGAAGAATAATTTCATTTCCGGAACATCGACTATAAACTTCACTGACAAGACTCCACTGGGAAGTAACAGCAGATCTGAAACACCTAGAGATGCAACTTGCAAAACAAACTCTCTGGCTGAGAAAAAACACAACAGTATCGCTGGAATTAAGATAAATTCTAATGTACAAACTGAAGAACAACAGACCACTTGCATTGATTCCTCTAGCAGCAGCTCAAGGACTGATTTACGTGCTCAAGCCCGGAGCTCTTTAACAGCATCCACTGACAGATTTCCCGTTCCTCTTGAGCAGGCACAGCAATCTCACAGTACTGTATCAACAGGCATTCGGCAAGGACTGAGCAACGGGCAACCTCTGAGTACAGCCAGATATAGCCCTGCAGTACAAGGATCGGGACTTGTGCTTGTCTCCACTACCATCTCCTCAGTTAATATCTCAAGTGAGGATATCAGTACTAGTTCTGATTGCTTATCTCTGCTGACTGACTGGGAAGATGTCGCTTTAATACCAGAATCTCAATATGAACAAAATTCAGACTCCGTTCAAGTCAAAGATGACTCAAATACAGATATTTTAACAGTGTTTGAAGAGAAAACAGTTTCAAAACAATCGACTGTGGTGAGTTCAGGTAATCAAAGTTTGGAGAAAACTGTAGTACCTGTGGAACCTCTAAAATCTATCATTTACAAAAGTTCTGATACTACTATCTATAATGTAGAAACAGTACAAAGGCGGACTTCAAATTTTTCAGTTTTTAAGTTACCATCTGCAAAGGTAAATGCTATTTCAGCACAATCAGCATTAACTGGAAATTATTCTACTCCTTCAGAGGTTCATAAAAGAAAGCCAACTAGTCCAAAACTGTTCCCACCAGCAAAAAAACAGTCTTTTGCTATATATAAAGAGAAAACTGCATCTTTTGATCATTCCTTACCTTCAAGCAGTTCAAATTCGTCCAGCGTGTCTCCTGCCATTCTGAACTCCACAGCCAATTTGAATCAGTCTGTAAGAGCTGTGAAAAGTGGAAAACCAACTCCCCCTCTGTGTAACTGCGGTCGAAGAGCTAAAAAACTGTATGTGTCAAATGCTGGTCCAAATCACGGCAAAGCATTTTTTTGTTGTCCTGTTGGGAAGCACGAAGGTAATAAGAAAGGTTGTGGATACTTCAAGTGGGAATATGCGCTTCTGAAAGAAAAATCTAATGGTGTCACCCTGAATGCAGATGCTTTGACCTCTCTTGGAACTCACGCTAATAATTTAGGAAATTCTTCCAACAAAAAATATTTGTGTCTTAGACCCTCTATGAGAACTTGAAAATTGATTTTTTTTTTTTTTTTTTGTCCGACTCAAACCCAGTAAGTTGGTCATGCTTAATATAATCAGGACAGTCAAATGATGTCAGGTATATGTTCTGAGAGTGGGCCAAAAATTACACTGCTTGGTTAACATAGACAGAAATGGAAATTGCTTAAGCATACAAAAATATCAATATATCATAAAGTATTGTGTTAATGAAGTGTGAGAGAATAGATAAAATCACTAAGTGCTAAAATTGAAGTATGAACAGCTGTTGCTACAAATCTTAATTTCTGCTTTATGTTTTAAATTCTTTACTAGTCCAGTCCTTAAAGAACATTTTAATGATACAGATTTTATTTACGCTTTTTTCTAAATATACTATAATTTTTTAAAATATATTCAGAAGTTGTCATACTTCTCAAAAGTGATTCTTAAAGCAATAGTGTTCTCTTAAACTCTTACTATTTTTTTAATCCTTTGAATTAAATAACAATAAAGATAAAATGCTGGTGACAGTTCATTAAATAGTTTATTTAACACACATCACCTATTGTGCTCTTGACTATGTGAGTTTCTTGTTTCATTTGTATCGGTCTGCCTGCTTTTGTACTATTAGCTAGTCATGTGGAATCTGGGACAGCCAAATGCTGGGAATCAGCTAAGAATTTATTCAAACCTAACCTAAGAAGGACATAATTCACTGTCTTTTACTCTAAGTTATTGTGTAAATCTGCAATATCTTACACTGTAAAAAAAAAAAAAAAAAAACAAACAAAACCTATAAAAAAGCACCAGGTACTTTTAATCTTTTCTCCACTCCTTCTGGCGCAGTTCATTTCTTCTGATCTTCCCACTAATAGTTTTTGGCAACTGTTGAACAAACTCCATCTATTGGGAAAGAGAGGAAATTGCAATACAACAATAAGATACAGTTTACTTTTTCTTAACCCCAGTGGCATAGGCTTGTAAGCCACAGAACAGTTAACACCCATTGTCTTATGGTAGTGAGAATTACGTGGGTATTTGAGCACTCACCTTCCTGGGATACTTGTATGGAGCAGTAACTTTCTTAACGTGGTCTTGTAGCTCTTTCATAATTTTTTCTGGATCATGTGAAGCATAGTCAGATGTTAAAACAACAAAGGCTTTCACTACCTAAAGAAGTTACAGCAGCAATGGTTTAAATGCCAGTGAAACAGTATTACACAACAGTAAGATTTGAAATTTTAACCAAACGCTTGCTGACAAACTGCAGAGTAATGTATAGGGCAGCTACAGAAAGCTTTGCTAAAGTCTGTGGGTGCTCTCTATTAATCTGGACTGTGCAGGCAGTTTCTATACATTTGATAAAGAAAAACCCCTAAGTATTTGAATGACAGGGGAAGCTTCAAACTGTGCTTTTGTTATATTGGATTTTGGGGAAATTGCCTTGGTCCATTTTTTCCTGTGTGGGTTCTCCAGTGTCTGATAGAGTTGAAATGCCGACTTGAATTTATTTAGTTTTAATTAAAAAAAAAAAAAAAAAACCCTGGATAGACAAATCCCTTGGAAGTTGGGCTTTATTAGCTCTGATATGCACAAAGCTACCTAAATATATAAGCTTGCTTAACTTGTTTACCTCTCCTCTGATGGGGTCTGGACTGCTGACAACCGCTGCTTCTACCACTGCAGGATGCTCTACCAGGGCACTTTCTACTTCAAATGGTCCAATACGGTACCTTTGAAATGGAGGAAAGGGCTTTTAGTTACATTTGATAACATAAACATAACTTCACATCTGAATTATCTATGTTATTCAAGTTTAATGATTTATTGTTAGTCAGGCTTAAATTACCCAGCAGAATTAATGACATCATCAGCTCTTCCAACAAACCAGAAGTATCCTTCCTCATCCATAATCCCCCTGTCTCCGGTGACATAAAAGTCCCCACGTATTGTTGCCTCTGTTTTCTCTGGATCATCCTAGGAAAGATTAAATTGCATTTTACATGAAAACTACCTGAAAAATACACAAAATTGCATTCTAACATGTTTAGCATATGTTATGGTACAGTCAAATATTTAAAAAATTCAGCTTTTCAGACTGGTCCATGCTGTGGTCATGTGCATCAGATTCAAATGGGACATTAAGAATAGAGAATTATTGATGCACCATTACTGAGCTACAAAAGTAGATATAAAAATTCATAAATTGCAATAAATGTGACTGACAAAATTTTAATCTTATTGTATTATGCCCCATGGCTTTAGGAACCACTGAAGGTTGCAAAAATATGTAGGCTTATGGAACTGAGACTTTGCTTTTAGGTGATTATCCTTTAATGATTTTTTTCCTTTGTATTTCTAGCATCTCCTATCCTGAGATTATTTTTTTTTCACCCCCCAGAAAAGTTTTGGATCAGCACAGCACAATTAATAAGGGCAACTGATAAGTGTTCTTTCTACAGCAAATGCAGCTGATTTCTGCAAGAATTCTTCTAGGCAGTATGCATGGTGTTCCTTTCCCGCATGCTCACTACTGCTCAGGAGACCTGATTATAGGCTGATACTATCCAGAAAATTTAATGAGGTTTCCTGGTATCAGAACTGAAAGCATGATTTTCATTTGCTCTGCTGGTTGTTGGACTGAAAATTCTAACCAACATGGAAAAAACTGAAAAAATTTGCTGTGTGAAACATTCCACGAAGCTCAAATCTGCAGGGAAGGGATCTGAACAGCGTCCTGCTTCTCAGATGGGGGCTCTAGTCCTTAGGCCAGAGACTATTTTGGGATTAGGGGGTCTGTCAAACATTCTCCTTTACATTAAGGAAATAACAATCAAAAGAAAGTGGATTTTGACTTGCTAGGCAGGACAATCTCATAATTGTTTGTATAAGTAGACCAAGCATCTGCAGGAAAAAAAATGTAAATCCCTCTTTCCTCCCCACAGGTTTTTAGACCAGTACGCAGAGTATATGTAAACGAAATGGGCAGCAGATTCCTTGTGACAGAGATTTAACAGGGTATCTATTTTAACTGTAGAAGTATTCTTACAGCATAACAAGTAAAAAGAAAAAGTGATCTCGCAGGTTTTACTCTGATGGCAATATCTCCTTCTTTTCCAGGAGCCAGAATATTACTGTTCTCATCTATAATCTGAAAATAAACAAAACACAATTTTATTATCTTGGAGTCAAATTAAAAAGCATTATAGAATCTTGGTGTGCATTTAAAATACGTATCAAAGTATTTTTTTAACTGGGAAATGATTTGGAGCAGTAGGGGGTCTTACTCTTGACAACTGAAGTGTAAGATTATTACTAATCCACTGTACTTCGTACTATCTCTTTTATTTGAGGAACACCAAAAAATCACAAAAAACACACAAAATCTTAACACATATTGCAAATTGATCTGGTCCTAGAATCTGCTTCAGCAGTTTTGTTATCATCAGGAAACAACACTCACTCCAACTCTTCCTTAACTCAGCAATTTCATTTCTATCATTGCCTCAGTGTTTGATATCTGTTGGTGAGCACTGGGCTGCCATCTGTGCTGGTGAGGATGGTGCAACAGGGAAGTCCAATTGCTTATTTTGCACACTCAGTTTAGGGCAGTAACATGCCTTTCTTTACTCTTTCATTCACTGCTGAATGATGGCACATGGTACAACTCTGTGTTAGAGCTTTCAGACCTCTTTAATGGAAAGTGATTATGCAAGAGGGAGAGACTGAGTCACCAGATGTACAATACCTTGACATCATACCCTGGAGATGGCTTTCCCATAGAGCCAGGTTTGATTTTCATTCCTTTAAAATTTCCACAGATCAGCACCTGTAACAAGTGTTGTTGGGTTTGGGTCTGGTTTGCTGTGTTTTATTTTTTTTTAATTAAACTGTGGCTTGTATATTCAGTCTTTAGCTTAGGTTTAAAATACTCAGCTAATACCGTGTTTTTCTACGAGGAATATTAAATGTCTTCATTATAATAATATATCCAATGATTAAACTTCTAGAAATAAACTATGCCCTCAGAATCATGTCCACAGCTCCAAATAATGTTAGTGAGTGCTCTAAAGATAGATTCTAAAGCAGAATTTGGAAGGCACTAATGAGGAATATACCCCTTTTTTGTTAGTTCCCAATGCAAAGCCTACAGGAATGAAAAACAGTCCTTGGATTTTGGGTGAAGCTGTTATGATTGTTCTATGACTTACAAAAACTACATTCTTCCAGTGTTGCTTATTGCGACTGATTTTTCCCCTGAAATTCATAACTACATATAAATGATTTTAATCACTTTTTCTTGGCAACCTGAATTGAATTTATTGCTGTATCTGTACAGCATACATTTTCACATTTGTAAAGCAGAACATACTGTTTCTGTCTGTCCATAGCCTTCATGAATATCCAGCCCAGTCTGGGCTTTCCATTCTTCCATCACCTCAGGGTTGATTGGCTCCCCAGCACTCACACAGTGCCGTAGGCTTTTGAATGTATAGCTTAGTGGGAAAGAAAACAAATAATTGGCAGTCATCTATCTGCTCTGTCCCATTCACTACTGTATTCCTGTATTGTGGGGTCCTTTCTACAGAAACCAAAATTTTTTACTTATTCTTATACAATCCATTTGAACTGTGTAGTGTTAAACAAAAACAAATCTGGAAAAAATGCAAATAAAAAAAGAAAAAACTGCTGGCTTACTTCTGTATTATTTTAGAAAATCTAATGATCAATATACTGTTTCTAACCCTAGAATCTGAACCGGGGTCTAAACCAAAGAGGAATAACAAAGTTCACCCTAATGACAATAAAAACTCACAGAAGAGTTAAATGAGGCCGAGCAGTCTTTCAGACATTTCACCAAGTTGTGCTGATGCACACATTTCTTGTAGCTTATAGTATTGGAAGAACAAGTTGAAAAACAAAGGAGGGGAATGTGATTATAAAAGCACTTCTGAAGATCCATTAATTATGATATCATGGGTATCCTCGTACATCCTCAGCTAAACTGCTTTTCAAAGTCTTATGCAAGTTCACTGTAATTTATGAAACCTGAGATGGTTAAGCCATCCCTAAACCTTTATTCTGAGTTTGCTCCTAATACTTAAGATTCAAAATGTTGAGAAATATATGAGCTGTGTTACTGTTACACCATTGTAAATTTGGAACAAAATGAAGGTGACGTGAGCATTTGGTCTACTGTTTTGATCAAATACACCAATAAGGATACTCTGCTTTTGCTTACCTGGACAGTTTATGTTGCACAAACATTCGATAGGCAGTTGGAGCAGAACAGAAGACGGTTATGGGAAATCTTGACAGACTCTAGAGAATTTAGAATAAAAAAAAGTAAATGTTGCCAATATACTGAAACCTGTGAGGTCTCATCTTCATTGTAAGAGATAATATAATGATCTCTGCATCCAGCTTATGAAACACACTAACAAAATATTAAAGTGTCCTAAAAGCAGTTAGCTATGTACTTGCCAACACCAACACACAGCAGTTACATTCAATTAGTTTCTTCTTCAAAACAGGATATACATCATTTTACAATTAGTTCCACACACCAAAGTTTTTTGCTCTTGAAAGCTTTACAGTTTCTCTTGCAGAATTTCTTCATAATTGCAGTTTAGGTAGAAAACAAGTGAAACCACAAGGCTACTTTTTTAGATGCTCTGTAGGTGTACAACTGACAGTGTTCTTCAACATACCCTAATATCAACTAGCAATTTCCAGCCATCTCATTAATATGGATATGATGATAAAGTCATTCCATTTAAAATGAAACACGGTAGTCTTTTTTCAAATGATGAAGAGCTGTGGAGGATGTAGAAGAATGTAACGTTGGTTTCTTAAAGAAATTCAACCTTGCTGCCTCTTCACTCCTTAACTTTGAATTACATGGTGCAGGTAACTGAAATTATCATTCATCTGTTATTGTTACTTATTTTAGTAACACCACCAAAGTGCTCCACAAATCCCAGAACAATTTCCTGTGTACTTCACTTTTAGGCCAATAATGGATATTTGCAGGTTTGTGCAGTCAAATCCAGAGCAGAGTGTATGATGAAACTTTTTGGATGTCTAATACGCCTTTGTTTTGGGGTACGTATTTGCAGCACTCGCTACTTAACTAATTGGTTGGTTACCACCAGGTGAAAGTTGTAACTATGCTGCGTGCTGCCCCCGAGCAGCTCCAGGGGAAACGAAAACCTGGGCAAGACCAGCCAGAGAGAACTGTGCTGTTTGTTGCTGGGCTCTCCTCACTTACCTCGAAGACAATGATTGGGTCAAAGTGTGGCATCTTATGTACAAATACACATGCCCCTTGAATCCAAGGTGAAAAAATGCTGCTCCAAGCTGACTTTGCCCAGCCCGTGTCTGACGTATTCCAAAATATATCTGAAGAAGTCAAGTCCAGCCAGTACCTGGTAACACAAGGAAATGGTCCACAGTCTCTATTTGGCAGGGACAAGGCAAATATTAAAATATCAACAAGAGATGTGCTAGTGAAGCAAATCCATCAGTGGTTGTCTTCGGTAAATGGCAATTAGAAAAGGAGGAATTTCTGAGCAAGAGTAAGTCACAGCATAGTGAGGATGTCATTGGGATAGGCTGATGTTGCATTTTTTTAAGGGAAAAATTATACTCATGGACAAGCTAACACCACCTCAGAACATGATGTTGTATAAATATGTATGAGATTGCTGGGGTTTTGTTGAACTCATTTTCAGGGATGAGGATTTTTTTTGTTTACTTCTAGTTTGGTATTTTCTGATTTATTGTTCTTTGCCTGTCAGAGTGAAGTGCACTGCCATATCAATTTTATAAACAACATTGCTTTATAAACTTAAAGATTCTGAACTATTAGCATTTTGTCCCTGCAGGAGCTGTGTCTAATCCAGACACACATAAATTCAGAAGCCTAACAGACCCATGTTTTTTTCCTGTTTATGGTACAGAGTTCATTTACCAGAAGTTAAAGAAAATGTTACGAAGAAGTTAGTGACTATATGACTGCTACATTCTCTATACACTAAGGCAGCTGGACTCAAACCGCTTTGTTTTATGAAAAAAAACCTACCACTTTGGGGGATGTAAAACAACTGCTGTTGTTTAAACTATTGAAACAAAAGCTTCCAGTAAAAATCTTGTGGTTTTCTTCCTTCTACTATGTGACCAGGTACAGAAATACGTCTGATTTGAAGTGATATCTGTACCTTCCACTTACTGTGAGGCCAATACCATAGCTGCTGTGGGAATGTTCAGTCATTTTTGGAGATCCTGTAGTTCCACTGGTAAAATAGATGGCCATCGGATCTTGACACTTGGTGGTGACACAGTGGTGATCAGAAGGAGCATTTCTTAAAATAAGCAAAATGATGAATAAAGTTATTTGAAAGTGTGACTTGCACGTTTTTGAAAACATTTAACCAAAATAACTGTAGCAATCAGAAGTGTCATAAACATTGGTATTTTTCCACTGTGCAGTCTGAAAAGGGTGAAAATATATTGGCGTGTACTAACATTCCCTATTGAAAACAGACCACTGTGCTTTTCTTTCATTACTGCTGCGGTGCTTTATTTACTCACTTCAGGAGATCTTTAAAGTTCAGCCATCCTTCTCTGTGGCACTCTGACACAAGCAATTTGAATTTCAGAGACTGGCATTCAGTCCCAACTGAGTCTACAGCTGGTGCCACAGAATCATCAGTGATTATACACTTTGCCTTGGATTTCTGTAGTCGATGAAGAATGTCCTTTGCTGTCAATTGCTGTGTACCAGGAATTAGGACAGTTCCTAAATGGAAGGAAGGGGAATGGAAAAACAGTCTCAGTGTTTAAGAATAACACTTGTACACGCAAGCAGACTTCAGCTTACTTCGTTCTTTTGAGTGGGACAGGCCGGGCTGTACTAAAAGAGGACTTGGCCTTACATTTGTAAATATGCCGATTTCTTTGATGGACTAAATGCTATGTGAGTATTAGCACAAGTTAGCAAACACTGTACTGATCATGGGACAGTGAAAGAAATCAACAGAATAACTTTTCTTGTTCTGAAAACACTGCCCCGGGAACACGCCACCTCTCTGGACTTGACTTCTTTACTGGTAAACATAGCCATTGCCTCACGAGGTCATAGTGCTAGTGTTTGTGAGGCACCAAGACATTCTGGGTTGTAAATACTGGGAAGCTGAGTATTTAACTGATCCCACAGGGGAACGTGTGAAATAGTTCATTAAGTATGGGCTAATTTCACTGCAAGTTAGCGAGGGGGGGGTGCTGGAAAGAGGAGAATGACAGAGGCACATGGACTCAGAGTTCCTTAACAGCTAGAGCATGCGCAAAAGTCCTAAAAGCACCACAAAGAAAAAACTTGGCATGAAGAGTGGTATTGACCAGCATGACGCTAGTTCATCCTCATTAGCATGTTGGTAGTTCTGAGTGCATTAAATAGCAAGGATTGGTTTAAGTCACAATTTCTGTACCTATATACCATTTCTGTGCTTTTACTAACCTGTTCTCATGCAAGCCACATTCACCAGCCACCACTCCGGGATCCGGGGCAGAATCAGAATAACTCTGTCTCCCCGTTGCAGACTGCAGGCGTCAGACAGTACATTTGCCACTTTCCTGGACAGCACTCCCAGCTCCTCAAAGCTCCACCTCACCTCTTCTCCAGCACCATCTACCCACCATAATGCGGGGTTTTTAGACTTTTTTCCCTCCTATAGAACAACAGGGTACAGTACAAATGCTTCATTTTAGAAACACATTGTCTTTACCTTAAGTCTGAGGAAGAAAAGCATTCATCACTTATTCAGTGCTGGAGAAACCTGGGGATGCAACAGAAATTTGCCACCGATTCCAAAAGAGGCAGAGAACCCTCCCTTAGAAATAACAACCTATAAATGTAATTAAGGAAATTAAATTCATATTCCTTCCTGAGTTCTTCATCTTACACTCTGAAGAGGTTTACAGTAATCACTACAGAGAAAGGAGAATCTTTTTGGTTCAGGTCACACCAACAAAGCAGTTGATGAATGTGGGTACCTCTGGGTTGTGCCCCAGAGTCTCCTGAGCTGTCACACCTCATTTTCAGCTTCATCTGGATTGGGCCTGTCTGATACTTCTGAAAATTAAATCAAAGTTTCAAAAGCAAAGTATGACCTTTAGTCAATGTCACACCCAACTGATGTGTGAAGTGCTTTAAAATGTATGTACACAATGTGTTTTAAAAGGGGCCAATGCATTTAGCAGTAGCAGTATATTAAGTCACCTCCCAAGCAAAAAATTCACTGGAGCAGCATGAATATGACACCTTATTATCTATCTGAAGATACAATAATGCTAAGGTTCATTTTCAGGGGAGCAGATTTTATCTGTGCACTTCAGAGGGCAAAACCTCTTCTCCAGAGGCTGTGCCCTGCTCCATTTACAGCCTGCCAAAACCTGTTTTTCCTGCAGAAGGAACAATTGTGTTAGACAGGTGATACCTCTGCTCTGTTCTTGCTGCCAGGCTGGACATAACTGCATTTAGCCCCTCATTATGAACAGCCCGAGCCTGCAAAACCCGTCCTACATCCATAGAGACCAGACCTGTGTAGTAAGAAAAGTAACAGACCTCTACCCCATGGGTTTTTTCTATATTCCCTTTCCTTGTGTAAAGCTTATGTCTGGTTTGGGGTTCAAAGTTGTTCAGCTTTGTAGATTCCAAGTCCCTGGGTGCAAAAGATTTCACATTTGGGATAGGTGGGTGAGGTTTGACATTACACTGTATTTTTTTTATACATTTTACAGGCAGGCAATGAACACACAGAGGTGATTTCCCCAGCACATCCAGGTAGGGTGCATGTCACAGCTGATGGGGAAATTGATGCAAGGTTTAGAGTGGTTCAGTTCACAGTCTCATTTATGAGGCACCTATTTACTCACACTCAATCTCACTGGAGTTACTGATTAAAGGAAAGAACAATTTGGACTTGTGGACAGGACAGTGTGTGGCTTAAAGGATCTATACGTTCAACCTGCATGAAACAATCACCAGATTATAATCAGAACATAACCCCAGTGTCTCGGTCACTGTATTTGTCAGATACTCAGCATTCATGACCAGCATTAAATACTTCGGCATCAGAGAAGCCAAGTAACTGTTACCTTTTCCACCTCAGTCCATCTATCCAGCACATCTCTTGCAAAGTTGAAGTACTCTGGCACCTCTGGTCTGTACTGTTGCTTTATGGCTTCATAACTCAAAGGGGCATGAACTGGGTAGCACCGGCTGCAAAGTTGGAGAGATCTTCTCAGAGGAGCCCGCAGGGACATAGCACTTGGGATCTTCAGTAAAAAACGCGCAGCAGCAAGAGCCATAATAGTCTCGTTAAGGTTATTCCTTACTGATTATTAGCTCTCCTAGAAATGCTGCAGTGATACAGATACAAACCTGGTATTAGTCATGTGGTTTCAGAGCAGCTTTTACTACTACACACTGGAATACACTGGAACAACAATCCCAACTGTTAATTGGAGTAACCACTGAGGACAGCTCCAGTTCAGCCACTGTCTGGCCCCTGCTCTCCAGTGACCATCAGGCAGCTGAGATCCTGATCCTGCATTCACCCAGCAGCACTCAGCTCTGTCACTGTGGCAGCTTCCTGTAATTCACGGTCCTTTCCTTCCCTACCCACAAGCCCCACTAATCCTGTAGATCACATTTCAGCTGCCTTATACAGCAGAGAGGCACTGAACACTACCCAAGCACTTCAACTCTGACTTCTGTAAATGAAATGTCTGCTATGGACTGACAATACAGAAGTAACAGCGTGGACCAAGCTGTTGCACAGATAATCCAGCAATCATGCGTTAATTACTGGCTGACCACAGTGTCACTTGGTACAAAGTTATTTACAGTTTTTCTAGTTTACAAGCACCAGGGTTATGTTGTTCGCTAGGAACGAAATGAATGTAGCAAAGCCCTGAAAAGATACTAAATATTTATGCTTTAAACATTATTTTGGTGTGTGGTCAGCAAAAAGCATCACTTTATGAGACAGGGTAAAAGATTCCCTGAAAAAGGATGCAAAATGCAAAGCCTTACTTGTCAAAAATAATCACCTTACAGGAGGTCTGACAACTCTGAAGTCATTATTTTCATGCATTGTCAACTGTCTTTTATTTACAAAATAATATAAACACTGCTAGTTCCTTACAGAATTAATAACTATGCAGCTGTAAAATCATGTGATTTTAGTTATTCAGTGCAGCAAAGAGATGTTTTTTGGATCTGTAACATTCAGTCTGCGTATGACAAACACAAGAGAGAAACCCAGCCAAATGAAAGACACAAAGGGACAGATAGAAGAGGAAATGTGGGCAGACAGGAGGCAATCTGTACTAATCCAGGAAATGTCCTGACCAGCAACTTGCAGGGGTGGGTGGAGAGTCAGTTACCTTGTCACAAGGCTGTCAATCCCAATTTACTGCTTCTCTGCCTTGCACCGAAGTGGAGCCCTCTCAGTGCTGGGATGTGTCACAGCCTTGACTCCTTACACAGATCTCAGACTCCGGCTGCATGCCCACTCTTGCACCATTGTTGTATCCAGTGACCAACTCCTGTGTTCCTTATACGTACTTTGGACTCACACAAGGGTCAGTCAAGTCCAGCACAGTGAGAATTGCTGATAGGTTTGTGCAGAGCTCAGTGGAGGTAGAAAGTGTGAGTCCCAAATCTCTCGCATTTCTTTCTCCTGCCCTATTCCCACCCACCAACCCATGGAAGAACAGTCGTCAGGCCTTAATTACATGTTACACTCTGGCTGGGTCCGCACAGGAGCAACAGCTTTGCAATTGGTTTTGTGACTACACCGCTTAGTGGGTAGCTTGGGGCTCCTCAGGTAACCACAGCAGTCCAGCCATGACAACAGTGAGCATCGATTCCTGGGATGTTGCAGCTGGTGCCTGGACCAGCTTTGCTAATACCTGGTGACTTGCGAGGTTCTGTAAGGGCTCTGCTTCATGTTCAGAGAGCACGCAGTTATGTGGTGCTCCAGCACTGCTGCCTCCTCTGCTCCACTCCCATGGGAGAGGCAGGAGGGAAACATGTGCCATCCCCTCTGCCACCCAGGCCACAGCCCAGCACTGCTGTGGGCACGGCTGTGGCATTGGTGCATGCCTCTACCTTAGCCTCTGCTGCGAGGATGCCACTCACGAGAGAGATAGTGACAGCCATAGCTTAAACTGGGGCATCAAGATTCATAAGAATTTGTCTGCCAGAGCCCTAAATTGCTCCTGCTGTATCTCCAGCCTCAAACCGTGGCTCTCAGGTCAGCAGAGAGATTGCTAACATCCATCTCTGTCTTTGGGGCAGAACAGTCCTCTGGGTGCTGATCAGTGAGGGTGACCCTGTGGTCTTTCCTGGCACGTAGGTCTTGCATTTTTGCCAGAACTTCTTCCTGGGGTTCTGCCCATGTCTGTTTGTAAACAGCACACTCAAAGGAGATGTTAACCAGCTCCCTGAAATGTTCACGGCAGCAGAAAGAAATTGATTCAAAACAGATTCCCCCAAACAACAAAGCTGCCTAGTGTAAAGGGACACCTACAATCTGTCTGCAGTAGTGACATTTTAAACAGCTCTCTGAAATGCATGAGACACAATCCTCCCAGAGGAAGGGCAGAGGAACAGCCTTAAAGGGATTCTCTACCCAGAAGATCACATTATGAACATTAAGAGAAAATGACAGCAATGGTTTGTGATAAGAGTCAATAAATGTGCCAGGAGTATGTAGGCAAGGTTTCCAGTTTAAGAAGAAAACCATAACATCCACAGTGACCTAACCTGTAACCCATTCTTTTGGTAGGGCACATAACTAATTTCCAGAGCACTGATTGGCATTTCCAAGTCCCCCAGCACTTTTCACCATAGAAGTATCCTAGCTATGTTCTGAGGGGTTGTTTTTCCTCTGCACCACTCACAGCTGCCTGTAGAAATTCTTCCTCATGTTTCACACGTCTTGACATGCCCAGTTCCAGAGACTATCACTATAATTCACCAGAACTTTGAGTCTTTCACACAGCCCCAGCGCTGCAAAGATTTAGTGAGTTTTAATTTATGTGTGGTCAATAATCCCACTGATGCCCAACAGTTGCTGTACACTTGTATGAGCTTCAAATGCTTTGCAGTAAGAGTTTCAGGTAAGATGTAACCACCACCTCCTTTGTGGTTGTAATGATAAATACTTCCACCAATTCACGTAGTTTCCTTTTTTCCTACTTTAGCCCAACTGGATTGTCTGTAAATAAATAATATGATAGTCCTGTAGGATATCACATTATCATATAGATATTCATATCATACTGGATAGCGAGGCCTCCTTAGCTGTCTCCTCTACTTGTTTTCACAAAATGTCGAGGAACTTAATTTTGTCCTCCCTTTGATTGTCCAAGAAGTGCAAGAGCTCCTGCAGGCAGACGAGGCTCTTACGCACAGGGATACAGACACCTTCCTTCAGAAACTATGCTACGGACCGTGTTTTTTTTCTGTCAACACATGTTCTCTAGTATCTCAGGCCTAAATTTACCTGTATACAGAGCTTCTGTTTCAGCTGGTCCCTCTACACCATGACACCTCCAGGAGCTGGACAGGACGCCGGGGAAGCGGCCGAGGCCGGGCCGTCCCTCCGCTGGGGGTACGGGTCGGCGTTGGATGCGCCGTGGAGCAGGACTGCCGTCTGCTTGCTCCCCCGCGCTCCAGCGACCCTCCGTCCTCTCCGCTCCTCTCCGCTCCGCTCCGCGCCCCGGCCCGCCGTTTCTCTCAGTGCCGGAATCATTAACACAAACCCAGACTTTAATCCTGGAACTGAAGTTCGGACAAGAGAAAGCACCAAGGGGCTACGAGTGACCGAGTTTGGCCACAGCCGAGCACGCCGAGTCCAGAGTACTGTGCCTGGCGAAACGCTCAACCTCCCCCCGGCGCGTGTCAAGCCTGAGGTGAATGCTAATTTTCAAGGGTGGGCGGTTTATTTGCCTTTTTTCTTTTTTTTTTACCTCCGCGGGCACTGCGCTGCCAACAGCAACACCGGCCGTGAGAGGAGCCCGGAAGCCGGCT
>VZSZ01006382.1:979910-1060202 GCA_013398815.1 Ibidorhyncha struthersii
CCTGCGCGGCGTCGGCCGCCCCTCTGGGTTTCTGCCTCCCGCAGCCTGGCAGCGCTGACGCCGGCCGGGCGGGGGGAGCAGCGCCGTGAGGCCGCCTCTGCCTTTCTGTATGTAAAACAAACCTGTGTCTGTTCGCCACACGCACGAAAACGCCGGTTTCTGTAAGCAAACGCCAGCGCAGCCCCGCGGGCTGACTGGAGAAAGGCCCTTGCCTGTCACCTCCAGGCCCCTGGGTGCGGTGGTGCCTTGGTGCTGGGTTTTGAGTCCTGGGCAGCGTTGCTCGGTACTCGCCAAACGAGAGACGTGCCTTGTGTGAAGTTTTCAGATCACGAGGAGCGGCTGTCTGGAAGCGAGAGGGAGGAGGATGAGGATGATGTGGAGGCGGCCCTGAAGAAGGAGGTGGGCCAGATCCGCGCCTCGACAGAGCAGAAGCTGCGGCGGTTCCAGTCGGTGGAGAGTGGTGCCAACAATGTGGTCTTCATCAGAACCCGGGGCATAGGTGGGACATCAACTGAAGCAGCGTAATGCTGTGGGAATAAACTGCTCTGAACGGTGTTAGTAACAGGCCATAGAGCATGACTTCCAAGAAACTCGTGTGTACCAAACAAATGCAGGGGTTTCCCCTTTCCTTTGGCATTGCCACTGAATTTTGACATTACTGGCGTCACTAAAGGTAGAGGAACCTGCTCTGACTATCCCAGTTTTGGTACAGTAAAAGAGATTTGAGGCTGACAGCAGTGCAGCCAAGCGTGCATTTCCCCATCTTACTATTTAGAGGGAGGAAGAAGGGAGAAAATGCTTTCCATTTGTTTCTCATACCCAGTTGTTTTTCTTGTAGAACCCGAGAACCTGGTGCACCATATATTAAAGGATATGCATGCCACTAAAAAGAAGAAAACAAGAGTCATTCTGCGCATGCTCCCCATTTCTGGAACTTGCAAGGCTTTTATGGAGGATATGAAAAAATACACAGAAACATTTTTTGAACCTTGGTTCAAAGCCCCTAATAAGGGTACTTTTCAGATAGTTTACAAAGCTCGTAATAATAGCCATATGAGTAGGGAAGAAGTAATTAAGGAATTAGCAGGTATGTATGGATTTCACACAAAACTAAGAACAAGCAGCCCACAGCTGCATGCAGAACATAGGTCACATGATTAAAAGTGGTCTTAATGGGCATATGTATTTGTTGCTTAAAATCTGTATGTTGAATTACAAAAGCTTCTCCAAGACTTAAAAAAGCTTGACATCAATATTCCTTGTTGGTGTTGATGTCTTAAGAGACAACAAGCGGAAGAGAATACAGCATTGAATTATGATTTGGGAGTCAGTTATACGTGCTTTGAAATGACTGCTATCAGGCTTTCTCGGTGGATGCTATATTGAAGTAACATGTTACTATTTCCATTGAATATATGACTCATAAAATAGCTCCACGTGACTTGAGTATTTTGTTTCTTGGTAATTGCAGTGGGATAGTTTTTCAGTTACTTCAGTCGTACTGGTGGTATATTCTACGAATCCTGCCCTGTTCTGCTATTTCAAGCAATTAAAAGAATGAGTAATTGGTTACAACTAAGGGGGATGTTGCGTTCTCTCTCTTAACTTTCAATAGGGCATGCTTATGCTCCAAAACAGTTTTTCCGGCATCTTTTAAACTACATCTTGTTTTACAGGAATTGTGGGAAGCCTCAATCCAGAAAACAAAGTTGATCTTAATAACCCACAATATACTGTTGTGGTGGAAATAATAAAAAATGTCTGTTGCTTGAGTGTGGTGAGAGACTATGTTCTGTTCAGAAAATACAATCTACAGGAGGTGGTGAAGAGCAACAAAGAAGACACACAACAAAACCCATCAAGTCTGACAGAAGAACAGAACTCGAATGTAGTAAAACCAGAAACCAAGGAGGAGGAGAAGAGCTCAAAAGAAGTAAACCAAGAAAACAAGAATCAAGGTGAAATAGAAGCTGAGCCCAAGGGGAATGATGCTCTGACAGTGTAGAAAATGTGGTAGAAGGGAAAGAAACACAGTCGAAACCTATTAAAAAGTGCCCTAGAGTTCTGAAAGGGCGTTTTAAAGAGGAGAGTGGGTTTTGTTTTGAAATCTTGGTTTTAAAATCCACATGTGTAAGAATTTTAATGCTCGTTGCAGGTGGAGCTGACATTACAGCAGATGTAAGAGCACTCAAGAGCGTGTCACCTTTCTGGTAAAGCTTGCTGTCATTCTTCTACGGCTTTGTTCTGCATTGCCTTTACCTAGCACAAAAAGCAGGAGTGTGGACACGCATATGTAAATGTGGCCATCCTGACATATATTGACTCTCCTTTGTTATATCTGACAGCTACAGAAATCAAAGGCAGTGCAGAATCAGCTCTATCAGGAAGAATTGACAGAAGTGAGAGATCTGAAAAAGACAGTTGCTTGCAGAAGGTTTTTAAAGAAGTGATCTGACAACTTGTGTGACTGCAGAGGTCGGATACGTTTTTCTATGTGAACAACAGAATGAGCTAAAACTGATCATTTCCTGTATGATGGAGGGTTTTATGTATATACATACACATCGCTTTACAAGGATATACTGTCTTGAAAGTGAATGGAAAGAACTGCTACGATCAAAATACTTGAATACTATGAGATGAGTTAGAGTAATAGATTTGACTGTCATAGAACAGAAGTACAGTGCAGGCATTGCAGATGGTTTTAGCAAAAACTACATGTGTGTTTACATTAGCTGTGTATACAGCAGTTATTGGTTTATAGGGAATACTGTAGTCACTGTACAGAATCCTTTTGAGTAATTTCCTGCAAATAGCCTTTTGCTGCTCTTTCCAAAGACTTAATCCTTGGGGGGTTTTATAAAGTCTTATTTTTATTTTTTTCTGAGGTCTCAAAATTTGAATTTAAATACTGCTTGGAAACATCTTATGAAAGAAGCTCTCCGTTACACCATACTGAATAAGGGGAATTAAGTTTAATTTTTGGTACTTTTAGCTTTACAGTATTAACTTTGTTTCAGATTGACAGTAATGTTAGCGAGTCTTTCTGTTGCCTGTTTGTTACAGGAACTCTTTTGATATCCCAGTGATTTTTAAAAAACAACCAAAACCAGTGCAGCTATAACCTGCTTTCCAGTAGGGTTTTGAGTATGCTTCCTGTGCAACTGCCTAGCTTTAATATTTCATTTCTAGCATAAGAGCCTGTGGGTTGCTAATGGGAAAAGAGTGATCTTGAAGAACACCACTTGTCACGCGTCTTGGTTTAATGAAAAGGATGTGTTCCAGTCTCTCAACAGTGTTTAATTTATATTTTCCTCTTCTGTCAAAATTGTTGTAGAAGTTGGCAAATTAAGATGACTTTTTTCCCTAGTCCTGTCTCCCTTACTACCCATTTATTAAAACTCTGCTTTCTTACCTCCATCGATGTTTTCTTTAAATTTTAAAACTTTTTCTGTGGGGATTAAAACCAGTACTGTCTAAGTCACACGTAGGAAAGAACCATTTGAGACCAGACACAAAGGCCAACAATGAATGTTTATTGGTGGCTGATGTCGGTGATCACGCTTCAAGACAGCCTACTTGTCAACACATTAATTCCTAAATCTTGAGGCTTTCAAGATTCATACAAGCAGCGTGCTTAATTTGGATGCATACAAGATCTATGGCTGTTTCTGAGAACTTCATTACATACTATCATGATTTCCTCATTACTAAGCCTCTTGAGAGGTAAAATACCTGGTCTCAAAGAGTGAACACACTGCTCCTTCACCTGGTAATCACTCAGTTCTACTTGTACCCTAATTCTGAAAAGCATTAGGTGGCTGGAAGACGTGTTTGCCTATGCCTTGCTAAGTAGGCTTGATTTTTGTTAAGCAAGAACCCAAGCATTTAAAAACAGCTGGAGTTTTTAAACCTTGTGCATTATTACACAATTGCTGCCTAATGAGTGAAATACAATCGTATGTTGGTGCTTACAGTTGTAATAGAAAAGCTCTATTATGAATGAAATTGATAGGGATAGGCTTTTTTAGACTGTTTATCAAAACTAAAGCTGCCCCCACTCCTTGTTCCTCAGCTCATTCCGTCTGATTTTCCCAGTGATTGTCTTTGGCAGCTGCTGGACAAATTCAATCTGATTCAAAAGAGGAAAAAAGTAAAATGAGTAGATTTAATTTATAAATATTTTTTTCAGAATAGCATAAGTCTCCATCCTACTTAATTTAAATATGAATTTGGTGACTGGGGAAGTAATTCCAATTTGGATTTAGATTGTGTTGTATTTATTATTTTCCAAAATCACGTTTAAAATAGTAATTGTCATTTTTCTTGCACAGTACATATTTGGGCTTTTTTTGTTACTGAGTTTGAACCGAGTCTAATCTTTCCGTTTCTAGCCTCTCCACAGTTAAAACAGGTGTCGGGATTTTGTTTTTTTAATGCAGTCATGTGTACTTGCCTTTCTGGGGTACTTGTATGGAGCAGTGACTTTCTTGACATGATCTTGCAATTCACAGGCCAGTTTCTTTGGATCATGTGACTTAAAGGAAGGTGACAAGACCACAAAAGCCTTTACCACCTGTAAGGGGAAATTAAACAAAAAATACAGCATTAATTAAACCACAGCAACCTAACAAATGAGGCAATTAATTGAGAATAAGTGAGTATTGCCTGCAGTACAGGCTTGCTTTATCACACCTGCGCTGTAGAGCAAAATTTGCTTTTGTGTAAGCAAATTTAAAATTAGGATGAAAGACTTTCTACTTTACATCAGTAAAGGTCATAAGTAATACATGACAAAAGTCTCAAACTCGGCTTCCAATTTTGTAGGAGTTCTGTAAAGGACTGTTTTGAAGTTCTTAGATGCTGAGGCGTTTGCTGTAATTTTCCAGGCAGTGGGTCAAAGTGTACATCAGTTCTTACCAGAGTCACCTTTATATTCAGTGTCATGTTCTTTAGAAAACTAAGGATTATATTTTCATTAAAAAAAAAAAAAAGGGAATATGGGATACACAAACTACTGCTCCCCTCAATTTGGGTAAAGTGATGGAAAAGTTTATATAGCTATATTGAGAGTCTTGATTAATTCAATGGAAGTTGAGTGTAGCTCTGTCACACAAGGCACTTTATGAATAGGAGAGTGACCACTAATTACCTCTCCTCTGATGGGATCTGGGCTACTGACAACAGCCGACTCAATGACAGCTGGGTGCTGTATCAGGGCGCTCTCTATTTCAAATGGTCCGATACGATACCTGGGAGAGAGAAACTAAATGCTTAGTAGGTCAAAGGTATATGGTTATTTTTTAGACATTTCTTGGCATTTTAACTGAAATCTACAAACCCAGAGGAGATGACAACATCATCAGATCTCCCCATAAACCATATGTATCCATCCTCATCCATGCTCCCTCTGTCTCCGGTGATATAGAAGTTCCCACGGATTGTGGAAGCAGTTTTCACTGGATCGTCCTGTTGAACAAGCAACAATTAAATGTTATAACTATTGAGAAGCCTTAAGCTAAGAGATGAGTTTTGCCACTTTGGACACCACACATAGTATCTTTCACTGCTTGTCTTCTGTTTCAAGAATGTAAGAGCTTGTTCTTGCTTTTTCCAAAGGGGAAAACTGATCACAAGGGCAGATACAGAACTGAAGATCACACAATAGGTCTGCAGAAGGATGGGGGAGAGAACGGAAGTTTCGTAAGTCAGAACACTGTCAAGTCAGGAAGAGCCACAGCTCTTTGGTGTTGCACCTGCTCCTGGGTATAAATACATACCATGTATAAATACATACCATGCCACAGGCCTGAACTGGGTCTCCAGAAATTAACTTTTGGCTTACCAGGTATTGAGTGAAAAAAGTAAATGGCCGCTTGGCATCCATTTTGATAGCAATATCTCCTTCTTTCCCAGGAGGCAGAACACTGCCATTTTCATCTATAATCTGCAATAGGAAAGGCAAATGGGTGATTATAACTTCCCATTTTGAGAGAGCCATGTTCTAAAACTAACCAGTAGCCAACAGCTCAACTAAAAAAGTCCGCCTGCCCTGTATAGTACCGGAATATCACTGTATAGTACCGAAACTTGTACAGTATGTTGTACTCTCTTGTATTTTACTTCCTATGAAATCAACAAACAGAAAAGGGGACCACCATACCTGAACATCGTAGGGGGGAGCTGCCTTTCCCAAGGAACCTGGCTTAATTTTCATTCCTTTCATATTTGCACATATCATTCCCTGTTGGAAAAGACAAACAACCAGCCCAGGTATTTTTCACTGTCATTCCTGAGGCCAGTTCTGTTCTTGTACTATGCCTACTGTTAAGCTAACATAAGATCTAAATCTTCCATCTGTATGAGCCAAAAAACTTGTGATCTTCACTGACAGTCTGAGACAAAAAGTTCCAAGATATTTTACAGCTTAAGTAGTCTTAGAAGCAGTATCATAACCAAGCCGTAATTCTAAGCAAAGCGATAAAACCTCTTGTAGGCAATTGCCATGTATTCTAATGCCATCTTTCTTTTTAGTCAAATATATATGGCCAAGTTCTAGATTTACCAAGAGGAATGAGATATTTTAGGCCCCTAAAGTGACAGCTGAGTTGTAACCCTTTACAAAAAAGCTGAACGTACAATTTCGGTTTGGCCGTAGCCTTCATAGATAGTCAGTCCTGTTTGGCTTTTCCACTGTGCCATCACTTCTGGGTTGAGTGGTTCCCCTCCAGTCAAACAGTGCTTCAGTGTCTTGAATGCATACCTTCATAGACAGAGGACATTGCTGGGTATGAGGACAGAAAGGGACACATTCTGCACTCCCAGACATCCCTATGTCCAACCCCATGACTGCAGGAAACATCAGACTCTCAGAGTTAGGGTTAGGGTTGAGAGAAAGCCTACAGCTCCATTTGCAGTGGGACTGGAAAGGGACTGCCAAAGCAGTGAGCTGCAAAGATGCACAGCACCGATGGCAGTGCAGCCACACACATCCCTTCAAGGGCTGAATACTGGCCTCTGTATTTACTGTCTACCTCAGGGCAAAATTTGCGCTGGGTTTGAGGTGCCTAAGGGGTGGATTTCGTCACCTCTCTCTGCAGTGCTAAGGAAAAGGCTCTGCCTCCTCACAGCCTCTGCCTACAACACAGAATTTCCACCACTTTGAAGGTTTAAGTGGCTATTACGGCCTGTAGAAATTATTGTTAAAGAGCCAGGCAATAGCTTGAACAGACATGGCACAGCCACTTGTTAACAGACACGCGGTACCTGGTGAGGTCATGCTGCACCAGCATGCGGTAAGCAGTTGGGGCGCTGCACAGAGTGGTCACTGGGTATCTGCACAAGGTCTGACAAATTAAAAAACAAAAAAAAGAGGGTTAAACAATACTGTTTGGGGAAAAAAGCTGCTGCTAACTATTCCTTTCATTCCATACTAGGGCACAAATTACAAGACCTGATTGTAACCTCACTTACATGGAAAGTAAAGTAATTGTCATCACTGTTCGGGAGATGTTACAGTGCTCCAAACACCAGCTGAAGAGGTGATACATTGACTGTGGTAAATCACTGGTGTACCTAATTTGTCCTGATGCTCACTTGAAGCACAAGGACCATCCCTTGGTATGAAACCCTGGCCCTGGAGGTGCAACATAAGTTTTGCAGGCCATTTCTGTAAAGCTCACATCTCACCCTAAGACAGTGTCAGGCACCTCAAAATGGAGGCACCTAACATTACAGGTTTCTTTTCAACATTTTGCCTGTGTCAGTCTTTTATCTAGCCCCACACTTTCTGAAACGGACTGTTGCAAGTCTCCAGACATGCTGCAGTTCCCTCAGCTGTCCTGACAAAGGGCCTGACGTGCAAAGCCAAGTCTCCATGAGCCCTGGCTGAGTTGCGAGTAATGCTGTATTAAAAGGCTGGTTTGGACTGGCAAATTTATATAGTCTCCTTTACCTGGGACAGAACACAGGACATCAGTGCCTTGCTAGAAAAATAAAGATCTCAGCTGAGCCTCTGTTTTCTGACACATCTTTATTTCTCACCCGTAACACCAGCAGATCATTCACAGTCACGCAGGTGAGATGGGACAGAGATGGGGACAGGTAGTGATAAATAGAAGCAAGGGGAAGACCTCTCATTCACTGCTTTAACTCCAGCCACACCATGGGTAAAGCAGCCTTCATTTTGTGCAGAGATGTGAAACCCCACACACATTGCAAGTGGGGGTCTGCAAGGCCAAGAAATTTATACAAAATAGAAAACCAAACTGTCAACTACCATTTTAGAAAGGAAATGAAATGAGATTAAAATCCCCAAATAACCCCCACGTTAGGAAAGTACACTTTTCCACGTAGGTGCTTTGAGCCAGCACTCTTTCCTTTGTGTTAGATTAGAACGCAAGATTGGCTTGAGAAACTTGAAAATAAATTCTTTTAAGAACAGGTCAATCTCACAGTTTCAGTGTTTTCCAGTACTGACTTGCCTTTCTTAAGGGTCACAGCAGCATAATTAAAATATTAGTTTACATGTAATTCAGCATATTTACCATTTCAACAGTGAAATACAGTAGGGGAGAGGTTTAAATAATAGCAGTAACTCCTGATCAGAAGCAGCTGGTAATATCCTATGCCTAAAAGAGTCATGCTGCAAAATCCTTCCTGTATTATATTCCTACTCAAAGAACAATCACCTTGTGGTTATGCCATCTTAAAACAGCTAATCCCATAAACCTAAGAGGCTTAGTTTTGTGGCCTGCGTGGAAAACAACATGAAATACGAGTAACTGTTCATTGTGAGCACGGTGTTCTTACATTTAAGATTGCTCTTGGATCAAACTGTGGCATGGCATGTACAAAAACACATGTGCCCTGGAACCATGGACCAAAAACACTCCCAATAGCTGCCTTTACCCACGCAGTGTCTGACATGTTCCACATGATGTCTGAGGGAGTCAAATTCATCCAGTATCTGTTGAAGAGAAAGGTGGCCCACATAAGGGAGTCTGCAAGTGGAAATGAAGAATGTGAGCGTTTGGGTTTGGGTTTTTTTGGCTTAGAAAGGCATGGTAAATTTTATCTGAAATTCAAGAGCTCAAATAAATGCCTTTTCCCTAGTGTTTATATTGATGGCAAAATTAAAGAAAATCAAACAGTATCCTAACTCATTATTTAGCCTGGATTAACAGGCAAGTAGTTTCTAACACGGAGCCATATACCATATTGAACAAGATCCTTGCTTCCTGGGTACAATTCAGCTGAGGAGACCAAAAGAAATGACATGTGTAGTATTGTGGAAGCCTCATCATCTATCATAATTTTATCACATATAAAACCTCTTCTGTTTGCTTCACCTTTCAGAGCTGTAAAGGCATAATTAGCTGAATACTTCACCTTCCACAGAGAAAAAAACCCAGACCAAAGCTTCCATAGGAATGTTCAACCATTTTGGGAGAGCCTGTGGTGCCACTGGTAAAATAGATTGTCATTGGATCCTGGCTTTTTGTCTTCACGCAATTATGGACAGCAGGGGCAGCCCTTAAAAAAAAAAAAAGAAAGGTTATATGGAACAATAGCTGGTGTTATTCAGCACACTTAGCTTGGATCCTTTGTGCTCAGTATATGCAGGACTGTTTGTATGGTGAGATGTGAGGGTGTTGTGGTTTGGGCCGGACTGGCCACTGAAATGAACAACAGATGTTCTCCCCAACCTCTCTCTCCAAGGAGAGGAGGGAGAGAAAGAGACGTATGAGTTTAGAAAAAAATAAACTACTTTTAATTAAAATACTAATAATAAAATAATAAAAAGGAAAAAATGAAACATATAAAATATATATAAAACCAATATCGAGCTCCCAGGATGACAATCATGTCACCAGCAGGCACTGGGAAAGTCCCAGACTGGAGTCAGTGACAGATGGGGACTGGACTCTGGAACACACGGATCGGAATCAAAGGCAGACGAACAGACAGTCCTCCTTGGATGCTGGCCACTGAAGAAAAAAAAGAGCTGACCTTTTGATCCCTCAGCTTTTATACTGAGTGTGATGCTGATGGGATGGAATACCCTGTTGGTCAGTTTTGGGTCCCCTGTCCTGTCTGCTCCTCCCCACAGGTGGGAACACTCTACACTTTTCCACTTCTGACCCTCCGACAGGGCAAATAACAAAGTTAACTGACCTTGAGTATAAGCAAGAGCCTCTCTGCATACCATTCCTTGTCATAATTATAAGTAATCAGGTTTTATCTCTGAGAGCAAAGTGTCTCCACAATATACTGTTAATTTCAGAGAGTTCAGTTAGTTAGAAGAGGCCTAGCTGCAAAGTAAAATTACTGAACAGAAAGTTGGTTCTGTTTTACCTCAAACCAGAACAGAGGGATAGGAAACTACTGAGATCCCCTCACTCTTGCACTGTTAGTTCTGTATTAAAGTGTTGCTGATCTTGCTCCTTAACTATTCTCCATGTCCACCTTCTCCAGAGTAAAAATGCCAACTGGTTCTCTTTTATTTGCCTCCCTTAATAACCACCAAAAGTCCCAGCATCTTGTGTATGACCAAAGTGCCCTCCAGAAAGCATATCTGACAGCCTTAATGAGATTTGCTGAGGGAGGACCCACCATTTGCCCAGCGGAGGAGGACCTGGGGGTGTTGGTCAACAGCTGGCTGAATATGAGCCAACAGTGTGCCCAGGTGGCCAAGAAGGCCAACGGCATCCTGGCCTGTATCAGGAATAGTGTGGCCAGCAGGACGAGGGCAGTGATCGTACCCCTGTACTCAGCACTGGTGAGGCCCCACCTCGAGTACTGTGTTAAGTTTTGGGCCCCTCACTACAAGAAAGACATTGAGGTGCTGGAGCGTGTACAGAGAAGGGCAGCAAAGCTGGTGATGGGTCTAGAACTCAAGTCTTATGAGGAGCAGCTGAGAAATCTGGGGTTGTTTAGCCTGAAGAAAAGGAGGCTGAGGGGAGACCTTACCACTCTCTGCAACTACCCGAAAGAAGGTTGTAGAGAGGTGGGGGTCGATCTCTTCTCCCAAGTAACAGGTGATAGGACAAGAGGAAATGGCCTCAAGTTGCACCAGGGGAGGTTCAGATTGGATATTTGGAAAAATTTCTTCACTGAAAGGGTTGTTAAGCATTGGAACAGGCTGCCCAGGGAAGTGGTGGAGTCGCCGTCCCCTTAAGGACAGTAGAGGTAGAGGTGGTGCTCAGTGACATGGTTTAGTGGTGGTTTTGGCAGTGTTAGGTTGACGGTTGGAGTTGATAATCTTAAAGGACCCTTCCAACCTAGACAATTATATGATTCTATGATTTCTTTTGGCAGGTGGTCCCACGAGTTATTATCCTTGCCATGTTTGGGAAGCATGGGGAGGCTCAAATTCTTGTTGTCTGGCACCTGAAGGGAAACATTTTTCATCTCTTACTAGGATGAGAAAGCAAAGACATTTCTTTTTCTCTGCCAGGACTGGTGCTCAAAAAGGTTTTTCTTGGCATGCAAACATTGCCCATGCCTGCAAGGCTGGGCGTTGGAAGTCTGTCTCCCCAGGCCAGCCGTCTCCCCGTGCAGGCTGGCAGGCGGACAGGCTGCCCAGGCGCCCTCACTCCAGAGCCCCGCAGCCTCCTGGCCAGCTTAGCAGTCAGCGAAGGCAGCCGAGGACATGGGGAGCTGGGAAGCCTGGGCAATTAGCCCACTAGGCAGGAAGGCTGCCAGTGATCTGCGAGACAGTGAGCCAGGCAGGACAGCAGCCCAGCACTCTGGGAAGACTGGGAGCCTGACAGCTGAGCAACCCTGGAGCCAGACAGCCAGCACTTTCCAAGGCAGCCATTCGGGGAAACCAGACAGCCTACCTGCCTGACCGCCAGTGGTAGCCTCTGCAGGACTGACACAGTGCCAGTATTTAGGTTTTATCAAATCAATTTTACCCCCTGCCATGGAACTGAACCATGGAATATTAGCCCAGCATGGAAGAGGATTCATCAAATCGACTTGACAATGTTTTAGTAGCTCTAGGACGTTTGAGAATGCAGTGTTACTGCTTCCTCCATCTTCCAGGTTTGTGACACTGAAGTGGGCAATTGTTCAAAGGAGCAGATGGAAATGCAGTGAGACTACAGCAAGCTGCACAGGTAATGCTAGTTCAGACACCTGTGAGAACATAGGGTACATCTTCTAAAGCTCTTAAAGTGACTGAAGAGCTTGGATCCCTCCTTGAAAGAATGGTCCTGGCTACATAGTTACTTTTAACAAAATATCAGCTGGTATAATCACACCTAGGGCTCTGAGCAGCTTGCGGCAGGGTATCTGCTTCTCTTCCCCACTCTGCCTCTCCACCCCTTCTACAGTGCCATGCACTGCAGTGAAGAGCTGTCTGTTGGGTGCCATTTTAGTAGCTGCTTTTCAGCAGTGAGGCAGGTGGATTCCTAAACACATTAGGTTCATTTTGCAGTGCCCTTTTTTAGCCTTTCATAGTGAAAAGCTATTCACATTAGCCTCATTATAATCAAGTTGCAGGAAAATGGATCAGAATAATTTGTATAGAATATTTTTCTTTGAGCTTTAGAGGGTAAATAGGCCACAGCTGTCAATAAAAGAGGCTCTCCTGTCCATTTGCCCGTATTATTTCATAGTCATATGTAACAAACCCAGACATCACAAGGCTGTACTTATTTTTTAATTAGCAACTTGGCTATTCCCAAATATTCCCTTTCTTCATAGAAATGAGACTAAATTGCCTTCTCTCCCACCCCCTCAAAGGTATCTAGTTCATTAATGAGACACGAGCACACAAGCGTGTTTAAGCAACATGAGAAATTTTCCACAAGTGATAACTATGATGGAGTTAAGGTAGAAGCCACTTACTTGAGCAAATCACCAAAGTTCAGCCACTCAGTCCTGCTACTTTCAGATACAATTAGCTTCATTTTCAGAAACTGGCACTTGGATGAAACTGAGTCCACTGCAGGAGCAAGCACATCAGTTGTAATAATGCACTTAGCCTTGGAAGCCAGCAATCTATAGTAAATGTCTTGTGCTGTCAGTTGTGTTGTCCCGGGGATGATGATAACACCTGAAGGTGCAATAAAATGGGAAATTTATTAGGCATTTTTCACTTTCAGTCCTGATGACTTCATAGCTTCTCTTGATTTGTTGAATACTAGCACCATTCAATCCAGAAATGAGAAGAAGGTAAAACAAGTCCCACACACATGAACTTGAATAGAGAGATGTGCAGATCCGAAGTACAAAATAGCTTCTGTTTCTACGAGATCCTTTGCTCCAGGCACAATGTAAATAGCAAGGATAATTTTGGGGCAGTAAATACTAGCAGCCTTTAACTTAAGTCTACTGAAGTTAAATAAAATTGATTTAACACAACAAAATTGACAAAACACAATCAACACAAGACACAGAAAGTGAAAGAAAAATGATAATTCCATCAGTCATAAGAGACTACCCCTGTCAGCCCCTTTGATTATCAAACATTCAAGGTATAAAGTCAAATAAGAAATGTAATTGTTAAATGAATCGTTAGCCAACTTTTGGCATAGAAGGTAACAAACAATCCACAGACTGTTAGGAATGATACAATTCACCTGTTCGCATACAAGCCACATTCAGCAGCCACCACTCTGGGATTCGGGGCAGAATCACTAAAACTCGGTCTCCTCTTTGCAGGCCACATGGGCCAGAGAGCACGTTGGCCACTTTTTGGGACAGGAAGCCCAGCTCTTCAAAGCTCCATTTCAGTTCATCTCCTTTCCCATTTATCCACCAAAGAGCTGGGTTTGATGGTCCCTTTCGTTCCTATACACAATGCAAGAGTAAATAGCATGCTGGTTACTTCTGAGACTCCTGTAGTTCTTTGCAGAGTTTTTGTGATGCTCCAGGCAGTAGAATCTGATAGCATTACATATTCCAGGGCAGGGATATTTGGCATGTTTTGTTTAAAAGAGCCCTTTTCCAAGGCACATATAAGTTGTTGTGTATATCTACCTGATTTGTGATGCTCATAAATTACTTAGAGGCTTTTAGGAACACAGCACTGCACACACTGCTGAATAAGTCACAGAGACAAAGCACCGTGTCCCTTCTGATGCTAAAGCAAATTGCCTCTCCTTTCTCTACAATGTAAGATTATATTAAAATAGAAATAGTGGGGGGAAATTCTGGTCCCACTGAAGCCAATGGTTTTAGGCTTGACTTTGGGGATGAAGGCACACTAAAAATACTTAATCTACAGGGTCAGAAATGCTACCTTTTCTATTTGAGACCACTTGTCCAGCACATCACTTGCGAAATTAAAGTACTCAGGTACTTCCTGTTCACAACGACTGATAGCTTCGTAATCTGAGAAGTTCAAAGCTGCAAAAGTCTTGTGATACTGGTGGAATAATCTGCAGAGTGTCTGGATGCTCCATGGGGACCGCAACACTTGAAATTCAAGTAAAATCCTCATGGCACAAAAGCAGATATATGGGGGCTTTTGGAGACGACAACCATCAGAACTATTTTTTAATGATTATTTCTCTCCTACAAGAGACAGAAAAATCAATGAGAGTGTTATGATGCGCATATTCTCAGATGAGCTGTTGGCTCCAAATGAAACAGATGTATACAGAGCAGCAAGTCCACCTCTTTATGACATTTTATCCCACCTCTCCTTATGGGTAAGCAAGAGCTCTGGCAACCCTTTTAAGTCTCCTGCTTTTTCATCTGTCCACAGGTTTCTCAGAGAGTTCCCCTTGGAGGTGACAATTCCTATTCTGTCCAACTAAATTAGGGGCTTGAAAATGTGAACAGCTGGGTGTTCAAAAAAAAAACCCCAAAACCCAAAACCCAACAAGAACTTGTCAGGACTTGTAGCCACTATTCCCATGTCTTAAGCACCACCGCAATCTCACCCAGCCCTACAAAGCTACTAATGGAAAACACAGATTTGGTTGCAGGATGGATGCCATCTTCTGTTCCTGGCTTTTGCCTCAGAATCCAGGATATAACCATCACAGACAACAACTCAAGACCAGGGTAGTCAGTAGCAAGCAGGGGTGAGGGGTCTGCATTTAGCCAATATAGAAGAGATCTGATAAACACATCCTTACCGTTGCTTTTGTTGCTAAAGCAATAAACGTTAACCAGAAGTATGTTCCACATTGCACCATTTGCTCTGCCTTCCTTTTGTGAAGAAGAAGATTAAGTTCCCTCCTCCCCTTGGCATTTGCCTTGTATTAGTTGGATACCAAAGTATCACGAACAACTCAGAGGTGTTTTTCCACATTCTATTATTGATTTGCTTACCAGCCTAATGCTTTTGCCACATCTGCATTTGTACTTTAATATACAGAGTTGCATTTGATTTCACAAAATACCATCTGTAGTTGTGTGTTACCCTGAAAACACTTTGCAAAAGAGTGAGGTTAATTAGAGCTGTACGTATGGGAACATGGTGCTCAGGATGCATTCATCTTCAGAGACTAAAAGATACAGATGGAGTCTTTTTATTTTTTCATGTAGTCTGCTTACAACATATTGCTTCTTATCTCTCTCTTTAACAGGTCGTTACAAAAAGCCTGATTCCAGAACTCAGGGTTAATCAGTGAAATCTTTGTAGAACTGTCTGCCATTTTATTTTTCACTTAGATCTGAGCCAGTGATTGCAGACTCAGACCTAGAAGATGTTCTTGCAGAAAGAAGCTACTTCTTCAGTCTGCTTGATACAAAAGAGAAAAGTGTAACTGCTCTCTGGTAGTCCACCCTCCTTCATAAAAGTAAGAATCATGTGAAGAAAGAGGAATGAAACACGGCGTTATGGATTTTGTTTTTACATTAGCAGATGACATCTTTCATTTTTGAGAAGACTAAGCATTTGTACAACTGCTAAATAAAAACTAATTTCTCAGGATGTTTAAATAGGTTGTGCTTACCTGGAGATTTTATTTGCGATCAGGTGAGACTTCTTTCAACTCCTCCTCATGTATCTTGCCTAGTACTTAATTGGTGAGTATTGCCTTCTCCTGGCTCACTCTAGTTCTCTGAGCTGTTGTAGCCCTTCATTAGTATCACACGTCACGTTCCGTGGTGGGGATTATTTCCCCACGAGAGCACAGATTTCATTTCTCCAATTACCTCTGAAGAAAGGCACAATCACTGAAGAAGTTGAGAGAAGATGGAAGGAGCACTGAGTATGAATGACTGCCTTTCTGGTTCACTGCCTTTGGAGAATGGATAATCCACCATACATTAATATATAACTCTATTCTATGGCACCAATGACTTTGGAAATGGCAAGACTGGGGCTTTATTTTCAGATTCTGGAGTCAAACATAGTATGAGAATTGGTATGATAAAGATATGAAGATTTTCATAAGCCTGGTGCCAATAAATATCACATGACACTTCTGTGGAGAAAA
The DNA here is from genome assembly GCA_013398815.1 of Ibidorhyncha struthersii. NCBI lineage: Eukaryota > Metazoa > Chordata > Aves > Charadriiformes > Charadriidae > Ibidorhyncha > Ibidorhyncha struthersii. The sequence continues at coordinate 996,314 of VZSZ01006382.1, forward strand.
TACATGCAGTTCAGACGTGGGCCATCAGCTCTGAGGATGACAATGAAAACTCAAACTATGGAGTCATTGCTACGAAACAGGGTGACAAAGGGATGAGACACAAAATTCATGCTCTGGAAGGCAGCAACGTGATGCAGGAACTCCAGCTATTATGAGACACTTGGTTTAGGTGAATCTAATACAGTCACAGTACAGTCTGCTAGTATTGTTACCACAGGCAATAAACCCTGCAAGGGGAGAATATTTTTAAACTAAGACCTAGATAAATAAAAGCTGAATATAAGCATACACGTAGGCTATATAATATTTATAGACCATTTATAAATACAGGTGTTTAAAAGACATGTAGATGTGGCACTTTGGGGACATGGTTTAGGGGTGGACTTGGCAGTGTTAGGCTTACAGGTGGACTCAATGATCTTAAAGGTCTTTTCCAACCTAAATGATTGTATGATTCTATATAGAATATAGATATATACCCTATATAGAGAAATATACCCTTTATTGGGTATAATTAGATAATAAAGGGTATAATTAAGGGCCATAGTCAGGAAACAGTCAGAGATGCTGCTAGAAACAACAAGCACGGATAACAGCCATGGAAGTAATGGACTATGAAGAGGCAGAACCAGACTGTTAGAGCCCACGTGTGGAATCTCTGCAGGCGTCAATGCACGGCCAGTCTTCCAGGAAAAACACTGAATTGCTGTGTGTTAGGGGCGTCTGAAAGCTTTCAAGTCACTTTTGCAAACTGAATGTAAGCTTTGAAATTACTCAGAAGTAAACTGTCCAAATTGGCATCAGTGTCTTTGCACAAGTCATATACAACCTCTCTCTCCCTGTCTTCTGTGTCTTGTTGTGGACTCAGAGCCTGACCTACTGCTGAAGAGTTCACTGCTAGGAGATGACTCTTCCCAGCTTGGTAGATCATGCATGATATTCTGGAAAAGCAGATACTCAGAGCTAAAGTAATTATAGGCTACCTGTCTCATTTTAACACTTTTTAAAAAGGGCACACAGCAGACTGCCTGAAGTGACACTGCTTACTGATGTTAAGGTGATCTGAAAAGAGAATTACCCCATTTTTCTGATCTGACTGCTATTTAACTGGTTCTGCTTCTCCTCTTACCGTTTTTCAATCAAGATTGGGAGCAAGGATAACTATGTCTTAAGGTGCCTGGAAGCCCATGTACTTAGTCAGAGAAATTAAAATGGACAGGGCAATGACAACCACATGAAATTCCCAGTGAAACCTGTAGAAAAAAAACAGTGCCGTGCTCAGTTCTTTGAATTTACACTTCAGGAGCACATACAGTGAAATTCAGAGCAAGAATGTTTGGGTCGGGGTTTGAGGAACTTCATGCCTCTGTAACAGGGCAAAATATCTTCCATCTGCTCTTCCCATGTTGCGAATGACTTCTCCCATTCCTCACTTTACTGTGGCTGTTAAGTGGCTTTTGAGCTGTGTAATGCACACACACACACAAAGAGCCATTCTGAACGCATGGTGTTTCTAGCGTATGTACACAAGAGGGCATTAAGCCCATCTTCAACCCAGCGTGGAGAGACTGAGATCAAGGAGTGAGTTTGCTCACAAGTTTGCAAGGCAGTCAGATTTGGCCCTTTCCCCAGGGTAAAACAGGGTAAATTCCTAAAAGCACTCAGGGATTTACAGCAACAACTCCAGTGACATCCCCCTGGCTGCCTGCGCCATGTAAATACGTTTTGAGACATACAACACAGCTGCTACTGTTTAGAAATGTCATTAACCATTATTCAGTGCAATAATGATGGGTGATACACACACAGATGGATAAGCCTAATTTGTCCTCAAAGTCCTAGAACAAACAAATAAGAAGTATGACAACCGCCAAACAGTGAGCGTACTATAGCAGCCTTCCACCAGCACACATGGAAAAAAAACAGTCGACCAGTGATTTTCATGGTAGTAGCAATGAAATCCAGAGAAGTTTCTAATTTACTTACCAAAATGTAACTACCTGCTCCCAGAAAGTAGAATTCAGAGCAGCTGTTGATGCAAGTGTAGTAGAGAAACATCCAAGGTAGATGATGCAGTTCCTCTCTGACATGTTTGTTGCTTACTTCAAGTACACCACTTCGGACAGGAGGCAGCCTAAAGACTTTCTCTGTGGAATGAATCTCCAAAGGACTGATGAATAAAAAACCAAACCCACTTCCTTTCAGCCACTTTTGTAATTTCCTTAAAAAAATGTAACTCTTTCAACATGCAAATACTCCAGAAACTGGGTTTGGTTTTGTTTTGGGTTTGTTTTTTTTTTTTTTTTTTTCATTTGAGGTCTAAGTCTGCTCCTAAAGAAATAAATTTTCAACTATCCCCTAGTTTCAGTAGTGCAAACTCAGATCTATTTAGATTGACATAATCTACATGGATGCAGCACTTTGTGCATTTGTTTTCTCTTTGTTTTTGACCTCGGGCAATTACGTGCTTTGTAGGTGGAAACTAAAGCAATACCCATTTGAGAGCTTAAGGGTATGAAAGAGGTGAGATCCACCTGCAGAATCCTCCTGGCACAGCCTCTCCTAGGACTTGTGTTTGTTTGCCAGCTAATAACTCAATTAGTTGTCCTGAAAGGTCATCAACACCTTTACTACTCAGCACGTTTGCTATTTTCCCAGGCTCTTGGTACAACAGCAGATGTGTTCATGGGTACTGCATAGTGGTTTTACAGCAGAACCAGGAAATTTTGAGATGAATAATCCTGGGGTTTTTTTTTTGGTTCACTGGTGTTTTTGTGCTTCCAGTAAATACAGCCTTGGTCATAGAGCTCAACTACTACTTATATCTTCTGAAGCAAGAATAAAGAGTACACAGGCTGTGCTGTAGCAGCACAGTGTGAGGTGCAAATGCTACAGAGGGGTGACAAGAAATGTGAGATGTGACCTAACAGGGATGATCTAAACCTCTGCTGCACCCATACTCACGTAACTGTGCTTGACTGTTATGGAAATATCTCACAGTCTGAACTGACTACTCAGTCCAGGAAATCCTTCATTATATTTAATCCTGAAACTATATGTGACCCAGACTGGCTAAAGCTGGAAGTCTGATTATCAACAATTATTAAAAAACATTCTCACAAAACAGTATTTGACACATAGTTGCATACTTTGTGGCTTTCAGTGATAACTGCACATACAAAAATAAAGGCAAAAGCTAAAGGCAGTCTGATTTCTCCTCTTTTATCATTATTTTCAAAACAGTTTCTCCCACATATACTTAAAATTATAGGGAATATATTGCTTTAGAAACACCCCAAAGGACCAGAACAAAAATTGGTAGCTTCTACTGTTATTCGGAAGGTTGTTCAGCACCTCTTAAGACTGATAGGGAACAGGATGCCAGAAGGCAGAAAAGCAGTCCAGGATGAGCACGTTCTGATCAGGAGCTCAGCAGCAAAGCTAAGCTCTTCCCCACTCTTTGTTCCTTAGTTTCTTCGTTTGGATTTTCCCAGAGATCATCTTCGGTAGTTGTTGAATAAACTCCAACTCCCAGACTCCCAACTTAATCTCCCAGAACAAAGATGTTACTCAGGGAAAGGGAAGAGAAATTTAAAACCCTGCATCAGTGTTGTTGGAACCCTGTGCAGAAACTGAGGGAAGCCAAAGACAGACAGTGATATCTTTTCTGAAGACTCTTGGTGGGAGCTGGTGCATCATTGCTTAGCCAGGTGGGGCTTATCCTGCTACTCCTGATGAACTACTCATGTTTAACTCTGAATGTGGACACCCTGGGGTTCTCTCCAACCATTCTACATACTCTGCTAGTGGAGTTTGATTCCTGCCTCCCCTGGAAAGGCTGTAGTACTGTTTACCTTTGCACAGCCCACTGCCACCAGTAATGAGATGTGAAAATCACGCTGAGATTCCCCCAAACCTGCTGTATCCTTTGAGCCTGATAATCTGCAACCACTGCAAACTGTGATAACTCTGCTGAGGAACTTGACAGGCTATTGATTGTTGCCAGCTGAGGCTTTCGCCCACGCTATAGTATCCAACCGTCCTGTTATTGTAACAGCCAAGCATTATCTTTCTCTGTTCAGTTAGTCTTTCAAAATGTCTAGAAATACATTTAATATTTTATAACTGTATTTAATTTGTAAAATCTGATTCTTTTGTTTAAAATAATGAGGATAAATTTATGCTTATAGACACAATTTGATTAGGTGAAGGAACATTTCATTTCCCTGTACATAATCACAGTGAAATCTAATATAGCTTCATCTGTAGTTTCAATGTAAGAAGACAACATCAGATCCTATCAGGATAGGCCTATCATGTTCAGCTAAGCAGCGTTTACTTATGTAGTTAGGATGGGGTAAGATTTTCAATGTTACATTTCAAAACCTTATTAAAAGAGGTTCCAGGAGAAAAAAACCCAAAATTCTACTATTCCAAAATATAACCTGATTGTATTTCTAATCTGATTATTAGGTTTGATTAGAGGAGTTTTAATTTTAGGGTGCATTGCCAGGAACTACTTGTATATTCTGAACTTTCCTTTCTCTGGTATTCATAAGGTGCAGTAACTTTTTTTTCACATGCTTTGGCAGCTGAAGAATTAATTTTTCAGGATCATGAGATGTAAATTCAGGAGACAGAACAATAAAAGCTTTTACCACCTAAAGCAGAGAGCTAGAGTAAGGCAACACTCAGCAATCACTAACCTGATGAATAATGTTCAATAGAAAGACTAAGATGAATAACACAATTTTCTATAATCAAATTTCTTTCAAGTCAGTGGAACTAGAAGTTTCCGAGTCAGACGCTGAACAACTTTCTGTTTTTCGTCGCTTGTTGAGCTCCACAAATGGGCCTTGAAACTACACATAGTGAGCATAGTGGCACTCCCAGCAGACGGGAATTCTTCACTCGTGTCTGGGCAGCCACATCATGCCCTCACAGTGTTCAAGGAGAGGTGACATAGGTGGGCCACATTTGCTTAATGGCTTTCCTAAGAAGAATAGCTAGGGAATGTTGCTTCAAGGTGTAGGATCTCATTGGGATTCAGAGAAGCTGTTGCCAGAGTTTCAAACTGGTCTAGGTGCCCTGAATTTTCGGAAATCAAAAGAAAGTTAGATGCCTCTTTGTCTCCTCAAATGTATTTGAAAACACTGGTCTGCATCCTTACAATGTTAATACAAGCCAAGATTTCCCTCACAGGCATAGCTATTTCTCAATATACACATACATTAGAAGTTTTAGGTAAATCCTAATATCGATGTCCTTACCTCTCCTCCAGTGGGGTCTGGGCTGGTGACAGCAGCTGTTTCAGCTCCTGCTGGATGCTCTGTCAGGGCACTCCCTCTTCTACTTCAAGCAGCCCAATGCAATACCTAGGAAAAAGAATTTGGTATTAAGAAGCAGAGCTTGGCAAATAATTCTGAAATCTTTGGTTCAGTGGTAAAGCAAACCCAGTGCTTCTGAGATCAGTTATGATGCCTTCAGAGCTGAGTGAAAACCCCAGGTTTTCATAAGCTAAGCACACCTGATTGGAGGGAGGCACTTCAAAAGGCACTAGTGAACTGAAAACATTCCCCAAAATGGGTCTGATTCCTTACCACATATCTAGCACAAAGACAGAAAGGCCTTGCTGGTTTGATCTGGATAGCAAGGTTGCCTTCTACTCCTGAAGGCAGAATGTTACCATTTTCATCTGTTACCTAAAATGAAAGAAAGCTCACTCCTGAGTAAGTTAGGTGATACGCTGCTAAACAGAGAACAGTCCTGCCACGACCTTATCTCATTTCAGACTGAAATAACCAGAATGCTTTACACTTATCAAAGTACCTGAACATCGTTAAGGTGGAACTGCTTTTCCTAATGCACTATGTTTAATTTGCATCACCTTATGAGTTGTGCTTGCAATACCCTGTAAAAGAAAACTGAGTTTATGGGGCTTTTTATTCTATACAAATGGACAATTTCGCAGTTGAATGTTAAAAGAAATGAAAGAGGTTCATTTAAAAACATGTTTTCTCACTCTGATTTTTAAAGTCCACTTCTCGTTTATCTAATGGTGTAAACCAGCACAGCTAAGAGAAATCCATTCAACAGCACTGACCTACATCAGTGAAAGATCCTACTCAGTGGGAAAAATCCTGTTTTCATTCAACATGCTGTTCCAGATTAAATCAATTGGGCTTCAAATCGTTCTGATTTAGATTTGCTTTACAGCAATTTGGCTCCACTTACTTCTTAGAAATGTCCTCTGATTTATATAGGTGTGAGCAAAGCAGCAGAGCAGTGTTCTTGGCTACACTATCATTAGTGTCAGCATTCTATTGATATTTCTTGTAGAGGGTTGAGCAAGTCCAAAAACTTGGATTTATGGGACTTGGAGTTTCTCCTCATCTGAACCAGTGAAGTGGCACCATGGAACAATGTGGTCTGAGTTAAAAATCTTCTCCAGGGAACTTCTACCCTAGACATTTGTAATATTTCCACGTGATACACTGTATGTGGGTGACTGCAAACATGCTGATTCGGTCTGGCCATAACATTCATAGATATCTAACCCTGTCTTATTTTTCTACTCTGCCATCATATTTGTTGGAGAAAACCCCAAGAAATAAATGCATTAGAATCACTGAAGGAAAGAATATGGTTTGAATCTAGGGTCCAGCTGCATACAAGCAGAAGTGCCAATTTTGCAAGTCTCCTTGATGATCCCAATTTCTGAAATTACTACACTCTAACAGTGCTCAACACAGTGTGGGAGGGGACTAAGGCGGAAAGCTCCAGCCTGCAATGTGGCTCTGGTGGAATGGATGCCTGGTAAGATTGTGCTGCAACATCATGTGATAAATAGTTGATGACAGGAAATGTAGACAGACTCTGGGTATTAAAAAAAAGAGTTCTGTTTGCTGCGAACTCGCTGTAACTCCCTGTCATAGGCACTCCAACAAGCAAACACCAAGGAAAAATCAAAGAGACAGTGACATCATTATTTGGTGGGAACACAGCATGCCTCAGGACGGTTTACAGTGGAGAGGGAGATTTCATAATTCATTTTCACTAAGAAAGAATCTGTGGTATTACAAAGGGATGTGACTTGCCCTAGATCAATCCATATGTCTGTGGATAGTACAAAAACTGAATCTATGTTTTTGAATTTCCACTCTATTGAGAGAGCACTGTGTCCCCTCATGCCTTGCATCAACAACCCACTAACGCAACAGCTTTTGCTTTCAATCACACGCCATTTTTATTCTTACATTTAAAACAGTTGCGCGTCATACTGTAGCTTGCCATGTGAAAAGATGCATGATCCCTGAATCCATGGAGAAAACAAGGAATAGTCAAATTTTATCCAACCTGTATCAGACAGACCCCATAGTGTATCAGAGGAATTCAAATTCTCATAAATAATAAAAATTCTCATAATAATAAAAAGGAATTTTCAAATGGGGTTAAGCAGATGCAGACATCGTGAATTTACATAATCCTCTTTCCACTCATTAACAGGCCTGATTCCTTCAGCAATGTCTCAGGACCGTAGCTTCATGTCACCTAGTAGAAGGGGTTATCGTCATTTTGCTGCAGATCATAAGCACGGATAAGGGAAAAAAGACTGTGGAAGTATTTAATCTGACTGAGGGAAGCGCACAAAGTCCTCTCTGCTTCCTTCAAATTTCTGTTATTTCATTTACTAAGAAAATAATGTTTTCTATCCAGAACGAGCCAGTTTGACCATAATAATAATAATAAAAGACAATGAGTTTTAATAATCTAGCTGTGAATGCCTGGCCCCTTACCCAGTAAATAACCTCACTTCTGCACCTGATTGCCTAGGAAGTACCACAGGAAAACAAATACCGATCTTTTATGAAAGCATCATAGAAGGCTGAGATAAACATTTTTTTGGAAATGTATCCATATGCTGTATCACCCACTGGAAGTGTAAACATCTAAATTAAAGAGGCAAAGTGTGTTATCTTCTCCAATTGACCCATTTATCCGAAATGCGTGGCACTTACAGAGGCCTTAGAAAGCAGAGGACTGTGGTTCCTGCAGCCTCCCTCTCTCAAGGGGAACCTGACTTGAGAGCACAGAGCTGTGTGGAGCAGGGGCTCCTCGGCAGACAGACCACCCGGCAGCCGGATTTGACCACAACCTTACTTTGTTCCTTTTCTTCTGGTAGAATGCCATTAAACAAACTTCTTGCTCTCATGGGGGATTTCATTTTCTACACCCACTAGAAGCCTGTGAGATTGTGCCTGAAGATAACTTTATTCTGGATTTTAGGACTGTAAAGGAATCCATTAGGAAACAAGCAGCTGCTGGAATCTGTTGCTCTGCCACAGCTGATGGGAGCTCAGACACCGATGGTGAGTTGTGGTCTGCGTCTTAAAACTAACACTTGGATGTGATGGCTGAACTTGTTAAATTACCCCTTCTTTAACTGATCTTTTCAATAGTGAATCCTTCTCACGCAGATATGCTTACATCCTTTTAATTTATAAATTGTGTTCTTTTTTATTCTTACGGGGTACTATTAGGACTCAGATCAAGTATTAGCATAATTGGTTTTACATCAACAATCTGAAAACCCTAAAACCAAACTCACCTAATGGCTGCTCTGGTTTTTGTTACAGCTTTTTTCCAACTTTTTGTATTGTGGGAAAGGAGATGAAGTTGTAGATCACTTATAAAATGCTCCTGCTCAATGGACTGGCTAAAACAACACGTGCAAAGTCACAAAAATCACCATCCAGTAAATCTGCAAGACCAAGTTCCAAACACATTCTGGAAATGTATTAAGGATTTCTAGATATAAAACTAAATATTAACTTTCTTACTAATGCAAGCAGAGCAATTTTATGTGCCAAAATGCATACGTGCTCTCTCTATATATACACACACAGAGAATATATAGGTATACATGCAAAATTAAGCACATACTATGAATTTCTACAACTTAGGAGTTTCTCATAATGTATGATAGCATCTTATATGAAAGGATTATTTCTCACATACTGAATATAATCTCAGATCTCTCATTTCATTTAGTTCGGAGGGGTTCTTAAAGCAAAAGATGAGGTCTTATGTTCATACCTATTTCAAAATACTCTTCAGTATAAATACATGTTGCTTGTACAATTTAATAGTCTTATACTATACATAATAACATGCCTCACAGTATAAAACCACACCAAATACTCCCAACCTTGCATTGAGAATTCTGCTCCTGTCTAGTGGCTGGAAGACAAGAGACATGCCTTCAAAAGAAGGGGACACGTGCACATGGTTCTCATCCTACCACCAAAAATGTGGATTTTTAATCTTGCTGCAAGAAAACTGCTGGTCCCTGATCTGTAGCAATGCATTTTCAAGACTTGTGCTGACACTATCACAAATCAGAAAAAAAATTTATATGACCACTAAAGGGAAAACATTGAAGAGGAAACATGTTCCCTGTCCGCAGCTGAAACTGAAGATTTCTCTCTCCTTTATAAAACTTCAGAAGAAAGAAATAAGTCCTCTAAAAGAACTATAATCAGTTATTTTACTTGTTTGCTCTCCTTAGAACAGCTGTGTTGCCCATTCTAAACACTCATAAAACACCAAAAGAAAGGGCTAATTATCTTCTGAAGCATGAGGCTGAGACCAGAGCGTCCCAAGAACACAACTTTCTCCTTATGATCCATTTCTGTATCCTTGTTGTCCTGACACAAGGGAGAACAGCATTGTCTTTGCAGACATCAGGTAAAACGTGCAGAGGCACCAGCAGCATTAACACCTGAGTGAGGTTGTTTTACAACCTCATCATAATGTTGCACTTCCGTAATCCCTATAGAGACCATACGTACCAAAGTCACCACGTCCCTTCCATAGGCTTTAGATGAGAGGCTAAACTCTCAGGGAATAACTGTCAGGAAATAATGCATCAAGATATATTTGATACAAAATACCTTTTATGATTAGGTATTACCTTTTCTATTATCTCCGAGATTAACATCAAATTGAAGCTGGGCTGCAAAAGGGATGGAGAGGAGGTCTCAAAGGGAAAGGCTAGTCTGTTGAAAATTATACTTTTCAGCCAGAATGATACAATCCAGTCAAGTTTCAAACTTAGTGGCTCCAAAAGCAAGCCATATGCTAGAGAGATGTATTTTGCTTTCAACTGTTTGTAGCTGCAAGCCTGTGTCTCTGAAATCATTCTGCATGGATCAGAGGAAATGTATTGGTGATTCCCTGATCCTGGGCAGAGGAGGAGAATTAAACAAACCATCTACCTTGAACACGAGACAGAAAAGTTTACCGAATATCAACGATAAGAGGTTTCTGCAGCATGGAGCAGAGCACCTCCCAGACTACAGCCACAGCACGTGGCATGAATAAGCTGGCACTCTGCTTGACCTTGATCCCAGCCCGTTCATGCAAAAAACTGGGTACTAGAGCACAACAGAAACCCAGTTTCTAAGGTCAGCTAAGCAAGGGATCGCTGTAGGTGACAGTTCTACAGTTGAAGCCTGGAGCAAATTATTCTAATGAGCCACACTAGAATTTAGAGAGCCAAGAGTCATGACCCCACTGAAATCAGTGGTAAAACTCGTCTTCAGTGTGGTAGTTTCATTTAGACCTTTTATTTTTAAGGCTCTGAACTTTCCCAACTCTGAATATACTTGCTTGATTTTAGGTCCTTAAATTTGGTGAGAGGGGAAAAAAAAATAAAAATCAACGTCCCAGTCCTGGGATGTTACTGGAATTTACCTGGCCAAACAGCTTACTGCAGAGACAAGGATAGTTTCCAGGGCCTCTGAATTCCAGTTTGTACATTTGTTTATCATCCCACTTTTTGCCAACTGTTTGTTGTTCTGTCCACTTTGTGTTATTTTTAAATACTTTTTTGTTTGAAACCAAGCAGAAAGATCTAGATCTTTCCTGGAAGGTCCAGGAATACATGGCTTTTAAAGGAAACTAAATGGGGTACAGAAAAAGAGCTTCAGGCAGTGATAAATGATATGCCCAAACAAGTGCATTCAAGAAACTAATGATTAGTTTTATATTCATGTAATCTAATGCTCCTAGAAACCTTAGGAGTGGAATAGTGAAAAGTGTTCTGAAATGTCTGTGAAAAACTAAGGAGCATTACAAAAAAGGAAGCTACTGTCAAAAAAGAATGAAGTAAACATTGTATTTATTGACAATTGCTTTCATTTCAGTACTTGCTAGCACAGAAATTGTTTTGCTGACAAAGTGTTTACTCTCAAGAAATAAAATATTTTACTTTCTCAAAATTAGAATTCTCCAATACTTTACAGCTGCAGTAGACGGAGAACTCCAGGCAGTGACATGCAGCTGTAAAAGACCTTCTTTCCTGCGTGAAGATGCTAATGTTCTTCAGCAATTTCTTCTTATTTAATGAACAGAAGAGGACTCCAAGGCTTGAGATGTTTTTGTCAGCTAATGAAAATTCATGCCAGAAAGTGAAATCTTCTTTGAGTACACAAAATTAAAAAAAAATGAGGACGAACAGCTAAGAACTGATATAACCTTAAAGTGTGGCCCACTATTGCATGTGCAACTGGAAGAAGTAAGGGTGTGTTCACTACAGTACATGTTTCTTCATAAAGCTAAGAGCTAATTGTTAAACAGAGATGTAATCATGCAAAGCAGATCAAGGGATTTTTTTCACTGTTTTCACCTCTAAGTGGCTGCAGAAATAGACTGGTCCTGCAGCACGTGTGTACTATGGCAAAGAACCGTGGTCTGTTCTACAACTTTGGTCACCTGCCCAACAGCAAACTTCATTTTAAAGACCACCAGAAGTGGTACAGGAGTTTTGCCTATTGTGGGCAAAGCTCAGAACAGAGGGCGAACAATGAAGCTACTGTATGAGAGAGTATTGTTGAAAAAGCATGGGAGAAGCTGGCACTGTTTGTCATCAACACATATATTAAACAAGAAAGGTTTATGAAGGTCATATGGTGGGATCAATGAAGAGGAGTCTTTCCATCTTCTGTAGATGACAGGAGAGCTGCATTTAGTTTAAACATGCTGCATTTAAGGAGAGAGCATTTGAACCACTCAAATCCATGCCTGCCTTTTCCACAGCTTGGAGCTAGACAATCACTATCAACAATATCTCTTCACTGATCTTGGATGTTATCTAAAAGAGATGGGTTACCAGCAAAGTTCTGGCGAACTTGTGGACATTCAGGACTAGAATGGAGTTGTATGGTTTGTTCCCTTTCCCAGCAGTGCTTTGGGAACTGCAATCGTGATACTGACATATGAAGCTTTACAAGCAGGTGCAAACATCACATGTTGGTGTTATCTATAGTTCTTGATGCTCAGGCATTTAACAAAAATAGATCAGAAGAAGGGCAGTTACATCAAAGAAATTTATATATGGAATGAAAGAAGTTCTGTTAAATTCCAAACAATCCTACATCCGTCCCCACTCTTTGTTTCTTAATTCGTTCCTCTTGATCTTCCCAGTGACTGTCTTTGGTAGCTCTTGGACAAACTCCACCTAAATAAAATAAGACAGAAAACAATGTAGCATGTTCCACAGAGCTGGTTTTCCAAGACCAGCTCTGAGCATATGTGGAAAACTAAGAGAACACCCACCAGTAAGAACTGCTTGCCTAAAGGATCAAGTCCAAGCCATATCAAGGCAGCACTTGTGAAACAATTTCTTTGGTTGCCTAGATGGCCCAACATCTGTGTAGCTGCCTCCCAGCTAACTAAACTGAGTAGTGTAACATGAGTAGTGTAACAGAAGGATGAATACTGAAATGGTATCAGAGTTCAAAGATGAATGACAAAAAGAAGAGCAAAGGGATGTTATTGGCACAGTCTTTAATGGTCCTTTGTTCCTCTGAGTTCTGCGCAACTGAACTAAAGCACTGCTGGTAGCTCTTTTCCTGTAGTGCTGGGATTACTGAGAAACACCAAGTGTATCCTCCTGGGCTTTCCTCTAATTTATTAACTGTTAGGATCAGTAGATAAAAACTTATTCAGATTTAGTCAGGTACTACCTCCTAAGGTCACCAGAGAGTGCTTGGTTGAAGATTAAATACAAAACAGAGAATTATGATTGTGAGCCTGACTTAGAACATGCAGATTTAACTGGGATATCATGCGAAGCCTAGAATTTTTTGAGAGATTTAAACAAGCACTTTACTCAAATACATGAAAAACAATGTAAACTAACGTTATTTAGGAAAGATTTTCTGGAGCCAGTGCTCTAGCTGAATGTTTACCACTGCCTCTTTCAGGTGAACCATGAAAATCCAAATAGTAATTCTCCTGAGATGTATGGAAGGGTGCTCTGGTTTAAAGTTTCTCCTCAGAAGCATTTACCTTTCTAGGGTATTTATATGGAGCAGTAGTTTTCTTGACGTGTTCCTGCAAGTCACAGGTTAAGCTCTCCAGGTCAGTGGATGAAAAGGTGGGGGACAGGACCACAAATGCTTTCACAACCTGTGAGGCAAGGTCAACAAAAGTGATCTGACACCATCCATCCACTAACCACCACAGGTTACCAGTGAGCAGTACTGCTCAGAAACATGACATGCAAAAGGGAGGACAAAGAAACCAGTGCAATGTAAGAAATGGTTGTGCCCAGCTTCTGCACACGTACGTGCGGAAGTAAAAGCTGAAAGCACAGTTTTCCTGCCCTCCTTACAAAGCATGAGCATCTGCTCTATCCTCTCACCGGGGGTCAAGAAGAAGGAGTAATAAGAGGTGTCTCTGCAGAGTTCTCCCTGAAGCTGAGGGGCATTTTGTTTCTCTCTGAAGTTTACACTGAGGACAGTAGGACTGTGCTTTTGTCCATAGGTGTAGCGCAAGTTTAATGCTAGGGCAGTTATACTATAACTTTAGCTACACAAAGACAGCCAGAAAAGGCAATTTCAGTGTATAGACAAGTGCTTAACAACAAGGGGAAAGTAAACATCACTGTAATGTTCTCCACAGAGAAAATCTTCTTGGGATGAAAAGAAACTAAGAAGAGCAAAGGCATGTAAATGGGAAAGGATTTTGCCTGTCACCACAAGTAAGATTATCCATGATGACAGCCTTAGGGCTGTACATTATTCACTAAAGTAAGAACTGCTTTATATAGTTATATGTTTAAACAAACATATTGCTTCCCCCATCATTGTTCAGCATCATTACCTCTCCTCTGAGGGGATCTGGGCTGCTGACAACAGCTGTTTCTGCTACTGCTGGATGCTCTATCAGGGCACTCTCTACTTCAAATGGCCCAATGCGATATCTAGGTAAGGAGAGAAAAACGTAGGATTTGGCTTTATGAGCTGGAAAACTAATACAAAATGTTTTTTAATTGTCATATTTAATTAAAAAAAAAACACAAAAGAAACCAACAACCAGCTAGAGAAACTTTAGGCAGAATGGGAAAATTGGCTGTGTTAGAAGGTAGGAGCATTTCATAGTGGTCATGTGGTAGAGGATGGCTGAGGCTGTGGATACCTCTACATCTTTCCCCTTTCCTCATGGTTCCTAAGCTGGAGCTCCATCTCACCCTGATAGCTGGGGTCTGCAGTATCAGCTGATGCCCCATTATAGTATCACATCATACAGTATAAAATAATTTCATTTCAATATGTTAAAAATAAAATGTTTCAATGCTCTTTGGGTCTAATAGAGATGTCCTTCAATTTTAGTCAAAAAACTAACTAGATTAAAATCCCTCCTCTGCCAATGGAAGTGTCCACTCTTTGTTGAAGCAGATGAGATGTTGCACGGGAAATGTATACCAAAATGCCACTAACATCACCAAGATGACACTGCAGGTCTATGAAAAGCTAATAATAAAAGCAAGTATTCCTAAGTCAAGAGGTCAATACATTCATCACAGCACTATGATGTCAGAAGCCCACCAGGAACACAACATGTAAGTTTATACAATGGCATATTTAGGAAGGATGCATACAAACTGACCCTGAAGAAATGATAATGTCATCGTCTCTTCCAATAAACTGGAAATATCCATCTTCATCCATAGTCCCTCTGTCTCCAGTGACATAAAAATCGCCACGTTCACTTTCTGCAGTTTTCTTAGGGTTATCCTCAAAGTGGTTTACAAACAGTAGTTTAGATTTTGAGCATGCATTAGCTATACATTATGCTATAATACACATAACATTAAATGCACTGGAACCTTATTTTTCAGTCAAGGATGTTCAAGATTTGTACTGACATTGCTCTAAGATACAATAAAATAGGTTTAAAAAACAAAAACATTTTGATTATTTAAAAAACATTTTAACTCAATCTTGAGCAAATTCTTTTCTTCCCTTTTCTAACATCCAGCAGTCCAAACAAATTACTCTGTTAATAAATAATAAACTGGTGAAAAATATTCAGCATTTTGAACCACTATGCAATTGGAGAGATTCTGGGGAGATTGTTGGTGGTGAGGAATAAAATTAAGTCCTTACTACATATTCAGAGAATAAACCAAGCGGTCTTATAGGTTTGCTTCTGACAGCAATTTCCCCCTGTTGTCCTGGAAGCAGAATATTAGCATTTTTGTCTACAATCTAGAATGAAAAACAACATGTATTTTAGTCCAATGGAGAAAAAAAAAAACCCCAAACCAACCAAATAAAAAAAAAAACAATGAAAGAATCTAAAGAGCTGCCAACAAACCTGAACATCATAAAGAGGAGCTGCCTTCCCCATTGATCCAAGTTTAATCTTCGTTCCTTTAAAAACAGAGCAGATTATTCCCTGTAAAAATAAAAATAAAAACAATGGTTTGCAATAGAAAACTGCTACATTCACATTCAATTCATTAAATATATTTTCTAGAATAATTTCAAAGTGAGGAATTAAGATTCACAGGATTCTATATGCCAGTGCTGCATGGTACAGATAAGCAAAATCAATAAACTCCCTGAAAGAATCCTGTTCAATTATCTGCAAAGAATTCATGCCCTCTGCTAACCAGTCGTCTTCCTTAGATTCAAACTCTGCCCTCTTGCCTGTCACTGTCACTTGAAATTTGCTTAAGAATATTTACAGAAATATTAGAGCACATCTCCTCCCAGCAATCCATCTTTCTGGCCAGTTCTGTGAGGAGAGCCATGAAAGTGTGTTCTCTCAGAGGTTATCAGGGGAGGAGATTACTGAAACATTCACAGAAACATGAAGGAAGAAACAGGCTGTGTTCTTTGAAAACGAACATTAAAACATTGTAAAGCAAAAAGGAATTACAAAGATTTAATAGAATATTGACCCGACAGAAGTACCGTTTCAGTCTGGCCATATACTTCATGGATGTCCAACCCAGTCTCGCTTTTCCACTGCTCCATGACTTCTGGGTTGAGTGGCTCCCCTCCACTCATGCAGTGCTTCAGGTTCATGAATTTGTACCTTCACAGGGAGTTAAAAAACAAGAGGCACAGCAATTAAATCTATTGGCCAAGGTAAGGAGCATGCAACTATAAACAAATAATGCTGGACAGCTGTTACTTGGAGAGTTAGTCCCATGAAGCGGGGAAACCAGAGGAGTCCTGTTCCTTTGGCTCCTAATATAGCAATGATATCAGTCTATGCTTAACGCTATATATATGAGTACCAGTAGTCAGAGTTAAACACACATGAAAAATAAAGTAAAATTTTTGCTGAAGTCAGCTGGGATTTAAGGACATGTTTATAATTAACCACAGAGCGATTTGCTGAGACAGGGCCCTGATTGCTGATCCTCTGCAACAGCCCAAGTGAGAAAGCAAGGGGGGAGGAAGGAACGGTGGCAGGCGGTGAGAACTGGAGCAAGGGGTGATGTACAACTGACACAAGTCACTCCCTCACAGTTATGTTGACACTGACTTTCTACGATGACAGTCCTTCCCAAAGCATGGACAATTAATGTGGTAATTGAAAATTATGATAAAGAATTTAACAGGCGCTCAGTTTCATACCCTCAGGGATTTGCTCACAAGTTCAGTAGTGAAAGTCTCAAATTTCTGAGGGAAAACATCAAGTTTCTTTATGTTTGATCATAAAACTCAGCAAAACTCACAAATTTGGTATGACCATCTTTTCATGAAGGGTATTTTAAACTAAATTACTACCCTATTTTGGATCAAGCAGCGAGATCTGGGAGATCAATGAAGTTTAGTTAGGGTAAATTAGACATTAGTAAATAATTTCTTGACGTACTTGGAGAGATCATTTTGCACCAGCATGCGGAACAATGTCGGAGCACCAACCAGCGCGTCAATAGGGAATCTGCAGAGAGTCTAGTGAGTTAAACAAGATGGACATATGAAACTCAGACAGAAAACTTCTTTGTGGATGTACAGTGATATAGCGGGCAAATGTAGCTCTCCTTTCTATGTAAAAACACCATATGCTGTCTGTTGGGTACGAAACCCTCCTAAAGTTGGTGTAATATGCAGAGATTCACAATATATTTGATGGGACAAAATCCCATGCTAACATGGCACCCAGACCGCAGAGCTTGGAGCATGGCCAGAGTAAGTCTGTCTCTGTCTACATTATAGTGAGGTTTTCACTTTCATCTTGGCCAGTGTAGGCAGAGAAATGCTTCATTATCAGTCTGCGTTAATATCTGCTGAAATTACTTCCACAGTCACTCCAACAAAAGGCAAGAAATTAGTGCTGCTTTTGGATGATTTTCATTCATGTGCTCACGAGCTATGAGCAAAATGTATGAATGAGCTACAGGTTTGGCCCCTTCTGTGTACATTAAAAATGCTAATAGGGGCTTTATGCAACAGATACAGCATCTCAAACACAACCCTCATGAAATCTGTGGATGATGTTAAGAATTATTTTTTGTGCCCTTTCTGCAGATTAACACATCTCTGAGTTTTTCCTTACATTTAGGATGGTTGCTGATTCAATCTGCGGTAGCTTATGTATAAAGATGCACGATCCAAAAACCCAGGGATCAAAAACAGATGCCAGTGAAGCTAGTATCCATCCTGTGTCTGCTGTGCTCCATATCACGTCTGATGGAGTCAAATCCAACCAGTACCTGATAGAGCAGAAAAAAATGAATGAAAAGATAATGAAAAATTTATGCTCAACTCCCCCCCGTCCCCCAATCACAAAGAAAACAAAAAAAACAACAAGCCCAAGATTTCTGACAAGGTACACAGGCACTGGGCACTCTGATTAAGTTTCTTTTATAAGCTAGCTTTAGGATAAAAGGGCACCCAACTGTATGTTTGCTTAAATATACACACACACACACGTATCATACATGTATGATGTCAGTCATAATGTAAGACAGAGTAAGGGAAAGAGAGGACTCTGAATTTCAATAAAGTGACTTTCCACTAGGTAGGAAAATAGGGCTGAAGTGGCAGCCTTCATGGATGCTGTGTTCAATACCAGGTATTTCAGTTCTAAGGCTGCTGAAGGACCGGGGTTATCTGTGCAACCAACATAAACTCTGCCTCTGCTCATCTACACATCACAAAGCTTTTTGCAGCCCAAACAGTATGGTATCTCTCGGTTCTTTGCGCTAAAGTATTCCCAGCTGATGGCTGTCCTTTGAACCACTTTAAAAAAAGGGTAAGAGATATTCATAGAAAAATGGAAACACTGAGGGTGATCCTAATCCCCTAGAAATCTGCTGGAGATTCTAGTCGGATTTCAGAGGGAGAAGGATTAGGGCTGTACATTGGTATTTCTTATTCATAATTTTTCATCAATTCTACTATGCAGCTTCAATTATCCCATGTTCATCGACCAGGCTGAAACCTTTCATACCTTTCACTTAAAAGGGGTCTGAAACCAAGACTACCCTGGGAATGTTCGGTCATCTTTGGAGAACCTGTGGTTCCACTGGTAAAGAAGATACTCATTGAGTCTTGAATCCTTGTTTTGATGCAGGAATGGTCAGCAGATTGGTTTCTTTAAAACAGAGAATGCGATCATGACCTCAACGGTTACTTTACACAGGCTTCAGAATGTAATGAAATATTGCATATTGCGGAACTACCCCAAATACACTTCACAGAAGCTTTTCACCAAATTAGACTAAAATAATGTGGAGTTACACTTCCTCAAAGACAGACTTCCCCTTAAGAACAACAGGATAGAAACTTTGCAGAACAAGACCACCATTAGTAAACAACTCTGATGTGTATCAGCAATCAAGCAGTCATGATTAACACCTTAATGTTGGCATTTGATGAGTATTTGTAGTTGATGAATACTTGTAAATGAGCACTTGTGGAGAACAGGTCTGCTGTCTGCATCGTGACTGCAGCGTCACTAACTCATACTCACTTGTACAGGTCAGTGAAGTTCAGCCATCCCTCCCTACTGCCTTTGGACACCATTAGCTTGGTTTTCAGAAACTGACACTCAGATGCCACTGAGTCCACGGCAGGAGCCAGTGTGCCATCGGTAATGATGCATGTGGCCTTTGACGCCTGGAGTCGATATAATATGTCTTTGGCTGATAATTGGGATGTTCCTGGAATTAAGACAATTCCTGGAAGAGCAATAATGTTAGTTTGGGATGGCATTTTTTACACCTGATTGTTTTCTAAGAAACTAAACTATTAACTATTCCCAAACTGACCTCTGAGATAAATTTGCCCTGGTGCTCCCAAGCCAAACAGTTATAGTGGAGTAATTCAGCTGCTTGTGCTCTCAGTAAGGAATGAAATGTGGACCTCTCTGGTGACTTCCACGGCTCTTCCCTGCCTTCTCTCATCTCCAAGCCTGCTGCACAGGCCACCTGTCCTACAGCACCTAGTGCGAATCCTTCAGGACTGCCTGTGTAATTGGTAGCTAGGCCACGCACTACATTATTACGTTACTTTTCCTTTATAAACCATATAAATTCTTGATCTTCTCAACCGATTTGCATTAACCAGTTTTACCAGTCTCAGATCTGCTCACTGACCTGCTCGCATGCAAGCCACATTCACCAGCCACCATTCTGGAACTCGCGGCAGAATCACAACAATTCTGTCCCCCTTCTGCAGTCCACATACTTTTGTCAGCACATTGGCCACTTTCCGAGACAGGAATCCCAGCTCCTCAAAGCTCCACTTCACTTCTTCTCCTTTTCCATTTATCCACCAAAAGGCAGGGTTTGATGGTCTCTTTCCAGCCTACAAAACGCAGGGATTCAAAACCAAAACATTTCCTTCTGAAAGACCATGAAATTATAATGCACAAATATCTGCAAATTATGGAAGATCTGAGTACTTCCCAACTGGCATATAAGCTATTATTTTTCCCTTGTCCTTAATGGATTGAGGTTTGCTATGGATCAAGCTCAGATATTCCCAATAAATTCTTTTCTGAACCTGAAATATTTATCAGCCCAATTGTCTCCAGAACCAAGTCCTAGTCTAGGTCTTATTTCAGTTTAAACCTTATGCTGAGCATTAGTGCTCCTACAAAATAACAGATAACGTGAAATACTTCACATAATACTCCTCGTAATGTGGATGGAGTTGTGGAATACTATTAAACAGAAGCAGCACAGGCAGAGGACAAAATAAAACAGGACAACATGGTATCCCAGGACTCTTTCTAGTCTGATTGCTCAGAAAGAGGGGAGTTAAGTGGTCTGTGACTACAGGGCATCTGGACAAATGCAGAATGCACTTTGGAGCAAGGCAATTAAACGTTAGTGGGAGAATTCTCCCTATCATGCAATGTTATTGTTACGTTACCTGTCTTTCTATGATATGAATATCTAATATTATAGTATCCAGAAGGAATAAACACAGCCATTCCAAGGTTAAATCAAAGTCAAAAGGGATTTATCATTGCGTTTTCTACCTACACAGGGAGGCCCAAGGGTCAGAAACACTTTTAAAATAAAGCAAGAAAGAATGAGATTTTGTATAATTTCCTAATGCAAATTGGCTTTGGGAACTGATTTTTTTTTTAATAAAGAAAAAACCCAACTTATTTCAAATGAAATTTCAAATTCAATATTTCATCTGCACAACAAAAGATCATCTACCTTTTCAATCTCAGACCATTTGTCCAGTACATCACTTGCAAAGTTAAAGTACTTTGGTATTTCCTGTTCTCCTCGCCTGACTGACTCATACTGTGAATATACATCACAGGCAAGCAGCCTGGGCTGTCCGTGGAAAGTCCTATTAGGAGGCTTCAGAGTCCACAAGGATTTTAGAGTCTGTAATTTAAACAACAACTTCATGGCAGAAGATGACGTACGTAGATGCCGTAGACTATATAAGAAAATTTGCAGAGTTGTTGCTATGAATCCTGCAACAAGAAAAACAACAACAACAACAAAAAGAAAATAACCTTGAGATTATCCAAAGACAATTCAGTTATGAATTGATGACTTAGTAATTGAAGTCACTTAGGTTAGTCACAGCCAAACTGATGTTTTTAACAGTTCAATTAAATGTGAAGTTTCCCATTCTTCTTGCTTATATTTTTTACCACCAGTTTTTAAAGGACTTAATGTACTGTACTGATCTGGCATCTTGTCTGTAGCTCAGCTGATCCTTATAGGTTCTTGATGTGACTTTGGGGCTGCTAATTTCTCAAAACCCTCCTTAGTCAAACACAACATCAAATGTTATTGTTTGCATTATAAGAAGGTTATTGGTTCTTTAGACCAAAGCATTCAGTAGCTGATTCTCTATTCCCTTTCCTTCATGTGGAGTGAATATATCCATTCAGACTGATATATCCATTCACCACATATATCCCAAGAACCCTCACTTCATCAATCCCTTACGTAGGTTCCCAAATTTGATTCAGACATTTTTACATTTGCTCGCTGTAAATGCCCTTTTCTGTATGTACTCACCACGACCCTAAAAGCTCTCAAGTCCATTTACTTTCTTCCTTTCCATTGCTACTCTTTTTTCTTTCTTTTTATATTACTATTATTAATATTACTATTATTATTACTATTCTTTTCATCAGTCTAGAAGATTGCTTCAGAATTGTGCTCAACTCTAAAAATTTTAATACTATTTAGAGGCTTCTCTTAAGGGCACATGAAGATTATCAAACATGGGAAAAAAATTGCCTTGTGTCTGGAAGAGCCCACAGTCTGAGCAGGAGCCAGTGGAGTCCTGGAGGCCTATGATGATTCCAAAACCTGAGTCCATCTATTGATTTTCCTTCTTCAACCACTGAACACAAGCTACTAAACTCAATACAAAGTTAGGTGAGTGACTGTTGAAATACAGGTTAATTTTCTTTTCTGTTCTTACAGAGGATCAATCTATCCACAAACTAGGAACAAAATTATACGTAAATTCAATTAAATTCTTTTCCTTTTCCATGTGGCATTTCTGTGGCCCGAGCGAAGCTGCAAAGTTTTGCCCTTTGTCCCAGGTTTTTAAGTTCATTTTGTGTTCATTTACCTCTTGTCCCATGTCTTCAACCGTAACCACTTATCCTTATATCTCCTATGCACGGATCTCAGTTTTGGTCAAATTTTATTCCTCAAGAAAAAGTAACTTATTTAACAGTGGAATTATGTCCGTATTCCTTAGCAGGACCTTTTACAGTAATATTTAATCTGTCTATCAGGCGAATAAACTCAAATAGGTAGAACTTGCACAACTTAAGCTTTTCAGTGATATCTGACAGCATAAAAAATCTGGATGCAGATTTTCCCCCCAGAACAGGTATTTTGTCAAAACCAACAGTAATTCACAGTGTTCTCCATCCTACATGGAGACTGGTAGAGAAATACTGACCAGCTGTAAATAATCCTATAGGATATCATTTGTTCCTGAGAAAGAATCACATGGATATAAAATTAAATATTATTATGTCCCTAAGTGCCACCCACTTCAGAATCAGGATAACAGAGCAGAAACTTATTTTACTACTTACATTTTAAATCAAAACTCTATTAACAGGACCTGGTGGAAAAAAACAATCTAAAAAGGTCTTACTGGTGAAAAATGGTCTTTTAAATATTCCCTAAACAGGTCCTCTTTGAAGTTGTGACCTCCACTGTTAATGCTAAAAACCTATGGATCCACTTTCATTCTTTTAACAGAAAAGTTAAATCATTTTGATTATTCTTTTTAATGACAGAGTAAGATATTACTTATTCCTTAGTCTGCTCTAATTCTATGATTTAGCTATAATCTTCGGATTTCGGAGCATTGCAACGACAAAATCTACGCGATAGCCTGTAAAGAAAAGAGGAGAGAAAGAACATTTAGGAACAGTATTCAAGATTGGAAATGGTATTCAAGACTGGTAAGCTGAAAAACATTTTAAATCCAGGATTCCCTAGTGGTCTACAAAAATGTCTGCAAAATTTTGTTGTGACAGCCTTCAACAGTTTTTAGCACTTTTTCACCTGCAAACTTAGAAGTGAAAATGAAGTAAGAAAATTGAGGAAAAGACTCAGTAATGGCAAGGTCCTCTGATCTCCCAATTTAGTCCCGTCTCCTCCTTCTTAATGATCAGCAACACTAGGAATTCAGACAAACGTTTTCCTGACCTGTTTGCTGTGGACAGTACAGATTGAGAACTGGCTGGGGTAGATCCTCTTCATTCGGTTCATTCGGCTTTCAGGACATGTGTTTCTCAAATGAGGCGCTGTAAAGATTAGCCTTTCGTGTCTCCAGATAAACCTGGATGCTCTGTTGAAAAGGATTTGGAGTGAAACCCTTTCTACATTATCATTTCCTTCTTTTGAAGTAATGAGAACAGAACACAGAACAAAATAGACCAGGCAGCACAATTCTTTCTGTGGAGTAATCTTTTTCTTGTAATCATTTACAGCACTGTTAATTGTGCATAATTTGCACCGTAACCTAAAGCACTTTGTATCTTCTCTTTTCCCTCACTTTAACCATTTAAGTAGATCACAAATTCATCAATATGAAGAGAAGTAGTTAAAGAATGTGTCTTTCTCCTTCCACTCAGAAAGAATTTGGGAATGTTACAGTGATAGTTTTTGAAGAGAGAATACCACTTCACTGCTGATACCCACTACAGGACAAAGATTATTTTTATTAATTTCTCATTTATTTGTAATTATCAAAATGTTGTAGTTACACTTTTTTTTTTTCCAAGGAAGCTGTTTATACTAATTTCCAGTAAAACATTTAAACCTTTGTAAGCTCCCAGATCTATCCCGTCTCTCTCCCATTCATAATTCTTAATTACTTGCACCTTCTCCCTTCTGAAAATTTGTAGGTCGATGGCAAAAGCAGTTCTAATACCACACATCCTCAAGCCATAAGAGTGTTATCTCCTTCCCCCCCCCCCAGCTTGTTTTTCCATATGTTCTCCTAGTGCTCTGGGACATGACCACATGCCAACTGTGATGTGCTATGGCTGGTATGGATGATGGAAATTTTCTCTCCTCAGTTTCCAGATCATGTTACACTCTTCCCCACTCTTTGTTCCTCAGAACCTTTCTCTGGATTTTCCCAGTAGCTGTCTTTGGCAGATCCTGAACAAACTCTACCTGAAAGGCAAAAATGCTCACTTTTAGCTAAATTCATTCTGATTAATCTCCCAGGTGTGAGGAAAGACACTTTTTATTATGGCTGGGGTAAAAAGATGGGAAGCTGCACAGCTTGGGGCTGGGACGGTGAAATTCCTCACTACACATCTTAGTGGACTGCACAGGCAGTACTTGCAGGGACAAGTACACCACAATTCTGAAAAGATGAGTGCTTTGGCTGTCAGGACAGGGAGTTACTGGTGTCTTTCCCAGTTGTAAGGGATGGATTCCAACTCCTGTGATGCCAGCAGGAATTTTCCCTTTGCTTTGGCTGAGAGTTTGAACAGAGCTCAAGGGAGAAACTGGTAAGCATTGAACACCTTGCCCATTTGAGTCCCTGTGAAAACCCCAGTATTTAATGAAAGGAAGACTGGAACCCAATAAATGTAAGTTTTATTACCATTTTCTCCCCTTGGGTCTTTTCCAGCACATATAGTGAACTCAACAGACCCTGTAATTTACTTTCATTTTATTTTATTTAACTATGGTTGCAGTCTTTGTCAGAATGAAATTGAAAAGAACCTGAGGCAGGACAAAACACATTCAGTTTTTGATACAATTAGAAGACCTGTCTTTTTGTAGTGTACTTACCTTCCTCGGATACTTATAAGGTGCAGTCACCTTCTTGACATGTTGCTGAAGCTCATGAGTTAATTTTTCTGGATCATGTGATACAAAAGCAGGAGCTAAAACAATGAAGGCTTTGACCACCTGTGCCACAAAAGTTAAGGGGCTCCATTAACTTCCAGACTTGTGAATAAAGGGATACATTTGTTGTCAAAACTGAGTATCAAAATTCAGAAATGTTTTTCCTTTAATTTTCCTTCTTCCTTGGCTGTTTATTACAGAATGCAATGTTATGAAGAACATATTCTGCAGCATAGGATTTTTTTGTATTTTTCCACTTTTTTTTCTTCTTAACTTTACACACTACTAAACTTTGAAAAAGTTGTAGAACAGAAAAAAAGGACAGTTGAGAATCTCACCCCAGGGCTCAAAGAAATGTTTCAACATTGGAAAACATAAAAAGAAAATTAAACATTATGGATATCATTGCCACTGCGTGCTTAGTGACAAAAAGAGAAATAATCTGAATTCTATTTCTTATAAAAAAAGATATCACAGTAAGTCTGAAGAACCAGACTTTTTTTCCACATCAGACCCTGCAAACAGGGAAATAATTCCAAAATTCCAAGATCTGTCAAGGTATGGTTTTAAAATTTTTTAAGCCATTTTAATTTCAAAAATCTGCAACATACTTAATTCCAAGGAAGCCTAGTACATATAGGGAACTTGATGCTTAGAATAAAGTGCGTTCCTTTCTGTATCTTTTTTTTTTTTTTTTCCTTTTTACCTCCCCTCGAATTGGATCAGGACTGCTGACAACAGCTGACTCTAAGACTGCAGGGTGTTGTATTAATGCACTTTCAACTTCAAATGGGCCAATACGATACCTAGGATAAAATGCAGATAGGAGAGCCGTAGCAAGCCAGCCATTCAGTTGGTGTTTCCAGATTGAATTTTAACAAGCAAATGAGCAAAGCTAAAAGCAACTGACTTACCCAGAAGAATTAATTATATCATCAGATCTTCCAACAAACGAGATATATCCTTCTTCATCCATAATCCCTCTGTCCCCAGTGACATAAAAATTTCCACATACAGAGGCAGCAGTTTTCTCTGGATTATCCTGACAACAATCAGACATTTCAAAAAATGTATCCAATTGTTAGTGAAATGTAATGAATTTACTTTGCAGTGGTGCTAAAAATGATCAAGACAATTTTTTAAGTTGTTCTCAAATGAGTATGTTCAATTAAAAAAAAAAAACAGAGCCACATTAATGAGCAGTTTTGTGGTGGAAATATGTGAGAGGTGGAAAAGAGCATTTGTGTATATATGGATTCATGTTCTAGGGAAGAAAGGGTGTGCTCTATCAAAATGCTCATCCATCACAGCGAATTATTAAAATGTATAACCCACTCTTCAGAGAAACGATTTATCATTATAGGGTATTGCCACAATAACCTCCTGTCAATGGAAACCTTTCACCTCTAACCTTCAAGACCAAAATACAAGTGAGGCGACCTACAGGAAAAACTTCATTATCTACATTGATCTATCGGGTCTAGATTACACAGGAAAAACACCCTGACAACAGAAGACATAATGAAAAATTGAAGTAATAGTACTGAACCAAAAGAAGGTTTTTTATCACGTAGTGAGCAATTACTTTGTGCAAGTTGTTGTTCTGGGTTGCTACAAATATCCAAATATTATGAGGATTCAGAAAAGAATTAAACACACAGGTGCTTTCCCCTAAGCTTTTCCAACATGACGATTCAAATGCAGGGGAGAGTATCTTTACATTTGCCTGATTCTAGTGTTTTCTTAAGTATGTACTACAACTCAGCACCACCACAGAGAGAATGGTGGACGTTTGACCTCAACCAAAATGGCCATTCTTCTGACATCTTTTTTTAAGCCCGTTCTGCTTTCAGTGGGTAGAGCATTCCCATTCGAATAGTAATGTTATATTACGTATGCCACTGTCACAAAGCCATATGATCATCTATGCTTGAGGGGTTTGTGCTGTAGCTTGGGTTTGTGCTGTTGACCTTGCGCACACTGTCTGTGTGACAGGCAACTACACAAAGGGTTTCTATGACACCGACAATAAATGCATGCTGCGATGCACATTTTTTAAATATTTACAAGATCAATTTGTAGGTACCTCTGACAGTGGTATGAGGGAATACCTGTGCTCTTTGGAAAGCCTTCTTGAGCTCATGGCACATTACAGCAGCCTTTATGGGTTCCTTCATTAATCCATAACTAATGATAGGAGTTGAATGGAAGGGAAGGAGTGATGTACTGAACATAAAGCCCATGCTAACTGCCAGGTACAGGTTTGGAACAAGTTACACCCTACCCATCAGTCTGATCCTGCAATAGCGGAGTAACATACTAATTAGGCTCAAACCCTCAAGCAAACTAGAGAGGCCTTGTGAAGATGCTGTGAATTATGCTCCTCAGTAAGTCAACAGAGCCCTGTGTCTCTCTTAGGCTTTTCAGCAGGCACAAACAGGCCAAGTCAAACTTACCAAGTACTCAGAGAACAGACAGAATGGTCGCGTAGGTTGAATTCGGACAGCAATGTTGCCTTCTTCTCCTGCAGGCAGAATAGCCCCATGGTCATCTATGATCTGCAGAAAGGATGTATTACACGTGCGTTATAGCACAGTGAAGGACAGAGCGGGACACAGACAGTAGTCTGTTACTCATGTACCCACAACTGCAGCTGAGCTCAGATGTAACACATCAACATACCTGCACATCATAAGGGGGAACAGCTTTTCCCAAAGAGCCAGGTTTAATTTCCATTCCTTTCATATTGGCACATATTGTTACCTGCATAACAGATCATTTTTTTTTTTTTAGTTTGTGCAACATCTTGTAGACTTCATTGTTGGCTTGCATTAGGCACAACACCTCTTTGTGACTTTGGCACAAGGACTGAATCAGGACTAAAGCACTGTGGTTCTCCAGCACATCAGAGAGAGGCTGAGAAGAATTTTAGGTCAGTCCTGTGGAATGAGGTTGCTTGTGCTCAGTCTGAGTCAGTGGGTTCTTCTGCAAACACTTGAATTTGCAAGACCACAGATGTGAAATTATTACAGATCTTATTTCAATAATGGGACAATTAATTTGGGACCATATAAAAGGTTAGAGGAGAGAATGCCTGAAATCTGACTCCTAATAGCTTCGTTAACTTTCACTTACAGAGAAGTCTGGGATGTGAACTGATTTCATATTTTTCATTAAAACCTTGGACAGGCCAAATTGATACCCAGAACAAATTTTTTACTTTTTATTTAGTTTTGCCTTTTAAGTAAAGATGATGAAGGGATCTACCACAAGTTATTTGACATGAGGTAATCTCTAGCATGATTTTTGCAGGGGGCTGAACTCTGTAGTCATAGTATTTCCCATAAACATTAAAATATGCAGTTAGTTGATTCTGAAACTATGTAATCATAATTATATATAGCCTCTTTTTAATGAAGTTCATTTAAGTGATTCTTACCTTTTCCAGTGATTTATCAAGCACATTGTGCCTCTGGTATTGTTACCTTTGAAAGGGCATACCGCAAGAATTAATGCAAACGTACCGTTTCAGTCTGGCCATAACCTTCATAGATATCCAGCCCTGTCTGGATTTTCCACTTTGCCATCACTTCAGGATTGAGTGGTTCCCCTCCAGATAAACAGTGTTTCAGACTCGTGAACTTGTAGCTTGAAAGGAATAGCAAATGAAATAATTTGCTTAATTTCTGAAAAGAGCAGTGAACGGTCTAAACTGAGCAGCCTCGCTCAACTTTCAAAGTAGACCTAAAACTTCACAAGCTACTTTGGGAAATGACAATAATTATCCTGTTACACAGTCCTGGACTGAACTCCTAGATTGCTTGTGTTACCACTGAGGAAAACGTAGTTTATCTCTGTGTCACTGGAAGTAGGTATTTTTGCTGGAAAAAGACTGAGCAAAGGTGTTTTCTTGGAATCAGATGTTCATGGAAAGCTGAGATATGCGCTGACATCCAAGACCGAGTAAGACACTGAGAATTTTCTAGAGCAAAAGGAAGGCTGAATAGGAACACAGAGCCTGAGCTCTCTGCTAAACCAGGGTTGGCTTTTGTCAGGATGAAAGACCTATGTGAGAAGAGTAAGTACCTTACCGAAGGTGTGAAAACTCCTTACAAATCACACTGACTACTCATAAGCTGAGTATTTTACAGTGTAACAAACTGGTGAGAACAGCTGCCAAATAACCCAGCATGTGAAAGTCCTCTAACTGCTCACTTCATTCTCAAGTATATGGGAACAACTCCACTGTACTCCAGTAATTCTCTGGTCCAGTGCTGCCTGAAACCTTGACTTAAATTTAACTGTGAACCATAAGCTCAGAGGAAGTGTCAACTTAAAAAAACCTCACTTGTTTCCTCTGTGTTGTCTTTTCAAAGACCCATTCCTAAAGCCTGACTGGCCTAAGGTGTGACTAGTAAGTCTCATATTTCAGAACATAGCTTTCGTTTCTGAAAACAAATTTTGCTAATTAGATTTCCTTTAAATGAAGTAAAATAGGCACCATAAGGAACTACACAGCCAGAGCTGTCACAGCATTATATCCCAGCCTCCCTCTGCTACCCCTGCAACAGACAAATATGCAGTACCTGCTCAAATCATGCTGGACCAGCATACGATAGGCAGTGGGAGCAGTGCAAAAGACAGTGATGGGGTATCTTGAGAGAGTCTAGAAAAATAGTTATTTTGTTGAAAAAGGAAATGTAATGGTGGGTCTGACCTTGTAAAAGTGCAGCTGATTAACACAACTTACATGCTCAAATGTCTGCAAAATGAAAATCATAAAAATGCAACACACATTCAACACAGAGAACAACTATTGATTAGTGACTATGAATCCTGACTGCGGAGTGGCTGGACCAGTCAGTCCCACTGCTGTAGAAAATATAGTACTTTCTGTCCAACAAAAATTACTCATGTAAATAAACGACCACTGAGATTAGTAGTTTCAATTAAGATTGTTTTCTGCTTCTCACAGCGACTGTGTTGTAGGCTCAGGACTAAGTGACAATAGTGAAGTAGACCAAAGCTTTTCCAATTCTATTCTTGGGAAAGTCTCTCCACACAAGAGGCCAATGTTGAGGAGAATAAGCCAACTGACTGGTTTTGCAAAATGGCTGAGAGGAGGAATAGGCATTCTGGCGACTTATGGAAAATTCAGGATAACAGGACCCTGATTCAGGTCTATGCCATACTCCGATTACTGGCTTATGCTCACCCTGAGCCCAAAGTAGCTGGAAGTCCATACTTGAAGTGAGCTTTACACTTAGTATGGGACAAGACAGCAGTGATCCTAAGTTCTTTTTATCCTGCATCTTTTGCTGTATCTCCTCTACACTGTAGCTATGTCACATGGCCTAGCCAGGAGGGAAAACGCTTGTTCCTCTAGCTTACTTGGCACCAAAGGGAGGGATGATTGCTTGGGATGTGGGAAGTACTATGCCTGCTACTACAGAGCAGTGGGTACCCATGCACCGGAGCCCAGCTTGTTTGCTTTATTTATGCAAAATGGAAGTACGACTCACAGTATAAAATGTTACACTGACCTCTGCAATAACTGCTGGTTTAAACTGTGGCATATTGTGTACAAAGACACACGATCCACAGATCCATGGTGCAAAAACACTGCTCCAAGCTGATTTTACCCAGCCAGTATCAGAGGTGTTCCACATTATATCTGAAGGAGTCAAGTTCATCCAGTACCTGATGATAAAGCAGAGATGAAAAAATTGCTTCAGAGTGTGAGAGACTCAGGTACAGGTCACAGCATAATTAAAGAAAAGGGCAGGAGGCTTCCATTAGAAGATGCAGTGTCAGAAAGTGGGGCTCTTTAGACGTTTGTAAGAGTTGAAGAGAATCTTGAACATTCTCTTATTTTCCCTTCATTCTCTCCTGTTTAACGTTTCTAGCATTTGCTTGGCTCCTGAACAGTGCAAAACATCCTTGGCTTGAGTTGTGTTATCTGGATCTAGAGCAAAAAACAAACAGATCGTTTGGAGTAGGCTTTCTCCACCTTGTGGATTAGAGACATCAGCTAAATCCCATTTTATTTCCCTAGGAAAGCAACCAAATTAGTTCTATGGACTCTACACCAACTTCCAACTCGGAATGCCTTAGAAATGTATCCTTTGATTTTCTCACTCCTTGGGAAGTATAAACAAAAGACGTTCAATGAAAGCAAATCAGTACTAAGCCACAGTTTCAAACTGAACTGTAACTTTTAAGGTTTAATGCTGTAATCCAAGGTTGCTTTGGTTTTCAAGGAAGGTTTACATAATACTAAAGCACTCAACTTTATCTGGTTTTGCTGTAAGGAGGCTACCTTTATTGCTACTCCGCAGTCAGCCCTCTGAGCAACAGAACACTGTGTTTGATGATCTCAACTGAGTCTTCAAGAAGCTTTTAATAATGAGGGTTTCACCGTGAGAGGGGAAAGGTGAGGAAGAAGCAAGATCCTACACTCATGAAATGCCTACATTTACTGGAGTTTTTACAGTCACATTTTCAATTTAATTGTGATCATGTCACTTAATCAGGACACTGGGAGCAACTGCAAGGTATACCTGCCACTGGTTGCAAATCCGATGCCATAACTGCTGTGGGACTGCACCACCATTTTTGGAGAGCCTGTACTTCCACTAGTAAAATAGATCAGCATTGGGTCTTGACTCCTTGTCTTGACACATATATGATCAGCAGATGTCACCCTTCAGAAAAAAAGAGTATATAATGGTTACTACATGTAGTTTTTCACAAAGGAAGCAGTATTATTTTAAGGTTTAGGTGATAAACAGGCAAATGGCCAAAAACTATATGATCTTACTAAATAAATAGTCGCATTTGGATTCCAGAGGTAAGAATTAGAGAGTACATTTTGCTAGTCACAAGCATGCCCTGTATGCCATAACCTTCAAGACGTGAGCACCTACAGCATATTCCAGTGACTTTGTCTACAACTATTTGGCAAGAGCATTCAAGATGCTTGTTGCAGAACCAACTTCTGCCTCAACAGATATTGTCTCCCAATCTGAAGTCAATGGGGATCATATTCAGGCTATTATGCCAGGTAAGGTAACTGATGAACAATTCAAATTGTCTGGGTGACCAAGACAGTCAAGGAAAGAAATAACTGATGCCATGTTAGCTGAGCACCGAGAGCTGGCAATAGGTATCTTCTCATCGAATTCAAGAGGCATTAAGCTGGGTTCTAGAAGACAAGCACAATACAACTGCAAAATTAGTACTCTGTGTGCTTGTTTTGTGATCACAGTGGAAGCAAAGAGCTTTTAAAAGCTGGCAGGCTGCCAAAGAGAACCTGAAAGACCCAAATACAGCTCCCAAAAAGCGTGTTGGAGGGATTTGTACTTAATGCAGTGATTACATTAAGTTGGTAGAGGGATGCAAAGACGTATTTTGGAAATTAATCCCAAAACTCAGCAATGCCACCTGACTGATACAGCTTCCTTCACGTCACAGGGATGATGGTAAAACAGCTGGATACTCACGGAAAGAGTTCTTTGAGGTTCAGCCACCCATCTCTGCTCCCTTTGGCTACAATTAGTTTGCTTTTCAGAAACTGGCAGTCAGGCATGACAGATTCTACTGCAGGTGCCAGTGTATCATCGGTAATGATGCACTTGGCCTTCGAAGCCTGGAGTCGGTATAAGATGTCTTTGGCTGTTAATTGGGATGTTCCTGGAATAAAGACAATTCCTGGAAAAAAGCAACAAGCAATTTAGAAAATTGACCATTTCTCTTTATTATGTTCACAGGACATGACCCCAGCCATAGAAAAGCTGAGCTACTTGCCAAAAACTTATTCTTTGAGAAACAGGAGTCAGATATAACTCATGTTTGAAGGCAGAGCTTGGGTGAAATTGTGGCCTAGGAATGAGCTGGAATCACCTCGCTCTGAAAGACCTCCAAACCCTGCAACGCTGATGCACCTTGTCTCACCTTTTATGCCATCCATATTAAAGGTATCTAGATCATGAGTAAGACCTAGATTTAAAGTGTTTTCAAGCACTTCCTTCATGATTCATAACTCAGTAAGGAAGTGTTGAGATTATCAATAACTTAAGTACATGAATAAGACCAGCATTTGGATTATATTTACACCTGGAATAAACCCCATATTCATTTCAATAAGGAATTAACACCTCTGATATGGGATAAATAAACTGAGGTCATGTAGCTTACATACATTGCTCAGTCAACGTATCCCTCGAGCTTGGATTCATTTTGTAATGGGAACAAACATAAGTTTGGATACTGAGTATAATGTGACTGAAATCACATTTTCAGAGCGGGGAGGGGATCAATTTAGTGCCTTTCTATACCTCCTTTTCCCAAGGATTCCAATAGACTTGACCTACAGATTGATTTCAGTCTTCTTGCACTTTCAGAGTTGTCTAACAAATTTTATAATTGGGAAACTGAGGCGCTGAGATACTGAATAATATTGCCATGTCGTAGTCCAGAAAATCTTGGATGCAATAGAATTGGATTCCCTGAGTCTTAGCCCCATTTACAACCTGCAAGAATCACAGAGCTTAACAGTGAGATAAAAACACTTGATCATGTCCCTGTTGATGCTAAATTTTTTCACCATGGATGTTTAGCAGTCTAAAAATGCAATGGGTCAAATTCTTCCTAAGAATTTGCAATTTGTAACAGCAGAGCAAAAAAAATATTGTACGGAATTACTAATCAGTCTAGTCATATAACTTACTGCATTAAAACTCTCCACACTCATAAGGTATCTGGTCAAATTTGGCCTTAGATTGTAACCATTCATCCTTCACTGGCTTCAACTGAGGGTGCTGTTTAACTGGACCATGTCTGTTCAGCACCTAATACAATGTCACTTTGGTTCCTGTGTGGGTGTTGCCAATTCTCCTACACAAAACCTGAAGTGTACAGGGCATAGCAGCATATTCCTCCTTACATGTTCTTCACATTAATTTAGCATATTTTTCATGTCTTCTATTTATTTTATTTCTCATCCAAGAAATCAGTAAGGTTACTCACCTGATCGGATACAGGCTACATTCAGTAGCCACCATTCAGGAACACGAGGCAGAACTGCTATAACCCTGTCTCCTCTCTGCAAACCACATGCCTCAGAAAGTATATTAGCTGCTTTCCTGGACAGAATTCCCAACTCTTCAAAGCTCCACTTCACTTCCTCTCCCTCATCATTTACCCACCAAAAAGCTGGATTTGCTGGTCGTCTTCCATCCTAGAACGCAACAGAAGATATTAAAATAAGAAGACAATCCTTAAAAGGTTTAATTTCAATCCAGGATAACTCCAGCAAATCATCCCTGGAAACTAGTCTCTTAAAGGGATACCTATATTTCTGACAAAGAAAATAAAATAGTGCATTCTACTCTGCAGCTAATATTATCCAGTATCTGTCAGGAAAGTTGATTTGTATCATCTGAGATTTGTTCCAATGTCTATGAAGTAAAAGAAAAAATACTACCTTTTCCAGTTGCGACCACTCATCTAAGACATCACTTGCAAAGTTGAAATATTCTGGCAGTTCCTTTTTACACTGGTTTATAGAGTCATAATACGAAATAATCTGAGATGTAAGAACCCTGTTGCATCCATGGAATAATCTGCAAGGCGACCTGAGAATCCGCAAACACTGAGGAATCCATGATTTAATAAATGTTCTCATGATAAATGATGTTTTATCAAACAGTGGGGAAAAAATCAGATCCACACCTACAGGAATCAGTCATCTGAAATGAAAGAAAACACATTTAAAAACAACCAGGTATTGGATGCTGTCCAGTTTGTGATGTTGGATAAATTAATGCAAACCAGCTTGAACAAATAAACTGTGTGGCCCCCCGGTTTTCCCCGTTATTTTATGTAGTTCTTAAAGTAAGTGTTCCCCCTTTTCCGGCAAAGATTCTGTGAACTGTTTTTTCATTATAATCTTTCTCCTCTACTTCATCAGCTGATGAATAAATCTCATATCACTGCTCTAAACTTTTACTTACCAGTCCTTTTCTAAATATCTATCTCTTGATTCCTGTAAATTTTATATTTTACTTTGCCTGCTTACAGAAATAAAATGCCACTAGTTAGAAAGTGCTTTGAGGACACTTTGTTTATCCCCTTGATTTAAAGCAGTCTCTGTAATTATGCTATGTCTAAAATACACACTAGATGGCGATTCACACTGAACTTACGCACCAGTAAAACTGATGAATCTCTGATTTATTTCCTTGTAGTTCTGTTTTCATTGAGGGCATGGAATAAACACTAGGCAAGAAAAGGTGAAACGCTAAAGACTTCCATTTGCTTTGCACCTCAACTGCAGTGTGCAACTTTGAAAAAGATACCTATTGTAAAACAAACTTGCAGAGAAAATTCCAGCACTTCCAGTTTCTCCTAGTATTTCCTACACAACGCACAGGTAGTGTGGAAGATGTGGAAGAGACAGAATGGATGATACTCCTGTTACTTAAAGCCTAGCTTTGGAAGTCAAGAAAACTGGATCTTTACTCATAGATGCAGAATCTTCTGATAAACTCGTTTTGAGTGTAATCAAGTCCTTAAGAATCTACCCACCACATTAAATCTAAGGGAATTTTCCCCTCAATTCAGTGGAGCCAGCTTTCCTTTTAAATCTTTCTGTGCCATGACCTTCTCCTTGTTTAACAGCCAACAGTATGTACTTATCTCACAGGGATACTACGCAATTACTTTCACCTTTGCATTAGGTATTGCAAGTGCACATGTAGTGACAGCTTAAAGTGTTCAATGCTAATAAATAACAGTAACTAACATCACCCTAAAATCACTGTATTTGCGAGGCAAAACAGAGAAATGCAAACAGAAGGTGCTCACGTGTGAGGCATATGTCAATGGCTCTCGACCACACAACAATTTCCAGGGTGTGAGTGGTAACAAAGCAGAAGGCCCAAGAATTGTATTTATCCTGCATCCAACGTTTCCTGCTGACTGGCCTGTGACTTCTGCAGAAGGCAGATTTTCCATAGCTCTCAAACTGCAAAGCACAAAATGAAAGACCCAGAACTAGTTAGCACTGATGAAGAAATGTGCAGAAACGTGACCTGATGTGGTATATGGCTAAGAGAAAACACTGTACTCCATCAGTTTCATTCTTCTTT
This sequence comes from Ibidorhyncha struthersii, assembly GCA_013398815.1. Lineage (NCBI taxonomy): Eukaryota > Metazoa > Chordata > Aves > Charadriiformes > Charadriidae > Ibidorhyncha > Ibidorhyncha struthersii. The sequence goes on from VZSZ01006382.1 coordinate 1,032,602, forward strand.
TCAGTTCTGCTAAATCCCACTCCACTCCTCATTGCAAATCTGTCATGGCAGGACTGAATGCTGTATGATACTCCTCTTACTCCATTTTCCTTCCAGGACATTGAGGTTAAAGCCCTTTCCAAAATGGTGCCTATTCCCTGGTAGGAGGTTTCCAGGAGGGATCTGAATTGACTGCTATTTGTTTCAGTGGCAGACAGGGGAAAACCAGCTCCCTAAGCAAATGGTTTTATCATCCTACCTGTGCTCTGGGAGACTTAGATTGCGTTCTGAGCTTACAACACAGCCTGTTCAGATCAAACAGGCCTTGTTAGTTTTTCCCTGTTCTTCTGAAAGATGCTTTTTAACCCTCCTAGGATGTTACTTGAAAGACATCTTTGGAAAACAGCCTGTTATGAAAAGAAAAAGACCACAAAGTCAAACAGGAGACTCTTATCTTTCAGTTTTGGTTTGTTTTTTTTTCTTTAGTACCTGATTGCTGCATCTGTATTTACGTGTGATCTTATCTTGCAACCAGCCTGAATACACAGCTCCCTCTGATTTCATTAGGCACCCTGTACAAGTGCTAATAGAACACCATCTCAAGGTGCATTACAACCCAACGCCTTTGAGATTGATAGGAAAGAGTTCACTTGAAACCCAGCCTCATTCACATCAGGCACGAAAACAACGTAAATTGAAGCAATCTGCCACCCAAGATCCTTCACCAACAAGAAAATGGAGGCTACCACATCAACCACCATTACAAACATTCCTTCCTTTTAGCAGTACCCTCCTGATACCAGATTTTTCATCCTTTAGTTTAAGGGCATGAAGGAGCAAAGCAGCACTTACCGCTCCTCAAGAGGAAGGAAGAGTCATTATTGGACGCAATTTCTTTAACTATAAGTTTGGTTCTACTAATCTGAATCCATCTGTCCTCAAGTCAGGTCTTTCCTTGCCTGTGCCAACGAAACAATGACCAGAACACCTGGTCTCCTCCAGAGAGACCAAAGCTTTGGGTGTACAGTTCACAAATTTTAGCACCGTTTAAGAGTCAAAGATGTTTCTGCTACAATTACACTGGCAGATATTTACAGAAATAACCATTTCTTAGTAAATGGCAACTTCTTAATCTTTTTGTAAGATATTTCTTAACATGTTCTGCAAAGACTATCTAGTGATGCCTCATAGTTCACAGACACAACTGATAGCTATCCTAGAGATCAAACAGTGTATTTGGTACCTTAAGGTTACTGTATGGATATCAGCTGCATGAAATTGTGCTACCACTGAAAATCAATGGCAAAATCTTCTGGTTTAACCCACAAGCATTATCTTACCTGAGCTACAATTTGGCACTTAAGCAGAGATGGGAGCCTCACAGACGAGGCACTGAAGAAATACAGACATTAAAATTACATATGCAAAGCAATGAGAGCTTTTCACTGACTTTAGCATGCTCTAAATCAGATGCATAATAAGTATGTCTGTAAGTGCAACAGACAACCAAATATTAAGCAGAGAAGCAGCTCTCAAATACTTTCCCAGGTACCTCACTTCCTGTTTTGTCTGCAGCTCTGCGCTGGGTAACGGTGACAAGAGCAGGCTATCTAATTAGAAAAGTGCACTATAAATTGACTGGTGCTTCCGTGGGCAAGTGTTTCCTCCTGTGCTCTCTCACCCTCTCCCCAGGGCTCTGATTATTTACAGAAACAGTAAACTCACCTTCTTCACAGATACTTTTTTTCTAAACACTGCTAAAGATGGGGAAGTAATTAACTGCGTTAACCTTCCTGTGGAGAGATGCAGTTGGCTCCACTGGTGGTAGCTCTGTTATCAACCTTATCAGCTTCTTAGTTTTGCTGATACAACAGCAGGCATTTAGGCAGCAAACCCTGCTGCTTAGTGCTCCTTTGCTTCTTTCTTTCTCAGTAACTGGGTAAAGGCAGGGCAAGATGAAGACACATCAGTTTTTCTTTCTGCCATTATTGTTTCTCACAGGCTTCCTGGCAGCAGACAGCATAAGCCCAAATGAAACAAAGCCAAAGAAAGCCAAACTCCCCCAAATAAAAAAGGAGAACAATGTACTCTTGCTGAAAAAAAGCAACTTTGACAGAGCATTGAAGGAAACTAAGTACCTGCTGGTGGAGTTCTGTGAGTATCAATTTCCACTGTCTCTTACCCTGATGGCTCTGCAGAGCATGACTGATGCTGGGGAACTCAGGTACGCCTGTTTTGCTGTTGCTTTGTCCTCCAGTAGTCCTTGTTTGTTTTGATTTTTTTCAACGTATCTATTTCTAACCATGACTACTGTAATTTATTCCTTTTTGGTGTGACTAAATACCAGTCTGCTACATAAGACAGATACTGATAGTAAGACGGGTCCTCACATGCACAGTGTTGAGTTGGCATTCTCTGCTTCCACTGACTAATTTTGCAAATATGTGTTTCACACCAGTGACAGGTGAAACTCTAGGTATTAAAAAAAGAATCAGAGAGGGCTTTTCTTTTTACAACACTTTGGTGTCTCTAATTGCATTATACAGGACTGCGAGACTCCCTGAAATTAGCACTTGGTTAGGTGGAGGCTGGTCTGTGGTTTTTCTATTAGGTCCATGTTCATTCCTCATGGGGAGGAAACTAGTGGGACCTTTTGAGTAACTGACTTTGTTAGAAGGTCTGGCCATCTGAGCTTTACAGAAAGTAAATCACAAAAGCAAAAGCCAAACAGTATATTCTTGTGATGTTACCCATCTAAAAGTTCAGATGCTGCATAATTTCCCACTCCACAAACATGGAGCTGTATTTCCTAGCAGCTTGCTGGTAGCAGAAACTCTTCAAGCTACATAAGACAGCAAAAGCTTTGTCTCTGTTGCTTGGGCTTGACCCTGCTTCACTGTGCCATACTCACTGAGCTCGGTGCACACATCCACTTAGCCTTAAATTATTCAAACACCTTGCAAACTAGCCCTCCTTTGGAGGCAGGCATTAGAGACAGGCATAAGCTGAAAACACCGATATATTCCATATTTGTAAGGGATATTTGAAATTAAGGCAATATCCTAACTTTGCAGAAGTGCATGTAATGTGCTCTTTTGCCTCACTACCAAACATGGATGATGATGATAATAAGTAGTAGTAGTGTAGGTCAATCTGAAATGAACACACTTGTATTTTTCCAACAACAAAACCTAAAATACAATAACAGATTACTGAAACTAAAAATATGTTTGGATCATACCAAACATTTCATTAATCCTGAAACAATGTTATAAAACTTTAAATATTTTTAAAACTTTCAAACCAATCACTTTAGAAATTTCTTTAAAACTTAATGTTTAAGACTTTTAAACATGTTTTGAAAGTGTTGAAATTTAGCAAGATTTTATTTTTTAATTGTAGAGGGTCTAAAGCTATTTGTCAAATTCAGTCTATTGTTGTGAACTGTTTTGACGTCTCTGAAGAGGCACTATTTTGGTAAAAAAATAATTTATCAGAAAAAACTTAGTCAAGCTCTATTCTCAGCTTTGTAAGAGCTGATTCAAAGCACAGAACCTAAACATCCAGGTCAGAGAAGAGTTTGCAGCCAAACCTCCTTAGTACTGGTGGAGCCAATCAACTATGAGATATTGCAACACACTTCAGGATTTTAACCTAATACCAAATGGAAAGAAGACATGTGAAAAGTTTCATAAAGAAATGAGAGATGAAAGAATTGTTCAGAATACAGTAGCCCAGGGACTTGGGCACTCAAAGGATGAGAGAGTTCTAAATCAGGATTTCTTCCCTCTACTTCAGAGCAGAGTGTTGGACATCTCTCTCTGATATCCCACCATCCTCACAACTGGCATTCTTCAGAAGGGAAGGACAAACACACTCTTCCATTCCACACCACATCTTCCAAAAAATTTGGAGATGAAACACTGCTCCCCAACCACACCTTGCTTCAGTGATCCTCACTGCATTCTGGTTTGGATTCAAGGTCACCATGCCTACCTGGAGGGCTTACTGAGAACTCATAGATTGCCTCTACCCCCACAAACTGTAAAGGAATCTACAGTTCCTGCAGAGAATTATGAAATCACTCACAACAGTGATGAGCTCCACGGCCCAGATACATTACCTAGAAATCACTGGCCTCAATCTCAATAGCTCCTTTTGAAGACATGTCAATAACCAGCCTCTGGAGCAGTGCAAAACCATCCTGCAGCAAGGCACCGCCCCGGGATGAAGGAAACCTTAGTCCACAGTGCTGAACCAGATGGTTCATTTACCGTAATAATTTGCATTGCCACAGCACAAAGAGGCTAAAGATAGGACATGCACATGTGCCTGCACAGAGAAGTCATAAAGCCCTACTATTTTACGTCCTACTCCTTAAAACAGGCTATCTAAATAAACAATCTATGTGAACATGGAACTATTGAGGGAACTTAGATAATGAGAGACAAAGCAATATTCCCCAGATCACACAGGAAATCTGTGGGGCTGCCAGGAATTAGGTTCAGAAATCCAGAATGAATGCAAGACCTGAAACCTTTCTCTTCTTGACTCCATTCTCAAGCATGGAGATGCAGTCAGAGAACAGAGGGGAATCCCACGCTTCCCAGAAAGTGGTGTTTGTTCTGTTGCTGTACCAACATGCAGAAAAGTTCGGTTCAACATTCTAGGATCTGCCTTAGGCCTATCTATTACAAGAAAACCCCAACCCTTTCCCTGTTTTATACCATTATCCACTTACCAGTCCCAGAATATTTATCAGGAGAGGCCTGCTTTGATATCTTCAGCCCAGCAACCCCCCAGTCCTCCTAATGCCCTTCAGTTCCACCCTCAGCGTGTCCAAGGTCTGCCTTCTTTCAGGCAAGGTTTACTATATTAAACATATGCTGACTTCCTGCCAAGCAGTATCAGGCCACCCTTGTGAGCTGAGCAAAGTACACAGGGCAAGTACCCAGCATGGAAACAAAGTAATGACCCAGAAATCCGGCACTCTTCTGCCCTCATTCCAACTGCATTGTGCAACAGGAAAGTAACTAAAGGGGCACCATAATGAAGGTGAGGAAGGACACAGGAACAGAGGCTCCAGTTCCTCTTTGTTTTTTGGGAACAGCACTGAGAACGATGTCTGAAAGCACTGCCGAGCAGCACACAGCAATGAGCCTCATCTCCCGTGGATGCAAGCCTGGCTGCCTGCCCAGCTGAATTATGTGTGCTCTGTACGCGCTAACAGCTCCTGATCTCAATGCTCATGTGAAAGGGCTCTTCTGCTGCAGTCCGTGGCATCTCACCATCCACATTAAACTGATCTAAGTATCACTCAAATGCCTACGAGCACAGGGTATGTAGAGCACTTGCCACCCGCAGAAGGTAGATCTTATACCAGTGTTGCCTACGTGGAAGAGTGTTACTGTTTACACTGTACATTAGCTGAATATAAGTCCCTGTGTTGACTTTCATTGCAGAATACTGTTGCTTTGAAAAAAAAAAAAAAAACAACAAAAAAAACCCCAACCAGAAAATCCCATGCACTCTTTACAAAAATCTTCAACACAGGGAGGATAAACTTTGTACACTTACAAGTACAAACACTACAAGCACTGCTGCACACCACCACAGACTATAACCAGCTGAAGTCATGTATTAGCTTACTCTAGTTTTCCCAAGGACAGCAACTGTCTCAACACAGTGAACTGCCTGAACACAGTAAAATGCATCTCCTATTTAATTTCTCTACAAAAGCCTTTCATAAACCTTTCCAACTTTCTGTCGTCAGAATGGTTTTCACAGGACTTTGCAACTATCACGTATCTCTCTGTGCAAGAATAATCCTCAGATCTCCCAAACAGTATGGTGAAGACCATTCATGTTTAAGTGTTTCCCAGGCCAGATAGGCAGAAATAGCCCACAACACGCTCCAACCCAGGGATAAAATACAGTGCATCAGCCCACGTCAGCAACTGACCGTCTTGTGACTGAGGCATGTTAAATGTTCCCAGCTACACTGTTTCTGCAAAGAAGCAGGCATTAAACTGTTCTTTATTTTCATTGACAATATAATGGGTTAAACACAGCAGACACATTATGGTCAGGGATAAAGACCACCATTTAACTGGAAGGCTAAGGATGAACTGGAGGAACATGCCTAGGGTAGCCCTGGTATCTCCACTCATGGCAATATTTAAAGCCAGATTCATCAAATAGCTGTTAAGAATGGTTCAAATATGGTTTAACTTGCTTTAAGCCAGACCAATGACCTCTCCAAGCCCCTCACAGCTCTAGTCCTGTAATCCTTTAACTTGCCTAGTGGCATATTTTGGGAAACACAAAATGGGTGCAGAGCACTTGCTAACACCACTTTCTCCCACCTACAGAAGAATCCAGGAAAAGGCCCAGACCCCAGTGAATGTTTGACTTCACAGATCTCTGAGAATGCTTGCTCCTGTCCTTTCCAGTGAAAAGCTTTCAGTTCCTAGAAAAACATGGGGATAACCTAAGGACAAGCACACAAGCAGTGCAGACCTTGCGCTGCTGCTTTGTGTGCCAAGTGCACTTTCATTTATGAAAAAGTGATGTTTACCTTTTCTAGCAGAACATTTGTATATCCAGTGAGACACCAGGTCAGCCGTAGGATTCCTGCAGCCTGTGACTGACAATCCATGCTGATATAATGACATTTAATAGGCAAGATGAGGATTACTCTTAAAGACAAACATCTCCTTTTCAGCACAAAAGCTCAAGGTGATGTTATTGAGAAAAACAAGATTGTTGCCCATGTATATATACAGTTCATAAAAAGGGGGATTTCTAGGAAGCAGGGGAGGCATGACTGATTTTAAATCAATTATATACATCAGATGGTCAGTTCACTCATAAAGCCAACATCCAAAGCATACTCACTCCTCTGCTAAGATCTAATTTCAGCGTACAGCAGTCTCCTCACCACAGGAGGTGAATGCAAACAGTTCAAAACCACCCAGAACAGGTATTTCTTACAACTAAGCTTCCCATAGGAACCTAGTGCAGTGTGAAAGATGGTGGAACGTGGGTGCCCCATTCCCGTAGGCTTCATCAGAAATCTGTGTCAGTCTTTTAGGAGTAAATCTTCTGAAAAGAGTCAAACTGTTTGCAAAATATGCATACAAAAACAAGCAGGTGTTGTGGTTTGGGCTGGACTGGACACTGAAATAAAAGATGGATGCTCTCCCCCACCTCTCTCTCTCCAAAGAGAGGAAAGAGAGGGAGAAACAGACTTATGAATTTAGAAGAAACTAAGGACAGGGCAGTGGAAACACATGCCGGCAAAGGTACAAGAGTCACTAGATGATGTTCTAGTTGCCTGCTGCAGAGACTTACTGATTAGTGTGGGTCCCTTATGTAGGTGTCTCTTACACATGCTTATTTAATTGAATGCTTTGAAGAAGGATCCAAACTGCAGAACAAACCTCAAGGATCCAAACTGTAGAATAAGCCTCAATGTTTTCATAGCAGAAGATCTCAAGTGAACTGCAAACTGCAAACATTAGCTTAGCTCAGTTTCAGAGTACAGAGGTCAGCACAGGAGATGATGGGCTGTATCTCACTCTAGAAGAGAATGGAAGAATTCAAGGTCACACAAGAACATTTGCAACTGCAGGAAGATTAACATCCTTCCACTCTGATATGTTAAACACGAATCCACCCTTCATCTCAGGAGTCTTCTACAGAGAAAATTATGTATCTGTAGTGAAACTGTACAAGCAGCCTACACAGAAGATGAAAAGTGGAACTGCTAAAATGACTTTCTGACCATGCAACTAACATCGAGGAAATTAGTATTTAGCATGACAACAGGCATATTCACAATGACTGCAGCAATCACTACACCATCAAGATAGACCACAGAATGAAACTGGAGACCACCAGCAATTAGCTAAAGGAGGAGGAACTCATGCTTTCATGTATACTCACTTCAAGAATGCTTTAGGGTCATTAAACACATCTATGTATCAGCAAAAATTTTCTCTGTCTACGTTTCTATCTATTTTAGTTCAGTAAGCTGTACTGTGAAAAAAAAGTATTAGCTTACTCAGGTTATTGATATGCTCAAGAGAAAGAGTCTCTCAGAGTAAAAGATTTCTGGTCCTCTTCCCACTTTTGCCATATCCATTTGGTGTGGCTTTGAGCAAAATATACTGTGACTCTTTAAGACAGATGATGACATGTGATGATACCCACCTTGGTCTTGACCTTACGCAGTCACGCTGTAAGTTCTTCAGAGAGGCAGGACTGGTTCCTCACAAAATGTTTTACATTGCCTAGAACAAGACTGCTAGCAGCTTGAGCTGTAAAGATCAGGATTTTTGATGGTCTGATTAAAAATCTGTATTCCTTTTCAGTTTGTCAGGCTTTGCTTTGAATGTACATCCAATTTCACATTAATCTAGTTTGCTGGCTGTCCATGGAAAGCAAAACCAACAAAATTTGAGTTGCTGACATATGAGACAGGTAAAATATAAAAAAGCATTTAAATCCTCAAATACTTTATTATACCTCATGAAATGGAAAATGTGGCAATCCTTTCACACCCAACACCCTTCCTTGGGGAATCAGGGTGTGTATGAGATTTGCTCTATACAACCTTTACAGGAAGGCATTCTTACAACAGTTCCTAAAATAAGGGAAACTTTAGTCATCGGGGAAGGTGCTGAAAAATGTGATGCTGTTCTTCAGTGCGGGGCCTTCTTCTCACAAAGACAACATACCAATACCATCTGAGCAAAGTGGCTGCAGAAAAAGTGCTACAGTCTGCCCCCTGTGAGTGATTTTAAAAGGTGACTGGTTGCAGCTCGATCGTTATCAAAACAAAAAGAGAGTAGAAATTCAAGAGGACACCACACACGTGCTTTTAGCTCTCATACTTCTGTGGCCCTTTTTAATTCTTCACATATCTGAGCCAAAGAGCTTGAGTTGTTCTCAGGCGCTGGATAATTTATTTTCAGGATCTTCTGTACCCATGATCACATGGTGGCAATCTGTTAAGATCCTCCTTCAGAGGCTGACATCTGCTGTGAAAAGGACACTTCACAAAACAGCAATGACACAGAGTGGGAGGGAATTCAGTGATATTTCCAAAAGACAGGTCAAAAACACTATCTAGGAAATAAATTTAAAAATCTCGACAAACCCTTAAATTATCCTTCCTTTTATTTACAACACAACTAAAACTACTGATAACAAAGACATTCTCCCATTGTTAATACAATGCTGTTCCTGAGCTGACAGCCTTTGAAGGGCCTCTCACTTCTGGCAGCTGTGGCACAGCACGCTGGTTTACACGGGCATCCCATCACCCATGCACGTCTTCTCTGGTGATCTTGCCACCAACTCTGTTACCTCTCATCTGTGTCTGCCCTTGGACTCTGCTGGTGCTCAGCTCTCCTCGACTCTGGAGCCTGTGACACTGTGTTAGCTCAGCAGCTGCTTCCTCACCCCAATGCCTGAAACAATCGGTGTCAATAAAAATCTAAAACAGAGGAAGAGAAACAAAACTCAAGAAAAGTCTCCAAATAAAAGGAGTGATGATTTCCTGCAACACTCAAGCGACTTGAAAAATAAAGCACCTGGGAGGCAAACAGAGAATGAGTGGAATGAAAAGGAATTGATGGAAAGCTGAAGAGGAGTCTGATCACTCAGGAAAGCAGTGGAAAGGTGCGTGATGGATGTTTCCACATGCCTTCTGAGTAGTCAAGGAAACAGTTTTTATCTGTCTGATGAAAAAGGCTGTTCACTCACTGAATTCTGTCCCACATTTATCAGGTTAATGGTACTGGGATTTCTCCTGGTCTCCGAGTGCAGTGAATACTTTTTATGGAATGGAGTCATGCACTTTTCCCAGGTCCAGCCAGGAGCTGACAACTCTACCAACTCTCATTATCTAAGCACGCTAGTTACATTACTAGTTACCTGCAACTCTGCCTATTCAGGTCATTCATAAGAGATCATTCTTAAAATATCTGTTTGGAATTTAAACATTTCCGAGAAAAATGGATCCTAAAATCCCCCAGACAATCTACATACATGTCTAATGTCCAGAAAGCTTATTATTCCCTGTATATTGGGAAAGCTTCTAAGTGGCTTCAACTTCTGTGTCTAGACTTCACCAACAATTTATTCTGCCCCTTCCCAGGAGAGTGACGTTTCACTGTGCAATAAGCATTTGATCTTCCAAATTCCCAGTTGTGGTAAAACAGCTGTGCAACCTTAGGTTATTAGGAAAAAGTCCTTATACTGAAATTACCTCTGGTGTAAAACATTGCCTTGGAATCAGAATCATAGAATCATTTTGGTTGGAAGAGACCTTTAAGATCATTGAGTTGAACTGTTAATCCAGCACTGCCAACTTACTGCTAAACCATGTCCCTCAGCACTACATCTACACGTCTTTTAAATACCTCCAGGGATGGTGACTCCACCACTTCCCTGGGCAGCCTGTTCCAATGCTTAACAACCCTTTCAGTGAAGAAATTTTTCCTAATATCCAATCTGAACCTCCCCTGGTGCAACTTCAGGCCATTTCCTCTTGTCCTATCACCTGTTATTTGGGAAAAGAGACTGACTCCCATCTCTCTACAACCAGGTAGTTGTAGAGAGCCATAAGGTCTCCCCTCAGCCTCCTTTTCTCCATGCTAAACAACCCCAGTTCCCTCAGCCAGAAGAATTAGCTAGAAGGTGCTGGATCCCTAATGGCTATGTGGCTTACTGCACCTTATTCCAACAGCACTCTGTCCAGAGCAATATGCCCTCCCTCTTGGAAATCCCAATAACTCGGTCTAACTGTTCTAGGCTAACCCTGCCACATGCAGTTATTGTGTATCAGCACTCTTAAACTGCATAGCAGGTACCCCATGTTTTATTTAAAAGTCCACATATCTTTGCAATAAAAGATATTCTCTAAAGGCTCAACACACACTGTCCCTAGAAGCAGCAGTATTTTTATAGGGTAGACATGCTAATTCTTATGTTGACAGGTCAGAAGTTCTAATAGATATCACTGTTTTCTGCAGTTATATCCAGAGCATATCGAGATACAATTGGAGATACTACTCCAATTTTTTTTATGCTGGGAGGTAACACATTACAAACTTATTGAGGAAAATGTTTGTAAGACCATTTTTATAATTAGGAAAAAGGAAATTGAAGCTAGGATCAATCTCTCCAACATCAAAATAAATTTATTTGATGAAACAGTAATTTTACAGGCAATTAGAACACAATTTGCTTAAGACTGATGCCTTAAGGTTCATTTACTTTATTTAGAGAAGTACCTTCTATTCATCACCATGGTATCTGAGTGCCCCCTGAATAGACACTAAGCTTTGTTCTACTAACAAGAACCCCCTCTTTGGTATGTTAGCAGCTGGAGCAGCTGCTCTAGTGCCAGGGTTTCTGTGAGCCTAAGCCAAGGTGGGTTTCTATGTGGAAGAATTTGGAAGGGCCTATTAGGTTAATATTTTGAGAAAATAACATTATTTAATGCTACCCTTCATGGTCCTTGCTGTAGCAGTTAGGTAGAAGAAAATGATTGATGGCTGGGATTCAGAGCAAGGGTAATGATGTATAATACAAGAAATGTAACTCAGCACTGAGTTAGATTAGTGGTTTTATCTTTCACATGTCTCATACAGAAGTGTTCATTCACATTTTGGTTATAATTATGCTGGGCAATGTCTTCACCAGCTAGGCTGTAGAGAAGTACATTTGTAATTTTGTGAAAGAGCAAAAGACAGTTACTTTGTTAGATTTATGTTTTGGTGCATATGTGTGTGTGCTTGTGTACATATACATCTGAATGTGTGTATATACACACAGATATATACACACAAGAACACATAAATGTATGAAACCAACATTAACTGAATGTTTTTCATCTGTTCCTATTTGAAAAATACATTGATGAAACTAAAAATTTTCCGTGCAGAATCTAAAGAAAAAGGTTTTGCTCTTTGTAATAAAACAAATCTAACAAGATAGGGTATCTCAATTTTATCAAAAAGAAAGTCAAATTCATTTTCTTTTCGAGTTACAAAACTGTAAAGCTCTGGGGCTTTACCTCTTACTTGACTTTGAATACAGAGCAGCAATGTGTGACTAGTTTCTCTCTCTTATCCTTTTTCATGTTAATATAACTTACAACTCCAGTGCCCAGGTTAGGATGGCCCTTCTCCTTCCTCCAAATACACAACTGCCTTTTGAGCTAGTGAGGGGCTGGCACACAGCACGGCACGCAGAAATAGACCTCCAGTGTCTAAAAGACCATACTCTATCAGTCTCCTTCCCTCCTCCATATCTTATCTGGAAAAGTAGTTGCTGCATTGCAAATGTTTGCCTCAGTGAAGTGCTTACAAAAATGGTATCTTATCAAAGAGCCCTAATGCGAGCAAAATCTAACTACCCTTGACCTTCCTTTAACTCACAGCCAGAATAGTCAGTCAGTCAGTCAAACCGCTTTTAATTCCACATCATTGCTTCCCAATAGAAAACTATTGCAATCCTACTAGTTTTTCACCGTGACTGGTCTGGGACATGTGGAGTGGTAAACAAACATCATCAACACGAAGTAAAAAGTAAAGATAATTTCTCATTTATTTCTGGGTCATAAAAGATCTTATTCAACCCCTTCATCTACTACTTAACACAACAACCTCCACTAGAAAGCTTCACGCTGTGGCCTATGTAACCCATTCTCTTTTGATTGACCCTTTCCAGATGTTTCTTTATCTCAGTCATCTCAGAATTTGTCTGAAGAATTTGCTGAGGCTGCACGACGGCTTAAAAAAGAAGCTCCAAGAATCCAATTTGGGAAAATAGATGTCACACACCAACATGATTTGAGAAAAGAATTTAATATTCGAGAGTTTCCTACTGTGAAATTTTTTGTGGATGGCAGCAGGGAAGATCCCATAGACTGCAAAGGTAAACTGTCTTATGCACTGAGAAGATAATGATATGTAATGATAGGATGTACTCATCTATTACGCTGCTGAGAAGAAAAATACAGATGCTCAGATAAAGAATATGCAAGGCAGCAAACTGGTTTTGCCCTTAGTTTTAAACATACAATCACCAATACAAGAACTTGGATTTGAGTTCATCTTCCAAGTGTATAACTGAACTGTATGTTTAGTCCACACAGCCTAATTCATCTCTGGCCTAATTCCACCGAGTACAGAGAATCACCCCAACAAGATGACTTACTCCCATTTACTACAAAAACCGTAAATAAATTTGTTAAGTCAAACAAGAATTTGGTCCCGAACCTGCTCTGGTTACACCACTTCTAGTTCACTGCAGTTCCCATGGGTAGCATGCCTACAGAAGCAGGCTGGAGCAATACTCTGTGCATTTAATGATGAATCGCAAATCCCTCAGTTCACGCTAAGTATACAGATATAATTCCTAAACCAAATAAAAGAATTTTGCAATTTAACCATCAGAGGGAGCTCATATGTGGCTCAGAAAAACCATGGAATAATTTGAAATCTTTGATAAAACGTTATTAAGCAAAGACAACAATATTACAATAGGACTGACTTGAGCAATTCAGGCCTTACTAGAGTTTTTCTTTCACTGAACATATTAAAAAGAAAGATATTTAATTTTTTTTTCCCTAAAATGATGAACTTCTACAGAGTTGACAAAAATTGCATGACTTGGCCTAGGGTCTGTTAGTGTATTCTAAGCAGATACAGTCAAGTCACAAGTTTAATGCAACCAACAAAACCAGCAACCTGAAGTTTATCTCTGGAGCCCGTACACAACCAAGTGCTCCAACTTTAACTGCTGAGCCCCCTGTGGCTGCTGCTGCTGAAAGCTGATCTTCGGTATTTTTAGTAACTTGCTCTTCCTCAGTATTGAATTTCTTACAAAGTTCCCTTCATCTAGACTTGTGCAAACAGCAGCTTCTGCACAAATACCACTGAACGTGATTTGCCATACTGAACTTTTATTAGAAGTGCTGATACATGACAGCGAAAGCACCTACCTTCAGTCTCTAATTAAATCTATAGCATTGACAAGAAAACCTCTTTTAAACTGGCAAACCTATTTGACAGGTGTGCTTGTGAGAACCAGCGAACACAGCACACCCATAGTCACCCTTCAGCAGTGGGCTGCTATCTGAGACACACTAGCAAGACACAGGAAGTTAGGAACTGGCTTCAGCTCTGTGATTTGTACAAGCCAGCATCAACTGTTCAGAGCACATGTACCACCAATAATGACTTAAATTACACTTTCTTGACTGGTAAATGCTTATGTACAACAACTAGTAAAATCTCACGTATCACGTATGACTTAAACCATTGAGAACTGGCAACTGAAAATGCGCAGTGACCACCAAATGAATTCTCATACAGAACTTGGCATACTTCATACCATGAAAGAAACTGCAGGCCTTGCTTAAATCAAGAAATTAACTCAAATACTTTATGGAAGAGGGAACTTTTGAATGGTTATCCTGGCAATGGACATAGCATGAAAGCCAAATACTAGGCTTTGTAAAATCATCATTTATAACTCTAAGGCCAGAATTTGGCCAGTAGAAATAAGCTACACAGGCTGTTTAAAGCAACCCAATAGAAAGATTGAACACATGAACAGGACGCTGACATAATCTGCAAGAGCTCAATTCTGCTTTTAGAAAGCAGAAGTCAAGCAGTGTGTGGCCACTAGATACTGCTCTGTGCTTTGCTCTGCTGCCTATACACTCCAGAGCAGATGCCTGCCTGCTTCACCTTAAAAAAATAATATTTTAAACTAGTTGCAGTGCAGTCTGCTGCAAAATGACTTGATGGCAGTAAAATGGTCTGACTCAATTTTGATCTTGTCGTATTGTTAAAATGCACAGCCCCAGGACTTGCATCTTTGATAATCCACTTGTACTGTACATCTTGACTCTAGCACTTCACAGCACAGACTTTTTCTTTTTCATATACAATTTTCATTAACCCTTCACTGGAGTGTTGCTCTGGTCCAACAAGGATATCATACTCACAAAGATGAAAGGGCTATTTTGTGGCTGAGATTTTCACCTCCTGAGCCTCAATTTGTGGTTCCAATTCCTCCAAAAACATGATAGCTAGAAAATGTATTTTTTAAAGAGATTCAAGATTTCTAAAACTCTTGAAAGCTCGATTAGAATTTACCAAATAAATAGACTGATTGTAATCTTAATAAACTGGCAGCAGTAATTTGGAACCCAATAGATGGAACGATCCAGAATTAAAAGATAACTTTGACATTTCAGCTTTGTTTCTGATGTCTAAACTGAAAAGTGAAGCTGCAGCACCACACAGGAATTTTAACATGTCTCTGTGCCTATCAGATCCCTTCTGCAGCACCAAAGGAACAATTTTGACACCTAATTTAATTGAACAGACAGTTCAATAAAATCTGCAATTGGTTTGAAGTCATTTTGGATTAAACCTCAGGTCGATAGCTCTTTATAGCTTACTGTGATTTTGGGACACATGAAACCTTGCAGAACAGGTTTTCTACTTGTCTGAGTTTCCTTACCTCTGTTCTCCATCTGTGATTAAGGAGTTAATTGGACATACAGCCATTTACAGAGGTCCCGGGAAACACAATACTTACCCATTGTTGATCTTCTAGAGTCAGCAACATTTTAAATGGTGACTAGAAACTGAGGTTGAATTTGGATGGCCCAAGCCCACTTTGAATCAGCTTTGACCTCAGACCTAAGAGGCCCAAGTCCACTTGTACTCAGCATCCTTCTGCACCTCCACTGCCTCTATCTTGATTGCACAGAAATTTCTGTCATTCATTTTGATGGTCATTTTAACTCTTTTTTTCTTCCACAGGAGTCAGACAGGCTTCAGCCTTTATTACATGGTTGAAAAGAAGAACAGGACCTAGCACTGTTTTAATCAACTCTACTGATCAGGCTGAAGCCATCATACATGCTGACGATTTGGCAGTGATTGGCTTTTTTAAGGTAATTCACTGGAGTGATTCACTGGTAATTCACTGTAATTCAAAGGCTGGTTTCTGTTCCACTTTGGGATATACTGCTTGCCATCGCCACCAAATCCCGCACATCCAAAAGACCTAGAACTCACCTGAAAAACACAGGCCCTCAGTTTTCTCCGCACTTTTTTCTATTTGTTTCTATCTATGTTTTCACGCTTCTAGATAAGCAGCCCAGGCAGAGATAAGAACATCTCACACCACAGCACTTTTCCTGAATAGGCCAGGCCCAGAGACCTACCACTTTGAGTGCAGTATCTGAAAACATGATGCTACAGAAGTGTTTGCACAGCCCTGATCACAGCAGACTTTCCTATATCCTCAGAGAAAGGGCTTCTGCCAAACCATCCCAAATTTGGTGGCTGTTGGGAAGAGGACAGAACTATTTACCTACCTATTCTTACCTAACTCCATCCTTTTCTTTGGAGACACTTAACCTATTGCTGGTGTGGATTATACTGCTACTGGAGTCTCCAAAGGCAAAATGTTGTAAACCCCGCCCAGGGCTGTAACTGATCTAAAAATCTAGGGTTACCTAATCACTGCATTTCTATTCAAACACAGTGTAAAATCATAGACATGAGTAGTTGCAGGCTGTTCCGATGAAGGAATGTTCCCTTCCTGCTTAGGTCCATAAAAAAGCAATAAATATTGTCTAATATACTGGAGTGCCTTTTCTTCATCTTTCCATTTGATGATTTAAACAACTTCAGTGAAACTCAGGGGGGCAGAACACAGCTCCATGAATATCATGTTAACTGTGGGTTTTAGCTCCTGCCAGCTACGAAATCTGCATGGATAGGAAGTAATAAAATATTACACTGTATATAATCCAACTCATGTAGTCCTTTCTCAAGCAAATTCCTACTAGTTTCCAGAGCTGAATAAGGTTCTTGGATTTGGGCCTGAATGATACCAAACAATAGTCAAATAGTGCAAAATAAATTTTAGCTGTCAAGGCATGCAGACAGAAGTCAGTAAAATAGGAATATTTTTTTCCTGCTTTTTCAATGTGTCCTGGCAATCTTTAATACCTGAAACATTCAATCAAGGATTTTCTCTAACTAAAGAGACTTTTATTCTGGTATCTCTCTACCCAGTTAAAAGCAGTATCTGGACTCACACCTGAACTGACAAGGTTCCAAATGTGCTGGCTACAGTGGATAGTCCAGGTTTTATGGATGTGGAAAACAAGATTCATTACCAAAATGCCCCATAGTAACAGAGCTGGTGAACACATCCAGCATAATAGGACAAACTGTGAAAATGCTCGGAGTGCCCAGAATTTTGCTTTGCAACAATCTGCTTGCAGCCGTTTATGAAGGAAGGCAGTTTTCCAGTGCTGGGCCAGATCGAGAAGCCCTTGCCGTTGCTCTGATGCTGGAGAGTTCCCTGAACCGTGCTGATAGCAGATGTTGCCTGCAGACGTGTTTGACTGGACTTCGTGATTTCACTTGTGGGCTGAAATAACAATAGACGAGCATGAGCTAGGGCATGTCAGAAATTTAATGGGTGGAAGCCAACAAAACAGTGTCCAAGTAAATAAAGAGCTGTGTTTGGTCTTCTATTAGTCACAGATTGCTCACAAATATGAGTGCCAGGATGTGTTGGGAGGTCTCAGCATATAAATTACTACTCATCTAGCATGAAATAATTGTCTGATTAAATCAAATCTGGAAGTGCTGTTGCCTTTCATCATGCTTGTTTACTATTAGTTTGAGGGTGGACAGCCCAGTGACTATTTGACAGATGTAGGAGTCAAGGTCCCTGCCTTGAAGAGAACTCAGTCAAAGCACCAAACACATCAGTCAGGTCATCTTGCAAGCAGAGAGCCCTCCTCTCTAATCCATCACATCCTGCCGACTGTGCAGACGAGCTGCGGGAGGGGGGCAGCTGTTGGCATGATCCTTCCCCATCTGCAGAAGTCTTTGCAGACAGTGGAAATGCCAGGGGAGTACAGGGCAGATCAAAGTAGCGCAGAAAGGGCATAGGGGGCCATACACCATCCGTATTGACCCAGCCCAGCCAACCCTAGCTGGAAAGGTGAACGCATTAGTGGTGTCACAGCACTCCTAGAATCTCCCCTGTTGTGAAGATATCCCCCTCCAGGTAATCGTGGCAAGCTATACCCGCTTCACAATTACGCTCTCTTCTCTACCTCACAAGCATTTAGGGGTGTGCTCTCACTCCTACACATCCTAGCGGGATGCAGGACAGTCTTGATAAATATTCTTTCTGGGACTAGGAACTTCACAATGACAGTGTGGAAGTTTTCTGTGAGACAGCAAGAGATGTGCCAGAGATGCCTTTTGGGATGACAGCCAGCGAGGACGTCTGTGTGAAATACGGCATCCAAAAGAACACTCTTGTTGTGTTTAAGAAGGTAGGAGTGCAAGCCTAGCAGTGAAGGTGCAGTGAGCTGCCGTGGCAGCTTTGGGCTATGAAGAGGCAGTTTGGGACTTTTTTCAGGTTAAATAATTTCCTCGTTGAAATTCAAACAGCTTAACACAAAAAATACTGCATTTACAGACAAGCAGGAGGCAAACAGCAACCTTTGGACAACTGATCTTTTCAATCTGGCTGCCTACATTCAGGTTCCTAATTTACAGTTAAGGATCTGGATAAAATGGCTTTATTTTCCAACCTGTGTTCTAACCAACACGTGCCACCAGGTTCAGTGAGTTTCGCAAATGTTCACCTCTTTTTCTTTGTGTTGCCTTTGGCCAGGAATCTTCTTTTCTTCCAATCCACAACAGAAAGTGGCCAACAACAAGAACAAAACTATACAGAAGTAGCACCAACGTTTAGGCTATGAAGTAGTCAGACCAAGGACATCTTGAGTGAACGCGTGTCACAGATAGTGTGTATGATATAGTAAAGATCTTTCAGTATGTTAAGATTACTGAGCAAATTAAAACTGTCAGCTGCACCTTGGATTTTAGTTATAATCTTGTTCTGTAATCTAGTTTTGACATTTATTTTACAAGTTACGGAATTTCAGTTACTGAGTATCATAAAATAGCAAAGCTGAGAACACGACATTAGAATAAAGACAGTCTCTTTGCTCCTATGCTTGATAAGACCAACAACCTCACAAACTTCACTATTTGTCCAAGGGAAAACCTGTGCATAACGAAGTGCTTGAAGCTGGCAGACAGAACAAACTGGATCTAACGAGGCTGATCAAAACCTTTACCTTAGATTTGGTCACTGAATATAATCTTGAGGTATGTGCATTTCACTGTATTAACAAAAGCCACAGAAGAAAGACAGGAATCCATGCAGAAAGAGACCTAGGGAGCTATTATGCTCCTTAGTGTTTGAGAATTTTGTTTACTTGTTTGACTAGGCCAGCCCTACACACATCTAGAAACAGGCAGCTCTTGGTCTAATCCAAGTCAAAGGATGCTTCCTTCTGGCAAGATGTTGTTTCTTAGAGGAGATGGGGAATGGCTGGCCAAACTGTGAACTTGCCTGAACATGCAAACACCTCCCTCCCATGGCACCAACACAAAGCCCTGGGCTGCTTCTGCAGCAAAAGAGGTGGGTGGGAGGTTGGAAGGTCAGTCCCTATCCTGGCTCCAACACTTCCACTCCCATGCAATAACCAGGTCCTCTTGGCCAAGACGAGGAAGAAAGAAACCAGCAACAACTGTTGGTAGTGCAGATAGGAACAGAAAGACATGGAAATACCTGCTTGCCTGGGGAACACCCCATTGCCTCTAAACATGGGGTGGGGCATGAGAAAAAGGACAGGTCTATGCAGGGAAGGAGAGATAAGCTGCTGATGCCACCCAGAAGTGAAGGAAGTACCCAACCAGGTCTAGCTCCTGCAGCTGCTGCAGCTGGGCCTCCTTGGGTAACATTGCTTTTTACTTTCAGCACATCTTTAGCTTTAATTCTTCAATGTGTGTTATAAAGGAGGTCAGACTAGAAGATCATAACAGTCCCTTCTGACTAAAAATCTCATAAAAATCATAATGATGAGGTTTTTCCTGGAACAGAGAAAACACTCAGCAGCTGCTGATTTTTCTCACCGTCTTCTTTAAAACAATGAAAAAAATCCAACAGTTATGGAAATGATTGGGAACTGAGTCTTAAAAGTAAAATGTGCAATAGCAGAACTGAATGATACTGATACTCTGAGCCTCTGATTCACTGTTCTGCTTACAAAGAGTGGAACAGATGTTGAGTCTTTTGTTTCCCAGACATCTGTGAAGATTTTTGATGTCCCTGTTGAAAATCACATCCTGCTGTTCACCCCAAGGAACTCGGAGACATTCAATGCAATTTATGAAAACTACAAGTCTGCTGCTGCGGAATTTAGAGGAAAGGTTTGTAATGCTGAATCCTGCTTTGCAAATATGAATGCCAAAAGATCAATGGAAAAACACTCACCCATGTTACCAGTAAAAGTACACTGTTGTCAGTCCATCTTGTAAATCTACCAAACCATTTAAAAACCGCTTCAGTAACTTTTCTTTGAATTTTTTAAGGATACAAGCTGAAAAATAAACTTCACTTGAAAATGATTCTTTAAAATGCAAAGATCACACAAACCAACACTAATTCCACCTGCTCCCAATAAACCCGTTTCTGATTTTACAAATACGACTTTCTAGGAGCGACTTCCAACCAAAGATAGTTTTAGCAAGGTTCTGACAATTTCTGCTACCACTAGGAAATACCATGAGGATCAAAGGGCATTGCCTGAACCAAGGGCTGGAACCAGCTACAAAACCTGGGAAATATTGCAAGGCATCTACATAGCCTGGCTTGCAGCACACGTGTTTGCATGTATATAAACAGGTATAGGTAGTCATACATAGAGATATTTCAGTTCCCATTGTCAATCACTGTGGTGCTACTCTTGCTCCAAATACATGAGACACTGAAGAATGGTAAGTCACCTTCTAATAAAGTATCAGATATTAGTATTGGTAAAGACATTACAGGATTACAGGCGTTTCAGCTCTTTTATACTCTTAACATTTATTAGTAAGAGCAATAAGAGTTTTGAGGGGTGATTTAGAAGTGTTATTAAACTAGGTGATAGCAAAACACTGTGAAAGGACAGAGGGAAAAGCTCCATTCCTTTTGGCTGCTTTAGCATTTGTTATTAACTAGGATCAAGGTATGATAAAGTCCACAGAGCTGCTGGTTGTTGGACTGAGACCAAAAAACGGTTCTACACGATTCTTTGCATTTAAGTTCAGATCCTAACCCCCTGCCAAGCTCCATGATCCATTTCTCTGAAACGGCTAAACTAAAGCTGGAAACCAGATGCATGTCTCTCTCTCTGTTATCAGATAATGTTTGTCTTGGTGGATACTAATGAAACAAGGAATGGACGAGTTTTTGAGTATTTTCGCATCAGGGAGGTTGACGTTCCTGCCGTGAGAATCCTCAATCTGACAAGCGATGCAAAGTACAAAATGCCTGCAGACGAGGTGACTGTGGAGAACCTAAAAGAATTTTGCCAGAGCTACCTAAATGGAAAAGCAAAGGTATGTCCATTACTAATGAGACACACCTCTACTACACCAGCTAAAACACTAACAAATTTGCAAAACATCTCTTTTTAATTAGAACAGTGTGCTGTTCAGATCATCAGTTTATTAATTGACTTTCATTCTCATGCATTCATCTACAGTATTTGATAGAGCATTCCTCTGAGGTGGACTACAAAGTTCTCCAGTCTTCCTATGTAAAAACTGGATAAATCATTTATGGCCCGATATTGTAGTTGATTTCAGCTGATATATCTTAGTGGTTTAAAAACTCCCTAGGTCTCAATCTTTCCAATATTGGAAATATTAATGGAGACATTTCACTCCCTTAGTTGGGAGAGATGCAAACAATGATTGCAACGGATTTTGAGGTTACAGAGAAGTCCAGTAAATAGAAAATTTACAGTTTCAGAGTGGAGTAAGATTTGGTATTTGTTGTGATTTTAGCAGAGTGAATTTTTAGAGGGGGAAATAATTCCCAATGGTAACTACAGTATTTGTTGTCATAATGAGGCATCATCCTCCACACTCATGTGAAAAATAAATTAAAATGTTTTGCTTATTCAGTGCTGATTTACTTATTCAGGGGGATTTACTTTTGTTTCCATCATGAGGAGAAAAGACTAAATAGTCAGTCTGACAGCAGGCAGAATTTAAAAGATTTGAGGAGCAGATCGTGATTTCAATGTTGGAGGGGGGCAGAAGGGCAGAAGGGGTGCGGATGTCTCCTCTTTTCCACCAAGATCTGCTTGAGTGGCACACTCCCATCAGGGAACAGCTTCCATGGGGATATGTGTGCCTTTCTACTACTGTGCTGTGGTGTAAAAGAAAAGAAATTGCCAGCTAATACACTGTAAATTGTAGGAGTCGTGGGGACTGTGATTGGTGGTGAAGGCAGAGATTTAAGCAGCAATGCATACTTTCTTGTGTGTTTTATATCACTTTTGAGAGCACACAGTAGGTAAGTTTTTCAGTAGTCTAGCTTCTGAAGATTCGACAACAAGAATTCAGGACAACTGCATGCAAATGTGTTCCAAAGGGCCATTTTCAGACCATCTACTATGGAGTCTGAATTGAAGCGAGGGACAAGTAATTCCAGCTACCAACTATGCAGGAGTGCAAGACCTCAGCTCCTCGCTGAAGGGAGAGAAGGTGAAGGCTGGCTAGGATGCAGAGATATAAAAAAATAACATAGAGTAACAGTGCACATTAGGTAGAGAAACATCCCATCGGTCTCACATTAACGAGAACTGGAGTATAGTTTCTCAATGCTCCCTGCACTTTCACAGCAGTGTTTCTGTTTCTGCTTAGCTACATCTTTCTAGTGAAGAAATTCCAGAGGACTGGGACAAGAGGCCTGTCAAAGTGCTTGTTGGGAAGAATTTCAACAGGATCGTCTTCAATAAGACCATGACTGTGTTTGTTATGTTTTGTAAGTGTTATTGTTGTACTCAGATTTTAAGTTGTTTTAACATGATCCATCAGAAGTGAAAAACAAAAGCTCATACTTATATACCAAACTAATCTTTACACTTTACAGAAGCCAAACTAAACGAATTTTCTTTATCTGATGAAAGCATTGAAGAAACATTTGTGTCAAATCTAAGGAAACATTGTGATACCTTTGTTGACTTAGGGTTGCACTGAATAACACTGGATTCCTTAAGTAAACATTTGTCAAGGCCATATCAAATCTCAGTGTTGAAAGACAAAGTGACACTAGAACGTAGTGTTGTACAATGGAACATTACAGCGTGCTGTACAGTATGAGTCAGGCTGTCTTCCAAGGACAGAGGGAGAGTTAAGTAAGGTTGTCTGGTTATAATGCTCTAGGATTAAATCCCAGAGAGGAGGTGTGGTTTAGCAAACCATAACTCCTTTTTCCCTCCTCTGTCTGCAAGGGAAGTGGCTTTCCTGCTTGACTCTACCCAGTAAGAAACCACTGCCCTTTCCCTGTACCAGCCAGAAGGGATTAGTTTGTGCCTTCATTACTTCAGAAGAGCAAACATGCAGCATTAACATAGACAACGAGCTGTACTGCCCTGAATTCCAGAAATTCTTAAAGGTAGCATGTTCCTGCAATCCTCCTTGCTGGCTGCAGCCGTTTCATTCATGCAAATCATTTTTACATTTCAGTATCATGAACAAACTGATCTAAGCAGGAATTGAACCAAGTCCTCCGGAAATTAAAGGCTGGTAAATCAGATGTAGCATATTCAGGAAAGTGCCCCAGAAACTGTAATTCCATCTAAACTGAGTATGAGCATTGTTCTTATGACTGAAGGATTGTGACCATGCCGTATGCTATTTAAGGGGATACTGGTGTTGTGGTATACCTGGTGAGAACTGGGTTCTCAGCAGTTTGCCCTTCTGCTTACCTGCATAAGTGCAGTGCTCAGAGTCAAAACACCACCATACCTCAAACTCCTCCTTTTAGTGTAAATATAGCATAGTTTATAAACACAGTTAATTTTAGTATGCAGAAAGCATTTTGTGCTTCTGGCAAGTATTTCGCCATGGGAAAGATGAAAGACTGACTTGGGTTGCATTGGTTATCTGGCACACCTCTCCAGCAAAGTCATATGACAAGCATTGTGTATTTGTTATAGTCATAAAAGGCTAAACAGAGCTAAAGCAGCACTGCCATCAGAAATGCGTTAGTGAATAGCTAGTCATCACTAAATGAAAACTCATGAAATTCATGAAGGGTGCATGGTTTCAAGTAAAGACTGACCACAACTGAAATGCAAAACCCTGTTTACTTTAAGGGCTAAATGGGTCCCAGTGATTGCACCAGCACATGCTCTTCTGCCAGACTGTATTATTCTACTTTTATTTTTAAATTTGCAGATGCCCCTTGGTCCTATGACTGCAGAAAACTCCTGCCAATCTGGGATAAGCTAGGAGAGCAATATGAAAATCACAAAAACATAATCATTGCAAAGATAGATGTCACAGCAAATGACATCCTGTCTGTTGGATTAGATCGCTATCCGTTCTTCAGACTCTTTCCTGCAGGACCAGATTACCAGGTGAGAAGCTGTCAGGGAATAATGTGGAGACACAGCTGCACACCAAGGGGGTGTGTGTTTGCATGCGCGGATGTCACAGTGAGAAAGGAGTCCTTTAAGCAAGAAAGCTTTGGTCCTTATCTACTCAACATTGGATTCATTGCCATCAAGAACCTAAATTAGAGGAGAAACCCTTCTATCATCTTCTCCTATGTGTGAGGCTGTGGCAAGAGCCCATGTATCATTTACCATCTTCGACCTACAAGTCATTACAGCCTTACGTTCTGCTGTTTAACAACCTCCAATCTGTCTGTTGGGTTCTAGCAACAGCCTCAACTCAGAGTGAACTTACAGATACCTCCTAATCATTGCAGTGCCTTTTCCACTTCAACCAATGAAAGGAGATGTACTGTCACAGAACTACCCTGCGCCAGTTTTTTTCTGGAGCAGGTATGACTATAGCCTCTAAAATGCTGGTACTCCTCTTGTTATATCCTCCACATTTTCACAAAACCCAAATCTCAAAACTTTCTTCTGTACACTTAAGCCAGTAATTTCACTTCATTCCAGTATCACAGCCTCACCTGGGAATAAATATTTGTTGTCAAGACAAATCATATCTACAATATGCTACCTAATGCATCAGCTATGTTATACAATAATCAGAAAATGCTGCTGAAAGAGCGGGCAGAGAACAATATTAAATAGTTACATTCCTCCATCTACATAGATGATCTAATTAAAAAGAAAATATCTCCAAAGAAAAAAAACCTAACATACTGTTACAATTAAGACATTGCTAAGCTTTTCATTTTTCTTTTTAGTCCTAAACTTAAATTACATTCTAAGACATTTGCCCATGTCCTCATTTAATCTTTAAGGGAGAGATTTTCCTCTCGGATGTGCATGCACAGCTTCTAATGAATTGAACTGCAGTCCTGCACATTCGCACCATGTTTAGTCTTTACACAGAAAAGCAGAAACCCATTAAAAGCTCATCATGTCAGTTTGTCAAAAAATATCAGTAACAACTTTCATAACTATTAAGGGATTGTTTCATGCTTACAAATACCCTGAAATTAAAGAGCATTTGAAATCTCAAGTTCTTCCTCGTGCACCATTTTTCCCTCAACTTCAGAGATTTTAACTTGTCCTTGACTACCAGTGCAGGTACCCTGTAGATGTCTGCAGTCATGCAGACCCAAGTTTTCTGGCTTGCTTTCTTACGGCACTATACGGACAGCTGGCCACGGATATCTTTACTCACTACAGACAATCATAAACGATCCAAGACACACTCAAGCTGTTAATAGTCACTGCAACAGCTCTCAGCCATTTCCTACCCAACCAGCAGTTATACTGGGAATTCTCCCACGTATACATGTCCTTTTCTAGAAGTTAACTGAAGTCAGAGCACAGGATACAAATGCAATCTCACAAAGTGGCAAGGCTCCGAGTATCCACCGTGCTTTTCACTGTATAGCCACTGCTCCAAAATTATGATCCCTGCTCTCGTATTCTGGCCATGAAAAGAGCAATAGAAGGCAGTTGGAGCTGAAGAGAAACTGGTACATTCAGAATGAAGAAAAAGAGGAACAGGAAATGTATACTGTCCAACAACACCACCTGATGCAACCTTGATTTCACACAGACATCTTTCCTAGCCTTCAGTATTTTACTGGTGTTAAAAACACTAACACAGGAGCTTTCATTGTTTAAGGACTAAGGATGAACTGAACACTAGCCCAGAAGCAGTAGAACTCTAAAGATGAAATAACTATCAGAAGACTAGAAAGCACATCAAAATGCACATAAAGAAGTCTGAACCTGCTCCTGATAACCAAAGGGAAAGGTGGCTAACATAACATGACCCAAAGCTGAACTGGGTTATCATGTTCTCTGGCCACCACAGACACCCTTACACCTCGGTAAAGGCAAAGCCATGGGCAGAACACATTACTACGCAGTCCTAAGCACTCTCACCTGATGAGATCATATTAGATACCACCCTCCTCCAAACAGAAGTATCTGCTAGGTCTCCAGGCTATAAACTGTCTACTTCCCAGTGGACCATCACTCTTTAGTCTCTTTAAGAACAGTTGCAGCTTTTCCTGAAGTTAAGGACAAATCACCCTCTTACTTTCAGTGGATGTAAAACTAGAGGCATGATAACACTTTTAAATCAGGAGCCACTTCAGGTTAACTGGAGCTAGATGAGCTAAGCGACCTAGATCTATAGCTGGGTGTTTAAGCATGCATCCAGTTTACCAAAGCACCAAGTGTTTCTGTGCTGGGGAACAGTTATAGTCAGAGCTGAAGGAACAAGAGAGTGAATCCAATGAATTACATGGAGGAGGGAGTGACCAGGCATCATCTGAGCTCCATCTGTGAAGCTGATGAACAACATCCTCTGTGTCATCCACTCCAAATTTAAGAGAAAAACATGCTGTCTTTCAGATGGATTTTAAGATGATTCTATTTGTTTCTATGGATTAAGTGAGAAAAATAACATTTACATACTCTCATGCACTGATTACTATAATGGCAAGTGTTGACACATATCCTTAGTAACCAGTGCAGGAATCAGCTGCTTCTCTGACTTTACAGATCTTCAGGCTCTGAAAAATTGCTGTTCCTGCCATCATCAGAGTCAATAAAAATCAAGACTTGTCTGAGAATATTAATTGCTTCTGGAGGAATCAAATAATCTTTCTTAAGAAACTTAAGCTTGCAAACATTTAAAAAAAAAACCCAAACTTCAAGGTTGCCACACTTTTTAGTCAGATAACTTACTGAACAGAAATATCAAACCTATGTGTACTTTTAGTGAATTCACCAGAGAACGGAGGTGTTTTGTTTACAGTCCTTTGAACTCAAATACAGCATTATTGGTCTCAGTGGGAGTAAGTCAGCTTAACCCAAGTGAGAATAGCCATCTGCCTATTTCTAAATATACTCAGGTAACAGCAACCAATTCCCAGTGTCATGCACAAGAGCTTCTACAAATTTTTGTTAAAAGATTCATGCAAGATCATTTTATACCTCCAGAGAGCAAAGGTATCGGGCAGGGTGGGGGGG
>VZSZ01006382.1:1060293-1154894 GCA_013398815.1 Ibidorhyncha struthersii
ACAGTATGGTGCCTAGACCTGCTCAGAGAATTTTAAAGTTCTAAACTAAAAGTGCTTCTTCCATTAAACTTCCTCAGAAGAAAATCCTCAGTAAACCCTCAATTTAAGGTGAAATATAAGAAAATTAATATCACTGCTCATCTTTCTCCTGTTCGTACTGAACATTCAACAGCTGGTACTTCTGGATTGTGTGTTTTTCAAAACTTTTTCAGAATTTGAATTTCCATCAAAATCTTTAGACAGCTTTGAATATCATGGCTGGACACTTAAAAGACTCAGCTCTTCAAAATATCTTGCAAATGTTTATTGTTAAACACAGAAAAGACACCTATGTCAGTAGTTGGCAGGATCCCAGACTGGTATACAATAATGGTTATGGTGGTTTGTTTTTTGTTTTTGGTTGGTTTTTTTTTTTTTTTTAAACACACAAATCCTTTTCTTCTTAGGGATATACATCTATTTCTTCTTTATACTTAGGTTTCAGATTACATTGGAACCTCCTGTGCCTCTGCCCTTGTTTCTAAACTGAGCACAAAAGTCTAGAGTTTGTTCAGTTTAAAGAACTGAAATCCTCCAGATGATTAAGCTGTTATTTCCAGCATTTTGTGTATAGAGTTAAATACTTAACTTTAAAACTCTTTTCAGGAGGTGGCCTATGCTGGGGAGCATACCTTGCAGGCATTTTCTGAATTCTTAGAAGAACAAAGAAAGACAAAAGCAGCACCAGGAGAGAAGGTAGGCATTTGATCCAGACACTGACTGATCTGCTGTGCAATTCAAGGCACGTTCACCTTGCACAGGCATACCTAAACTGGCTATAGCATAGCCACATGTATGGGCTTCACCCACTGCTCATGTCAGTGCTTGGATGGTTCTTGCCAGCTCTTAGCTGGTTTCAAGCTGACTAGCTTGGCATGACCATGCTAGCTGCAATCATATACCACTGCCTGGCAGGCACATGCCCACTCACATCCTTGTTTTCATCACACAAAAACCTCTTCACCCACTGCTTATGTTATCACTGAGTCACTGCGTTAACGGTCTGGTAGTAAGCACTGCATCGCAGAAAGGAACCTGCACCTGGACAGGTGTAAGGAAAACTTTGTCAGGATTTTAGCTGGAAAAAAGAAGCCCCAGCTCAGTTAGTTTCAGCTATACCTGGAGTGGTTCAAATACCCACTGCCCATCTCATCCTGCTATATTTAGTGTGGCTGATCTTCTTCCTAAAGCAAGGGCACAACTGAGAGCAGACATCATCCCCTCTCTTGGCAATCTGGTTATGATTATTGCCCAGTTCCTCAACCCTTTCTCCTCCACTGTAATGTAAATCAGATGAGATAAGCATTAGCTGTCCCAGATCAGCCTGTTATTTAATAATCCCAGACACCTCACTGCATAAAGAGATACTGTAAGTGATTGTGATCAAGGAAAACTGTCATAGAGATGGAGATGCTGTTCACCCAGTATAAGAATCATAGGCCCATTCTGCCTGGAAGCAAAGTAGATCCACAGGGTAGCAATAGCTGTCATTAGCACTCTTTTCAACTAGTAGGGAAACTCTGGGTGGATAAACAGTTTGAGTTTTCAGACTTATTTCCACCAGAGGCTTTGATTTGCTCCTGAATTAACTGCTCAAATAGGTGGTTACAGACAGAGAGAGATGACCAAACTAGTAGCTGGACACAGGTGTCTGCAATGAAGGATCAGACATCCAGCTCTGCTTAGCCATTGCAGAAGTCTGTTTTCCAATACCCAAAGCCTACACTTGGTGTCTGCCTCTGCTGCATGTTCTTTAGTGATGTGTTTGAAGCAGATCTGTTGAGTTCTACACACAGTCTTTTAAGTACAATGTGAGAGCTGTGTATGTTCTGTCATCTCTTCTTCATGCTTTATTTCAAGTTAAAGAATAAGTAAAAAAGCCAGTTTAGGAAATGTTATTCAAAAACATGTTCTGTGTAGCAAAAGGGATAAGTAATTGGCATATTCTCATCTGTTCTCTTTCTCCATCCTTACCTAACATCCACCAAATTTTCCCAGAAGAACACAGTATTAGACCATTTGCAGTACAGTGCTTCATGTGAAGTCCCCTGTTGGAATAACTCTTCATCCTCACCTCAGGACATTCAAACACACGAACAAGATAAATAAGAAGATAGTCTTTCCTAGGCAATCTCAAAAGAAACTGTCTTATACTTGTCTTCCAAGTTCTTATTAAACCTTCACAGAAAGTCTCGTCTAAGCTTTGCCATAAACCAGTGTAAAGGTTTGAAAACAAAACACATTTTAGCAACAGCTGCTCTACTTCTGACCTTATTAACAAGCCCTTGTTGAAAAGATGAAAATCTACATTTCATATAATCTTAAAATTTTTGGGGGAAGTAAAGAATTACTGGGACAATTCTCTTTGTGAACATCAGTAATAAGCAGCCTTGCTCTTGCATTTCCTTTTTTAAAAGGATCCTTCAGGAGGAATCAAAGAGGATCTCAGCCAAAAAGAGACTGTAATAACAGAGAAAGAAGAACTTTAATAGTACAAAGAAAGAGCAAAATTCTGAGGATTATGGGGAATCCTTCCTGGAAAGGACTCGCTGGAAGAATGAATCATCTCAAGTGAACACAGAGCTGGATCAAAAAATAAAAGTAAAGAATTCAGTATCAATGACTCATTACTTGTGTCCTCTCTTCTGAATCCAATTTAACTACTAGTTTTACTGGGATCAGTTGTCATGGGTTCTTAAAATACTGTCAATTTTGCTTAAGTTATGCCTTTATTAATCAATAAAACTTCTCACATTTAGAAAGGTAAACAGAACAAGATATAAAACTATTCTTTGCTAACAAAATCTGCAACAGGTTTGCAACCAGTTGCTCTCCAACTTACCCAAGACAGACCTATTGTTTTCAAAGGAGATTACCTGCTCCCAGAAGGATGGGACTAACATTGCAAAGAGCATTTCTGTAGTGATCTTCAAAAGTAATTGAACCTAAGGGCTATGCCCAAAGGGGCTCAAAGGGGCAGTTCATGATTTTTTTCTTATCAAGCAGTAGAAAACGCAAAATCCAAGACCTAATTTAATTCCAGTAAGAAAAATATTATACCTAATACACAAAGTCACAGGTATGATTCACATTTTAGTCACGCTAGGTGCCCTAACCGCCCCACACATGTTATAAAAGTGCAGCTGGTGAAACTGCTGGACAATAGTAATTTCTTCCTGCAAGGGTCAGATAAAGCAGAAGTAATTCTGAAAACGTGGAACCTTTTCTAACACAATTAGAGAAAGAAGATAATTTTTTTAATATTTCGTTTCAAAAGTAGATTTGCAAAGTCTTTGTTCCCAACTTGTTAATACTAGTAACTTACTTTCCTATGTAAGCAGAGGAAGAAAGATGAAAACT
The DNA here is from genome assembly GCA_013398815.1 of Ibidorhyncha struthersii. NCBI lineage: Eukaryota > Metazoa > Chordata > Aves > Charadriiformes > Charadriidae > Ibidorhyncha > Ibidorhyncha struthersii. The sequence continues at coordinate 1,063,693 of VZSZ01006382.1, forward strand.
TAAAAAGGAAGGAACAACCATTTGAATGGGAGGAGGATTCATCACTGCAGTGAAGAATACAGCACTGAAAGAACAGTGGAGATCTAACTCTCACCTGTCATGCAAGTCCACAAGAGATGGACAATTTTAAAGTATTGGACCTCTTACATTTTACAATTATTTGCCAAAAAGTGCAGTTCATGACAGATGGCTTGTTTGTTATCCAGGCTGCAATGTGCAATTAAGTATCCGCACTTAGAGATTTAAGATGAAATATTAGCGTGTCTACTTCAGAGTTCTTGCAAATAAATAGCACTCAACATGCAACACACCTCATAAGGCCGTCAGTTAGCCTTCATTGATGAGGAGTTTACAACAAGACACATAAAGTAAAACAGTTTATGTTGATACTTCATGGGCACAGTTTAATCTCTGCTGGGGCTAATGTTCATTTGGACTGCAATTAAGTCCTCTTAAGGGAAGAGGATTCTTGTGGAAGCATGTTCAGTGCTAGATCACCATTCCTAATATGGTCTGCCTGGCTTTTGTATGTCTTGGACCTAGTTTCTTGAGCAGTTTATTTAGGCCATCTGAAACTGGGGAAGACCACTGACCAGATGGGCTCCACACATTCAGGCTTCTGCCAGCTGCAGCTCCCTCCTTTGTCCCAGCAACACCACCTACCGGGGAAAAGGAGCTTAAAACTATATAGGGAAACTGTAGCTTAAAAGTCAGCATGGTAGATCTAAGAGATGCAGTCCATTCCTTCACTTGTAATTGTGAACCACAGCTGAGCTGTTATTACTTAAAGCAAAATTCTTCTTTGAATATGACAAGTAGACCTTAATTCTCATGTTTTTAGGACAGAACAATTTTTTTGATAGAACTGCATAACAGTGCAAATCAAATCAGAGTGTCATTTAGCGGCAAGAGGAAAACATGGGATCTCAGATACCAGGGGGCTGGCTTTACAGAGACTAAGCTAAGTTTGCTCTGGGTGGAAACTCCCACTTCAGCTGGACAGCATGGGATGCAATTAATAGTAACTGTTTCTCAACACCCTTGTTAAGAGGACTTTTTTCCCCAAGTACCACACAGAAACAAAGACTTGTCCATTCAAACACTGAAATATGCCAAAACTATTTCTCTTATACACAAGTGAAGAAGTCAATTCTCCTTTGGACATCAAGCACGAGTTCTCTGGGACACTGCCAGAATGGCCTTGCACAAAGTAAACCTGATCACTGTTGGATACTGGGTTTCATTTAACTTTCATTTAACATTGGGCATTCATTAACAAACAGAAGTCCTCATTTGATATCCTGGGAGATCAGATTAGAAAGCAAATGAGATGAACTGAATCCCAAAGAGAGGGAAGTGTCGGCATGCTTTCCCTTTGCTGCTTGCAACATGATGAAATTTGAACGGCAAGCAGCGCCACCAATATATTTTAAACAACTATTAAACACAGAAGCTATAATCTTTTAATTAGTTTCCTCACAGAAAAATGGAGCAAGCAATGTTCAGCACCACTCTGTATCGGCAGATGGGTTTACCATTCACGATAATGAAAAAAAATTAATTTTCACTGTGCCTACCCACTGTATACGAGGCTCAATCCTGAAACTGCTATCTATTCTATTATAAGGTGCAAGATTACATATTAATGAAAACATGTGCCATCTCGGCAAATGATGTTCTCATTTCTATTCCAGCCACTCTCAGATGTTGTGTCAAGACAAGGGGCCAAGAGCAGATTCACATGCCATGCTCTGACGCATGACAAGAGTTGCAAATCTACTTTATAAAGCATCTGGTAAAAGCCTGCCTGAAAGGCAAGTATTCCTGCAGTCAAGCCTCGTTACTGGCTGGGTTGGGTTCCTCCAACCCTCGATCATGGCAGGATGTGCCCCCTGTGCCAGGCAAGTGACTTTGCCCCTTGTCTCACTCTCCCTCTGATGCAGCTCAGTTCCAGAATATTTTCATGGAACAAAAATTTAAAAGGGTTTTAACCAGATTCGGGTCACTCACCACCAACTCACTTCCCCTATTGTAATAAATAAAACTTGTAACATTCTCTGTAGTGGCTCCTCAACTGTCACAAGCAGAATTGAGGCCTAAATGTCTGAAATGGAATCACTTCCTCAAGCTTTGCTAAGTCAAACACCACTACTTTTATTTTAGTCTAAACACGAAGTGAATGTTTAATTTTAAAGAGTATATCATTTTAACTGTGCTCAGACATTCTAAATCCCCACAAAAAAAAACTAAAAAAATCAATGTTTATTAGTCAAATTTGTCCCTGTAAGTGAACACCAACATTCTGAATGCACCAGTATCACTGGCTTCTAATCATGTGAAGAATCTCCCCAGGCACCTAAATAAGCCCTATCAATTAAGGCCAACAGGACTAAGAGATATCAATGTGCACCAACTGCAGAGCTGGTCTAATTGGCAGTGTCAAGATGGTTTGGGTATCAATATGGAGCAGTGGAAGCAACAGTCCCAGATAGGAATCTTATTTATAAAATACCTCACAAACAAAATGTGAAGCATAGCAAAACTTAATACAGAAAAGGAGGTTAACCTGAACCATACCCAAGGAATGCTGACTTGTTTTTTACCAAATAGCAGACTGCTCTGCCTTAAGATATAAGCTCTGAGCACCTTGCAGATAGTAATTCATCTCATTAAGTTCTTTTCTTAAATCCTGGGGAAGAAAAACGTGGTTCAGAATTGACAGTCATTCATTCTTAACCCTCAGGTGCACAGGAAAAATAATCAGTCCTAAAGAGAAATGCAATAATTCTTTTCGTCTTTACAACTTCATCCTAGCTTAACTCCCCTGGAATTACTCTCAGCTGGCATCAGCATAATAACAGAAACAGAACCACAATACATTAAAAGAGATTAATGCAAATGCACAACAAATGCATTGACTGATCAAAAAACCCTGATATGCAGAAGTGGCGTGATTGATATAAATCAAAAGGTCTGACTTGCAGGTCAGAAGTTTGGTTTTGGTAGTGTTATATATATGCTATATGCTTGAAAATTGATGGGATGGCCAGGAGGAGGTGTCTAAATCCAGCATTTCAGGCATTCAATTCAAAGACTTGGATTGTCAAACTTCACATGTTAGAAAGCCTTTAACTCTGTCTTGCCTTTGTCTCACACTCACTCCCGATAGCAAAGACAGGGCACTGTGCTCCAAGGCCACAGTGATTTTATACAGAAATATTAATGAAAAGGAACAATTCACATTTTAATAAAAACATACTATTGTTTCAACTCAAGCGGAGTTTGACTGATAGAAATTACTCAGCTCAGATATTTGAAAACCATGCTTGGTATAATCAACTGTGACAGGGGAAGGAGGTTGTGTTCATTTAAACTTTGATTTGGAAAATGCTTTAAACCCATCTGTCCCCTGGGCTTGTGGCCACGCTATTGCATCTGTGTGTCAAGAGTTCCACACAAACTGACAGTCACTCAAGTTCATTTCCAATTCAGAGGGCTTCCAGGTGGATTTCACTTCTCACATTTCATACTCGATTCACTACATTTGGGAACTACCATGACTGAAAGCCCAAGCCAAATTCAGCTTTTTCATTAGTCTCAGAGGAGGCTGCTCTTTCTCATGGCGCAGTACCGGACCAAAAGGAACACACATTGCCCAACGTGCCCTTAGTTTCTGAGAATCACTTTTGGAAATATTTGCTTTATGTAAAACATTGACAGAACTAAAGCCATGCCAGCCCTGCTGCCCACCCCTCTGGCTGCTGAACAAACATGCAGTGGTTGCCTTTTACACCAGCGCCTGGCAGCCGCGCTACACCAGGTCCTGGGTGGGGAATTTACTGAACAGGGACTCTCGCCATTTGCACGCTGGATCTGTATCAGCACTTACACACCACACAGTGAACACAAACAACTAAAGAGTCATTTTGTCCCCCTCCCCAGCAAGTAACACCTTGCTGCATTTCATTCAAGCTCTCCTGGGCAAATGCATGTCACCGACAACTGCAGCCAGTGAATAATAAATATTAATAAAGTGCTTAATTGGAATCTTATTGAAAAGCACTTTCACCAGCACAGCTGGCAAGAGCCCCCTTGAACAAATCCTGTCTGTTTGCCAAGTACAACATAGGTAGAAAGATAATTAGTCAGCAGAGGCTAAGGACTGTACATATGTAAACATCACTGCTGAAGTCTGAGCTTTTCAAAGTGTATATTTAATAGACCGAAATAATTTGGGAATTCTGCCTAAATTCTACTTCTCTGGCCTTGTCATTTTTGAGCAGGTGCTGGTTATTTCTTAGCATGCACACGACATGCTAACAGACTCAGATACTGCTCCTGAGCTAAACCAGCACCCTGGAAAAGCATTCCCTCCAGCCTCTGCATCCCAGGTCATGCCATCGAGGGTTGTCATAAAAATAGTTCTTTAAGACCAGTAATGTATGCAAAGGTTCATAAGTAGTGGTTAACTACCATTTCCCTTTTCTTAGTTTGACACTGATAGGTGTCTGCCTTGCCTCACTCTCTTTTCCTCAAAAACATTGCTCTTTGCCGAGTCAGGAAAAAATCCACCCTCTTCCACCATGCCCTGATCCTTTTCTTGAACAGCAATTTGCCAAAGTCTAGTAACTTCAACAGACCAAGACATTTGCCCAGAAATCACATTTGCTTGGAAGGCTCTGAGCACATTGCAAAAACTTTTATCACTGTTTTACACTGGCTGCACAGCATCAGGTGCCTCCAGGAATATTTGGTTTATGGGTGGCAATTACAGCCTTTTTAAGAGCTAAGTATGGGATTTAACAACACTCCCACTGGTGTTAAATACATGCCTCTAGTCTAAACTATTTTTGTTCTAGTCCTTAATAATTTCCCATGTAATCCTTTATCAAGGCTCACTGAAAGAAGAGACTAGACTGGACACTTTTTATTGTGCACCTAATCGACAATCTTTGCTGTAAATTCATCTGTGTATTTTTCAACTTGAAACCCTTGCACTAAAACGCTGTGCGGCATAAGAATTCTTTGGACCATTTCCTCACAGAACACATTGATGTGGAAATGTGACGGATGTGCTCCCTCAGCAACCAGAGGACTTCATACAGGACAAGGAAGATGGCCTTCTTTAGAACGCTCATTGGTGAAAGTGAACCATAATTTGCAATACGTGAAAAAAAAACATCCATTGGATAAATGAATGCCTTAATTTTAAAATTAATATCACTTTGCAGCCTGAGATCTTCTCTTCCAACTGACAGCCACTGCAGTTCTGAAGAGAACAAATTCCCATTTATATTGGGAGCACACAAAATACTTTTCCAAGTATGTTTATTCGTCTACAACCTTGTTCCTAGTAATTTATCCAAGCCTAGTATGACAACATATTTCAATCATAGGGTCAGAGATGAGAAATAAGGCCATATGACTTAGGAAAAATCACACTGAGTGGTAAACAACAGAAACTTAAGGCAACATTCCACACAAGATTTAAAAGTGTCAGAAAAGCTACCCAGGCACAGTCTAAGGGGATGAGCTGGCAAGTGAAAAGTTAATAAGAATAAGCCAAGCTTCCCAGGAAGCCAGTACCACTAATTTCTTCATTAGCAACGCCCACGGCACATCTCTGTCTGCTCCGTTAATGCCACCTGCTGGTAAATCGAAAGATCTTATTCTCCGTGTTGGCTCCTTGGGGAAATTATTGACCTTGGGGACAGAACACGGAGCACCAACAGGCACAAAGAACATCATATTTGGGAGAGAAAAGACCTCATGGGCAATGCCTATGGGGACCCTAAGGATCACAGACCCATTCATGTGTCCTCATAAAAGAACAGTGGAATGAAGATCTACTAGATCCTTCATACCTGTATGTAACACGTTCACCAAGCTCTAGGGCTACTAGAAAGATCAGCTAAGTGCCAGTGCATTTTCAAATGAATGCAATTAACCAGGGACTTCCAGTTAAGTAACACTGACATCAAGCTGTTCAGAACAGAAGTACCTTTGGCCTAGTGGAATTGGCCTGACAGATCAGACATTTTTTTTGCAAAACAAAACATCAAGGAAAAAAAAGTCCAAAATTTCTGAAAAACACTGAACCTAGAAAGTTAAAAATTAAAATCTCTTGACCTCCATCCAAAGCCTTACTATGTCAAAGTTATCACTGTATGTCAATGCATAAAATCAGAACAATGTCTTTTTCAAGAGTATTGAAATATTTTGCCCAATTCTACAAGTTTGAAACAACTGACTGAGACCAAATGCATCAGAACGTGTTATATGGGACATGCCAACTAATTCTAACATTGGCTGAACTGAACTCCTCACGTGAAAACACAACTCTACAACAGAGCCACCATGTTAATATGCATTGAGAAGCTGCAAACACAGCATTGCTATGTCTATCATGAGACCAGACTGCAATGTAAAGAATGTCTCCCTGGAAATACAATGACATGGGTTAGTGATGTTTACAGAATAGAGTTCAGCCACCTATACTGAACCACAGTCCTGATAAAACAAATTCACAGCAAAGGTAATATCCCAAGATAGCTTCCCAATCCTACTAAACCAGCCATTATGCATGATCTTGATTTTCGCTCTTTTTAATATCGCACTGGTTTATTCCTCCAAGATGTTCCTGTTTTGGATGGCTTCCAAGATCTGCCCAGTTCTTTGCCATATCTTCATTACCATTATTTCCTCTAACACTTCTTTAGCATCCTGGCTCTAGTTTCTTCAACTCTCTGTTCATACAGATCACTCAAGACTTTATCCTCTCCTTTTTTTCAGGGGCTAAAACTGTTGTCTCTGAAGGACCATGCACTAGTGCTTTCAGAGAGGTGATCTTCAGAGACAGTAATGTACTGATGCAAGTGTAGAGTATGTTACAGGTGACCAAAGATCACTGCTGTACAAAACAAACTCTTAGTAGGTAGAGAATAATCAAGTCCTGGCATCAAAGTAACAGTTAATTTTTGATCTCTCTGGACTTTTCAAAGCTAGGTCCAAAATGTAAGAATTTGTTCCCAATCAATTAACTGATTGACTGAAAGTGTTGAAACACCATCTGCATTCGGTGTCAGGTTGGAGACTTCCCATCGCCACCACTGTCATTTTAACGTCATGCTCAAATGCATTTACACATTCGTCAAGAAGGCTGACACACAGCCGTTCTTCCATCAGCATAATTCAACAAGTATTTGAATTAACACTTACTTGAACTGATTAAAAATAAAACTTTTACAAGTTTACATAAACACTATTAAGCCTGTTGTATGTTCACTGTTGTATTTTCCTTAGCTTGCACTGACAGTTTCTCATGCACTTCACTTCCTGGCCACCACAGCTGCTGCAGAATTGCATGGAATCCCATCCAAGGGCACTTCCAAGAGAGTTTTAAAGCACAGAAAAGTGTCTTCGCAGTCCTGTATTTTGTGAGATTTGCATTTCGTAACTAAAAGGAATAGAGGCAGTTTTTTAAGCAGTAATTTCAAAATCCCCTAAAAATACAGTCAAATGAAAAGTGATATGATATAGCAAATTATGAACTATGACAAATAATGACTGAAAATGTAAGCATTTTGAATGCATGGCATTTCCCTATCTATTCCTTCTAATGTCTCCATTTTCAATGACTACGATTTCAGTGACCCTCTGTGCAGAAGCAGTATTTTTCCATCAAGCTCAATTGAGTAACGCTTCTTATTTGGAGGGTTGCATCAGCACTCTGCAGGCTGGCAATATTAGCTTTGTTATTTATGAGCAACTTTTTGCATGTGGCTAACATTGCTAGGGAAGCTTCGAGAATTAAATAGTGTCTTTAAAAGATAGATATTTCCCCAGTGTATCTCAACCCACTCTTCATGAAGAAGAATTGCTCTAGAGTTTCCCACTGCCTCAGAAAGTTGGAAGTGAAAACTGAGGCTGGTGGAAAGTGAAGCGTGGCACAGCCCACAGCATAGTAATCACTTTGAACTGCCTGGCTTTTGATGGCTGCGTTTACACTTCTGCCCCTGACCACACCACCAATCCTCAGCACACACCTGCAATGCCTACACCTGGTGAAAGTCAGAGGGCTATTTCCTATCACAAGTCAATAGACCTGACATGGACTCCCCTCACACTGAAAGACATTGTTATATGTCCATGGTATCTTTATGTACTTTCAGGCACTAACTTGTGAGCTCTCTATACGTTACTGGATCATTCATTTACTCGTTTTTGAGCTACCTCTGTTATACAAATATGGATGCTCTACTGCATAAGACTTTTTGGAGCTTTCAGGAGCAGCAGGGTTCCTGTGGCCGTTCTTTTCCATTCGCTTTGATTTGTTGATTTTAATGTTCCAGTTGCAGAAGAGCTTTGATGACAACAGCAACATGCTCTTCAACTAATGGAGCTAAGCTGACTGATACACACTGAGGATCAGATAATTATTTAAAGTTAATTTGACTGATACTGTCCTAATTCTAATTTTCATTTGCTCATGAATGTGAATGGCTACTAGACATGCTCAATTAAAAGTTGCTCAAGTTGCTGCATTGGACCAACTCTTCCAATTTCTCCAAGTACATTTTTGACTTAAGAAGCTGGTTTTCTTCTCCTTTCCCCTCTCTGAGGAGGCAAGAGAGAAAAAGGATATGTTACAGTTTTACACTTACCCTGTGTCATGGAAATGAGGGAGGCAGAGTTTGTGTTTTCCCTGCACAAATCAGCCTTTTCTGTACACAAACACCACTAATTACCTTCTCTTCATGTCTGAATATCAGAAGAATTATCTATATTTAGCAGACTGAATATAACATAAGAAGTAGGATAAGGCTTCGGAGAAAAACACAATGAACACCTTGTTCTAGAGAATCCAGCATTTCCCAAACCTTAATGCTATCAATGCATTTGCTTATAGAGAGAAGAGAATGAATTTGATTGAAATTTTTGCTACCCTTTCAATCTTATGGGTTCTCAGCAGGAATCTTTTAGAGGACAACATGGAAGACTTGTGTTCTGTGCCTGTTATTCCTTCTGCAGATACTACTTTTCCACATAGACTACACCATACTCAAGCAGATAACAAATGACACAATCTCTTATCTTCATCCTGTTGTATCCCTCCTTCCTTCCCCTGTTCTTCTAGTGTCACAAAAAATATAGAGGGAAGGGCAGAGTGCAAGAAAGGTGAGGGAGATTTTTAAAATTAAGAGATACCATGGGAGCGGTGGGAGAGCAGGCCACTGACTAAATACGAGACTCCCAAAGGAAGAAAACCTAAAAATGGTAAGTAGTTCAGGCCAAGAAAAGATCATGAGAGGAGATACCTATAAGCACAACGAACTGAAGAAAAAGAACTAATTTTATAAGAGGGAGAAGCTCTGCTGGTGACTACTGCTACTGCATGCAGTCCTAAATACACTGCCATATCGTATCTAAGACATCTCATACACAGAAGACCAACTATCAGTGCAAGTCTCCCCATCCCATTTCTGAGAAGAGCCTTTGAATTCCACAATGGAATTATTTGTGTTTGATTTACAAAGCCTTTACTTTGGGAAAACAGTTTTAGTGCAGTTTTATTGAACCCCAGCAGAGTGCCAGACACGGAGAACATTCCAACTAAACCTAAAGTGAAAACTGTCAATATGATATAAAACCAGTTCACTGAAACGTTTCTGATCATGAGGTTTCCATTAAAATTGTGCAGTATACACTGTGGATATGTTACACCAGGCTGTGCTAGGTTATTTTTCCAAGTACATCAGTTACCATGTTGTCAGGAAAAAGACCAAGGACAGATGATAGATTAGGACATCCCATGATGGCACTCGTCTCAAGCTACAACAGGTAAAACGCACATTTCAGGAGTGGGAGAACAGCCCTCATTCACATTCTAGAAGACACCAACGAGTGAGTTTTAGCTAGAAGTACTGTAATTATCCACTTTGCAATAGATAATTATCAGTGTTTCTAATTAAAGATAGGTAACTATACAGGACTTTGTAATTATGTGAGATAACCTTTGCATCAAAATTAGACATGGCCGACGCTTCCTCATTTGTGTTGCATAGCCATGTAGGTTCACAGTATACCAAAATGATTTTGCCTCTAGCCAGCTATACCAAAAACAGAGGTATAGACCTAAATGAAGAGGATCATACCCCTTGTAAAACTTATTTCACTCAGGGGACTAGCACACATATGTTAATTTGGGTGACATAAGTAGTATCTGCAAGGAGAGTTTGCCAGGCTGGTTGACACCAAGCATTTTCTCATAGAAAGATCTAGAGATTCTTCAAAGATCACCAGCTACATAACTGAAGCTTCAACCACATGGGACAAGCCTATTTAAACAAATTTATTGAGCATCCCTTTGAAGATCAGCGCCTCTGGGAACTGGCAGTGCCAACATTTCATCTTAACCCTCTTCACAATAGTTTCTACGGTCTCAAGCCAGCCTGCTTTCCGTGACAAACCCTTCACCAGATGACCTTTAGCCTGGCCTGGTGGCCAACTGTAACCCAGGCAGAGAAATCCCAGGCAATCATTTTCCTAAACAATCCCAAATTTCAGAGGCACGAGTGAAAGCAGCTATGCCAGGGAACGATCTGTGCGACTCTCAACATAAAAGTTATGCAGTGAATTACTTGATGAGAACCAGAGCTGCACTTTCCAATCAACAATTTGTTCTTCATTCTCCAACTAGCCTGTCCTTAGGGCTAATCACTTTGGTGGTTTTATATCCAGAATGAACCTGCCCTTGTGTGCTTATGGCTATTCCTTCAGTTTCTGTGTAATTTTTTTCCTTGCTTCAGTGCAGCGACAGGAAAAGACAATGATTGCTTCAAGACAGCGGTAGAACAAGGTAATAGTGAGCAGTGATGAAGGAATGTGGATGGGAGGTGTTACCATGGCAACAGGGGGACAGGGAGCTTTCCAGGTTTGGGAAAGCAAGTGTATTTTTCATCACACTGAGAACGCCCAGCTTTGATTCTACTCTGAGCAGCCATTGTGACTTGGAGGGGGGGAGGGCGGGAAGAGTTGAAACAGCGTTTGGCCCCAGGAAGCTGTTACATTACGGCAAAGGGTAAGGGATAAAGAGCAGCTGAGCAAATAACGAAGAAATTAAAACTGGTGTTCAGGTCAATGTCTTCAGCAAAAATTCATGCTACTGAATTTTGCAGTGGATCCATAAATGCATTGTGTTTCAGAAGAACTTAGAAAAATCTCATTCCTGTTCTTTTCTGAAACAAAGTGTTTTAAGATCATATTCCCAAGCACTGGCTATATATGTCACGTAGGAACTGTACGGTAAGTATTTCCTTGCCAAAACTGACTCCAAGCGGCAAGAGGAATACATGACTATAGCCATGAAAGAATCACATTAAAAGCAAGGAATACAACAGGTCTGTGACTAATTAAGAGCATCTATTGATGGTCTTTTGGCAGTAATAACTTTACCCCTTTTGGTCAGCATAGGTTTTTCAGAAGAAAAGCATCAGGTGTGGCATGCACAGACAAGCTACACACATGAATTATGGCACAATATAGTTTGAGCAGAATGTATTCTCTATCTTTAACAAACATAACAATGATTATGTATGTTACTCACACCAACTGTCACTTACATTAACTGTTGTTCCTAAAGAGGCCAGCATAAGCACAGAGAAAGCCAAAATTAGAACCCCTTTTCCCCACTAAAGTTACCAACAGATCAAACATAATGGCTCACCAGCTAATGTGGCTGTGCTACAAAAGGGAGCACCAATTTTTATTTAAATGGATAAGGAAATAGCAAGAAGGCTGTAATGCTTTTCTGAGTTAAGATGAAAAACTCGCGAGGGTGAGTGTATGTGTGTGCTTAAATATAAAGAAGCTGTTAGCCTAAAGGATGAACCACATGAACTCTGAAAGTTGACAGAGGATTTACAGAGAGGCAAAGCTGCCAATTTACAGAGATCACCTCCTGGGGCATGCAGTCTACAGCAGTTATAATTCCTGAAAGAGACTGTGGGAGTGCTATTAGAGGTAAGTGTCATTTGGAGTAAAGGAACAAAATACAAGAAATTATATTTGAATATGTAGGTCTGCTGATGGTAGATGTCTCTGCTGGTCAATACAAATACATTTTGGAGGAAATAATGGTAGTTCTAATGTCAAAGTAAAGGCTGATAATAACAGCAAGACGATGCAAATCTTTTACCTTCTGAGGGACACGATACAGCTGACAGTGATATACGATATAATCCCTCCCTCTGCTGCTTGGGGAAGCCGAGCATGACAGATAATCTCATACTTTTTTTGGAGGAGTAGATAAATTCACCTGGTGAGCCATGAAGACCCTTGTTGAGGTCACAGCAGTTTTTGCAGAACGTCACATCACAGCTGCAGTCATTTGCACTTTCCAATTGGTTTCTAACACCCTCCTCAAGCAGACCTCAGCAGCACACAGAATACAGTCCAGATCTCTTTTAAAATATAAAACAATGGCCTAGGAGCAGGTATTAACCCACCTTCAGTAGTGCCCAGTAAGGCATGCAGGTTGCTGGGCACATCAAATAGAAGCCTATAGACACAGCTATGCTATTCTAATCCAAACATGGCTGGCCCACAACCCAACTAGGGCAGAAAAAACCAAATCCTTCCAAACCTGTAGCCACATAGTACTTCACACTTGTGGGACGGGGAGCATTAAAGGACTGAATTGATCCCTTCACCCACTGAACACAACTGTGATCTCCGGGTTTTCTAGGAGCAAAGGATGATCCCTCCAAGCCTTCCCTTAAACAAGTACAGCAAATGCCTCCCACCCAACCTGTTTTGTTTGCCTCCTTGGCTGCTCTCAGCTGTATAAAGCCTGGGGTCTGTGCAGGTCTTTGGAGCAAGCTCTACAGATGTAAGTGCCCTATTAATTAACATCACATATTCAGAGAAGCTCTGTTATCAGAGGCACGCAGTACCTTCCCAGGCAACTTATATATCAGACTACTGCAGGCTCTGGGGACAAGAGATTTATGTTTAACCTCTCATTTCCCATATCCAGCCTTTGATATATTCCACTTGCTGGTAAATGTGTAATACAGCCAGGGGAATGGCCACTGTAAGCTTCAGTCAAATATGCAGGAAAAAAGAGTCTGATGTTTCCTGGCAGGACACAACATCATCCACTGATCTAAGGTGGGGGAAAATCTGGAATGACAGATTTGTCTCAGTCAGACGATATGGAGACACTTCTATGTGAGCCTAGATGCACCTCTGGGAAAATGAGAGGGCACAAGCAGAGCAGCTGTAGGCAAACAGGTAAGATCACTAGCTTTGTGTCTCCCACTTAAACCCCAGAGAGCTGTTTTCTGGTTCTGTATTAACTCCCAGGAAGACTGAAATTACGTGAATTGAACTGTTACAACCAACCTTAACAGAAATAACTCCCATCATACCTGAAATGACAACTTTCTTAGACAAGCAGAGAGCTCCTCTCCCCTTCCTGTATCACCTCAAATGGTAATCCTACAATTTAACAGATGATAGCACTTGCAGAAGCAGCTGTTTTCACTTATAAAATGGTCCCTGACAGTTCCTGCACTCTCATTAAGAGCATGTTTATATTCACAGTGGGCTGGGTACCTCCTAAACCAGCAGGTTTAAATACTATCAGACCTCTCTAAATCAAGATTTCACTTTTTCTTATTCAAATCTCAGTCCCAAAGGGGATTTTCTATTACCAGCCTGTTAACAGTGGTCTGGATCAAAATAATGTGGTGACTGCAACCAGATGGTGTGTCAGGAGGATTTCAATCAGCACACCCACCAGTTTCTGTGGAGCAAGAACTTCACTTACACATTGTAATCACAGGAGGGAATGCTACTGTGCTGTCTAAATGTGTGCATTTCAGGTAGGATACAGGTGAGGTAACATTGGCTAAGATAAAGAACAAACCAAAACAAAACACTATAGATTAGTGTTGGCCAGCAGCAGTATTAGCATTGGTTTACCTCCAGCTCTGTTGCACTTAGAATACATCTACATCCCAAATCAAGTATACTGCAGTGATGTTTGAACATGTAGCCACCACCCAAGGGCCAAAACCAGACACCACATGATGGTATTAGCATGGTGCTGGGCCTGAAATCATGAAGCCCTGCTGACTGAAGTTGGTTTTAACTAAATGAGTGCATGCAGACGTGGCACCACAATCCACCCTGACTCCTCCACATTTTGAGCCACTGTGAGTTAGTCTGGTTTGCAAGGTCGGGGGCACTGATGGATTAGATCCTCACTTCTCCAATATAGACTTCTTGGCAACACTGCAGTGGTCACCAGGCTTCCCAGAATGCAAGAATTATTCCTGCCAAAGGCTTCCCTGAAGAAAGACCATGCAGAGGATTAATACCTGCTAGACTTCATCCCTACATCTTAGAGTTGATGGCTCCAGGACACGGCACTGCGTATTACTGCTGGTATGGCTCTCCTCCCATTTAGGATCACTGGATGCCCTTTTAATGTCTATGCTACAGAAGAAGCCCTTCAACAACTGGCAACTGTCCTCTGCACAGCGAGATAGGGAAGCAGTCCCTTTACAGTCTGGAAAATGTCCAAGAAGCAAACTCCTAGGGAGCCTTTGGGGACAGTGTTACAGTGGCAAAATACAAGTAGAATGCAGAAGTTTTACATGAGGGATTATGGTAAGGGCAGGGGAGCAGCAAAGAGCTCCAGAGAGCACTTTCTGGAGACTGCTTTGCAGGACAAAGAGGATGGACAGATGGCTGGAAGTGGGGAAAAGTTCATCAACTCGAGTTCTGAACCTGAACTCCATTCCTAACTTCTATCCACATGGCAATTATAAACACTGACCACAAGGCACCAGGAGACTCTATCCTCCAGCTAGCAACCTGATCAAGCCATTGCCTAAGGTGCATTGGAGGTCTGAATACCTCAGACCTGAACAAATGGATGGTTCCCAGGTGCTTTACTACCTTTTCAGCTGGGATGAAAAAGAAAGGAGAACCGTTTCTCACTTATCCATGCTACCACTGAGTCACATTTCAAAGCAAAACTAGTGATGTTGAATACATTTCTTAAATGCCTCCTTCACTGTTCCAAATGATACCATGACAGCAAATCAAAGTAAAATATAAACTACAGTTGCAGAACTCTTTCATGCAACTATCACCCTCTGTCTTTCTACAATAAAACAGACACACACCAGCATTTCTGTTTGGGCGAAAAATACAACAAAGTGAAAGGAACCAAACGGAACAGATACAGGCAAACTCTTCCATACACTCTTCAAGACTTGTGGGGCTTAACTTGGAACTAATACCTTACTGAAAGCAAAACCACAAATTGTGAATTTCTGCATTTTCTTTCAATTTTTCTTAAAACACTATCCATCACACCTTGGTAGACAGACACACTGCTAGCAGCTTCACCTTACCACAGGGATCATCTCTGTCTTGAGCCAACAGAGGTGAGCAAATGTTTTGCTTTTGCAGTGCTTTGGAAAATCTTGTAGATCTGCTGGGAGAGGAAAATTCCCAGCTCAGGGGTCCCTCAAGCCATAAGCAAGCAGAAAAGCCTCAGCAGAAGGGGCTCACTGAGCAGCAACACTTTCAGGGCTGCACAACAGAAGTTTGGGCCAAGCAACTGAAATGCCCTATGGTTCAGATTCCAGCTTGTTCAGTTAACACAAAGGTCACGCCAGCAGAGAGATGCGTTCTGTCTCATGGCCTTCAACCCACTCTAATATTCTGGGAACTCCAGGCCGCAGGAAAAAAGCGGAAATTATTCAATTTAAGAGTGTGATGTCCAATCTTTGCTGGCCCATGGGCAGTAGTACTGACCAGTAACTGATGAGCTGTTGATGCCCGTAACAACATGCTTTCTCTCCCTTTTAACCTAGGCAGTGGCATCAGCAGCAGCTTCCTATGGCCACAGGCAGTGGCTGACAACAGGAGACTGGGAAAACGCTCAGGTGGCAGCTGAAAGGAAGACTGGGGCTATGTTTGGTGCAAACCTATTGACATGTCTTCTGTTGCTGGGCTGATCCAACAACAAAAACATACACATAAATTGTTTTGGTTCACATCTGGGAATCAAGGGCAGGAAGGTTAAAGTTAATATTTGCTCTGGACCACAGCTGCACCCTATTACTGATGCAGAATAAATTTACACAGTAGTCTCAAGGAGGCTGCAAGTAGTTCTTCTTCACACCACTAAGTTAAGGAGGAGGATCATCTGTAAAGGAATCAGCGAGGGACACAGTATTTTTCATGATGGAGTTAAGAAAAATGCACTGTAGTTTGGGAGGAAAAAAACCCTCCAGAAACATGAAACTAGTCCCTACTGCCTTTCCTGCTTCATTCCAAAGGCACACACCAGCCAGGCTGGCAGGCCATCCCCTTCCACCATTAAATAAGCCTCCAGGTAAGAAGACACAACAGTGCAATAGAGCAGCATGCTGTCAGAATTGATTCCTCCCAGCCTTAAAGCTGACTTCTTGACTTTGCTTTATTCAGTTACTGCCCATGACTATTACAGCACAGTTACAATGTGTATTCTCTTTTGATCTAAACTTCTGGTGAATTTAGGTGAATGGTGAATTTAGGCTACTTGATGGGGGAAGAAAAAAGAACAACAGCAAATAATTTTATTCTTACAGAAGAATCTATTTGCAGGAGAAAAGAGCTGGTAAATTGCTGCCATTTTACTGTTTTGTTTGAATAATTTTCTGTAGGAGAATTTTAAATGCCTTGTGTATCAGGAAGGGGCAGCTGTTCCTTTTTCCAGATGGGTATTATGGTTACGAGGCACTGATACAATTTGGAAGATGGACTATTGACTGTTGTGAAATGATGCTGAAAATGATGCAATCAATTTAATTCTCTAATGGCCTAAGGAAAGGAGGGGAAACTTTCTGGGCATTGTTTGACCTGCCTTATGAGAGACTGAAAATCCTGTTCTGAGTAATCAGAATATGGATGTCATTTTATACAACTTTTTTTTTGATTCAGTAGCTGAAGGAGGAAGAACTGAATCTCAATTTATAATTCTAGTTCCTTCTACTATTACTCAAAACGAATGAAGAGGACAGCTTTTGTTCCAAAACCCGAAGTGCTTCAAGCCTTTAGATGACCTTCAAGAGAACTGCAAGACAGTCTGACCATAGTCATCAAAACTCTTCTGGTTCGATTGGATTTTGTAGAAGTGTGCTATTTTATCAAATGTTTTGTGGTGATGAACTAGTTTGAACTTTTCTGCTTAAAAAAGAAAAGATAGGGTGAGATGGCTGTATTGTAGGATGAAGGGAGACATCAGTTCAATCTGTTCTGACCAAGTCAGGGGTCTCTGGGATGAAAAATGACCTAACCACATGAACTTCTATGTGCAAGTTAAAGCACGTGCATCTTCGTGTCCCACACAAAACTGGACTTTTGTCCTGAAAGTATAAGTTATGGCAATTCCACATTCACATAAAAAAAGGATTCATATTGCTCCACAGCAGAATTAACACGTGTTTCAAAACCTGAAAAAGCTGCTGAAACTGGAATTGCTAGTCTTTCATCACTAGAGTATTGATATCAAAAAACAGGGAAATTGTCACATCCTCTTGATCAATACAGGTTGCTCCAGAGAGTGTGCTACAGAAACAATCACTTCTGTTGCATCATTCTGTACAGTAGAAGCCAAAGATCATGCTCCTCTTTAAAAAAAAATAAAAAAATAAAATTTTAAACAGAGAGGAAAACGACAAAAGATAGTTTTACCTCACAGCTGCTGAAATGAGGTTCCATGGACACATTCAAAACAGGTAACATTGAAACAACCCAGTCCTAAGTTCAGAGCATTGTATGATGCTCTATATCTGAAGAGCTTCTATGCAGCTGCAAGGTCTCTCCTGAACCATATCCTGGGCAATACTATTGGGATGGCCATGGTATTTCTCTCCATTTGTATCACAAATTATCACTTCCTAACAGTCTTCTGACCCTAGACCTATTAATCTGAGCTGCTCTCAATCACAGCAATGGTTCAGGGAGCAATTCTAATCCAAAGCCTGTTTGCCTGCATTAGCCTGGTGCTGTCCATAAAGGACAGCCTGGCTATAAAGGTATGGGACTAGGATTCATGAGATCTGTTTCCAACTCTTAGTTCCACTACAAGTTTCCTGAGCAGGTCATTTAACTTCATTAGCACTTTCACCTACTCTAAGCATATACTAACTGCTTAAACTGTAAATTACCCAAGAGCAGGACCACCTAACACCGTGCACCTGTGAGAGCTGGCAGAGACTGGGGAATAAGTCACAGCTGGATTTCGGTGCAATATTGCATTATAAACATTAAGATACAAAGCAAGCTCCTCCCAGCCAGTGCACCTCAACTGGGCATTTCTCCCAGTGTTTCACTGGTAGTCACAGGCTGAACATGCAGCGAGAGGCTCTGAACCAAACATCAGGCTTGCAGCTTAAGGAACCTGCTTTTTGCATGAGGACATACAAGGAAAGTGTCCAGGACCTGATGCAACCTTGCTGGCTCAGCCTGCCCTCCCTGTATCCACCACATACTCCCTCTATAACAAGCCTTCAGGATAAACAATGCCTCAACATTTTTGATTAAATGCTTTTCAAGCTCTTAAAGTCCCTAGCAAGCGAGTTAGTTTGGTCTGTGATATTGCATTATACAACAAGAATGATTGATTGAAACAAACCTTTTCCCCTTTCACTCCACAGCTATTTCCACAAGTATTTTGATTCTGGCAAGAGGTATGACATTATTGATTTGCTCTGCACTGCCTGGTCTGGAGCCTCATCTGCAAAAGCATTATTCTTTATTGCTTCAATAATTTCACTGAGTGCAGAGAACTCCATTGTATTTTTTTTTACTTAGCATTTAGTGATTCTTTAAATTTTTTATGTGCTCTGAAGCTGAATATCAGCCATTTGCAGAAATGCACTGGAAGGTAACCAGAAATTCAGATGTCTCCATAGACACAGGACTACTACTCTTGCTGATCGAAAGTTCCCCACAAAGGTTTTGCTTGGTCTGGGACATTGAAAGCACACTGCACTACGCAAGATTTAAAGTGATAAGGAGGACTGGCCAGGGAAGGGAAATCAATTCTGAACTCAGGACAGCACCAATTTCTGTGCTCAAATGGCTCCTGGTCAGTAGAAGTAAAAGTAGTGCTTGATGCCTGTGCCAGACCCCCAGCAGATCCTAACAATGGATATCTGAAAGCAACTTCATTTTACCCCTTTTCCTTCCAAAGCCTTCTGTTTATGGCGCTGGGTGTACAGCAAATTCCAGACCATTGAAAGATCTAAGGGTGCCTTGAAGTGTACATATTTGGCAGACTTCCAGCTGTGGATCTGCACATGTAGCCTGTGAACACATGGGGACTCTCCCAATACAGAATTTGCACTTTGACATAATATGGAGTTCCGTTGTCTGCTGTCCCGTTTGGTCTCCACACTGAGATAACAGTCTCATGAGAAGACAAGACTGCAGCTGACGCACTGATAGCAAAAGGTGCCAAAAGGGTGCCACTTGTTTGCTCAGATAGAGGAGTTTACGCTAACACCTTAAACCTGCATGATTTGAGCATCTTCTGCTCTGCGAGAGGTGAACTGTGGACCCAATGGGACTGGAAAATGGGTGCTGGGAAAAGGAGCATCTACAAAGTCAGGCTAAGAGGCATTCACCCTAGGAGCCACTTCCACATGGAGTAGATAAAAGACTGACACTGGGCTCAGAAGCATGCTCCAGGCTCCAAGGAAAGGCAGTGCTGTAGCCCACTCAAACTAAGGGAAGCCCAAGAAAACACAAATATAGCGTGGCGTGACTTGAAGGATCTTTGGTCCAGTGGTTTTGTAACAGGCCAAGACCTACGTGGCGAACCACTGATCACAGCTTACTTTCACAAGCTGTTTCCTTGTGTTTCAGCTACATGCTGTAACCCAGCTTGCCGGCTGAGGACCAAAATGATTACAATAAGACAGAAAACCTCCCACTCTCATTTGAGATATGAATGAGCTGTGATCTTCACATTAAGTACCATTTTAAAGTTTCCAGGATACTGTGACATACAGAGCTATTTAGCAGCCTGAAAAGGTCACATCTACTCTGCCTCCCACCACTGTTTACAGAGCACAGTAGGCAAAAACAACAGGTCATGCATTTCATGCTATAGATTTTGCTGCAACAGGAATTAGAAAAAAGAATGTGCTTGCAAAATAACAAGTGTGAATGGGGCAAGCAGACAGCCAACCTCTATCATGTGAAAGTTCCTGTTTGCTGGTCTTAAGGGAAACACTGAAGATTTTCCAAATCTGAAGAATCAGACTCAAGCCTTGGATATCGAGCCGAGAATGAATCCCTAAACTAAGATTCCATCATACACAACATCTGCCCAGAAGCCATTTTGCACCTCAGTCTTTGCTTTATGACTAAAGAAATTAACAGCTTCATGTGAGGTGTCAGGCAGCGAGTTCGTAAAATTGAAACCCCAAAGCTTCTCTCTCTTTGGCAAGCTGCTAACTTGTCTATTTTGGATAGCAAAGGGTGTTCCAAAGATAAAGACAATATTATACCCCAAGATATTGCACTATGACACTTTAAAGATATGTAGTCTTATAAAAGATTGTGTGCTAATTTTCCCATGTAGAAGATAAATATCTTTAGTGGATACGTTTAGAGGAAGGAGAACACTATAAAGTGTGCAATGCTGCAAGCATATACCGAAACTCAATATATAAAACCTTTTCACATGTTTTCTCTCTCTCTAAGCAGCTGGATGATCTGATGCAAAACAGCTCACTCATTCCCATCCCCACTACCCTGGACTCTATTTCCACACAGGGTGGAAGCAGAACATCGTCCTAATAATCAACCTTACTCACTTCTAGAAGTGCTTCACTAAACACCTCTTTCCCTACTTCAAAAGTAAGAGATCTCTTTACAGAGCAATGGAAATTCCACCTCAGATAAGCAACTCTCCCATGAAGGCACACAGACCTGATCCTGCTTGAATGTGCAGAGCCTGGACTGCCAGTGTAGCTATGGCTCCGTTGCATCACTCGCTGCAAACGCACACACAGACATGCTACTGAAAGGTTCAGAACAAAGCTACATGAAAACACTAAGTTCTGGTTTTCTATGAGTGAAAACTGAGTCAGCTCCATTGAAATCAGTAGAATGCTGCCTCTCTACATCAGTGAAGAATTAGGCTCAAACCTAATTTTGTCATGCTTTTAAAGACTGTCCCAGTGGTTTTAAACCTATTTCTTTGGTTGTGCATTTACTGACCTTATTTAAGAGACTTTTCAGTAGTTCTAATCTGCACATCTGTTCAACACAACAACAGGACAATTACAAAAGCAATTTCAAAAGACACTTCTAGTGTTCAGGACTGACAGATTCTTGCAGGTGACAGCTGTTTTGCCACACTGCCAAGTTCACAGCAAGCTTTGTATCACACCCAGAATGGCTCCAGGAAAACAATACACAAGTCACTGTAGTGAAGTGGAGACTTTGTCAATGGATAAAACATCACACAGTCCTGCCAGGGCACAGGGAAAGCTCACCTCACCTCACCTCCAGCACTGCAAGCTCCGTGGCACTGTCCTCCTCACGTGCCAGCACCTCCATGTTTTCTGGTTGCAGAAAGCAAGTCCTTTCTTCCAGACACGTTTACCACATACAGCATCTTTCCAGACACCGTTGGGAGAAACTGAAAGGAGGGGGTAACGGAAGAGGGCATTATTTTTGTCTTGTTTGTATCTTTACAGACTTAGCCTAAACCTTTAGTTTACAGGCTACACTTCTGCTGATTACAGGGAAATTGGGGCCAGTTTAAATACCGTGAGATTTTTTTTCTTTAAATTAACACCTACATTTCTTTTTCAGCATTTAATGCAAACCTTGCTGATAACAGCTGGATACTAACTGCCATCCTGCAGGTCATCAGCCAATATCGAATTAAGTGGGAGAGGAAGACACTGTCTGCACTCCTGCAGTATTGGTACCAATCAGACTACACCAACAAATTGGGATGTGCACTGGAACACAGCTGCTCTTCAATGGTCTATTAATATCTGCACTACTTCAAACTCTCTTCTGATTTTAATCCTTAGGGCAGCCAATGTCATTATGGTAAGTGGTCTCCCTGTCCCCCACCCTGCTTATACTGTACTGGATTATGAACTTTAAGAACATCTCTCCCACTGACTGACCAAACCATTCTTTGCTGGGTGAGCTCAGGCTTTTAATTTTGTATCAGAAACAGGTTAAGTCCTTAGCCTGTTGTGAATAAACTAAGTTTACTGAAATATTGTAAGGGGTTCTTCTCTAAGAAGTTGTCGGAACGAATCACTTTCTCTGTAAGTATAGGCTACCTAAGAAATACTAAACATTTCCTGTTTTCATTACTGCAGTACAAAAAGTGTGGAAAATACAAGCTTTCTAAAGTAAGAGGTGAGTTTGAAGGTCTACATGAAGCTTCGATGTAATGCTCCCATATCTAATTTAGTATTTGCCACTACTGCAAATGTTGTGCACAGGTTATTTTGATTTCAGGTGTCAAAGGAACTTACCTGCTCATTGTTTGCAAAGTTTAACCCCTCCACGAGTGCAGGACTGGTACCTAATATATTTAGCAAAGATTGGAATACAGAGTGAAGTTAGGTGGGAATTTTGCTCCCTCTTTGTTGCCATTTTTCTAATGGCATGCCCCCGCCCCTCGTCCAATCCTAAACAGTACCAGCTGTAGGTCAGACTCTTTTCTAGAGGTCTCCACTAATGCCAGTCTCAGAAGACTTTGTTGACTGCTAAGTTCTGTAAGAAAGAACAGCTCCACAGCTAACAGTAGCATCTTTTCAAAATATGACTGCCAATACAGTGACTTTAAGAGCTCTTGCCTTAATTACTTCATATGGTCCAGAATACACACTTTCCTTGTTATTTTGATATGCTTTTAAAATGAAGAAAGAAGATAAATTAATTACTAGTGGAAGATTATATAGGGGACCTGTTTTACAGGAACACAGAAAATCACTGCACAGCACTGGAGAATAATACAGCCTCTCTCACAACAGCGTGTCAGTTGACTGAATCCACCATTTATTATTCCATTTGTATCACCCGAAATGAAGCAATGTATTAATATGCTTTGTCAAATAAGAAATGGTGGAGATCTGTTTAGCACTTCAATAACAAGATGAGGCATGTGTCGACTTCTGAATTCAGTATGCAGGTAGTATTCAGTATTTTCCCCTGCTCTGGAGCAGGAGGGCAGGCTGGGGACTCTCCTCTCTATCTCCTGCCAAAAATCTTCTCTGGCAGTTGCTCATTTCTCATAGAAGCTCATTACCTTTAATAAGAGAGAAACAACATTATTAGACCACTGTGTGCAGACTCGTCACCCTCTTTGCCAGCCTGTTTTCCCCACAGTCTGCCCTCATTTTGTTGTTTTTCCCCTAGTAAAGGATAGTAAATCAAGTCCATCAGAAAAACAGCAGCCCTTGGATTTTTTTTTTTCTTTTGACACTTAGACAACGATTTTTAAGAAGGTCTACTTTCACAAGTTCAGTTCATTCCCATTACACTTGTGCTTTTATTCACAAGTACAGCACAAGCCCCTTCCACCTCTGTGTTTTATCTTACTTCATGTGTCATTTAGTTAGGAAGAGGTGCCAAGTGTTACATTTTCCATGGCTAAATATTTTATAAAGTCTGTATTTCACCTAGCCAGGACACACTCATCAATCCAAAACAGAACTTCTCTCTTTTGAATGGTCTTTCTTAGTAAAACAGGAACAGGAGACCTCAAAATTACACAAATACAGCATTGAACATGTTGACTACAGAGTATTTTGGGGGCTTGCACAGCCTTTTCGTTCTGTTTAGACCTCAAATTAAGTAAGGGCATCTGGGCCCTTGATCAAAACTCTTTACAGTCATTTATACTAAGCTAATCTGGGAGGAGTAACAGCTAGGACACAGCTATGCTGGATGACAGAACTTGGCCCTAAGAATACAGTGAGATTTTTCAGGATGTTTCCTGTATTAATTTTCTCCAACAAGTTTGCCTGATGGTTTGAAGCAATTGAGCCTTTTTTTTTAAGCTGAGGTCAAAACAGAAGATTAACATATTTTCTGTCAACAGTTTATGTGCATTTACTGCATATCTAACTTCTTACTAGATGTGGGTTGTGTTCTACCCAATCTACCAATGTCTGATTTTCTGTCTGGATTTGTGAAGGAATATAAATCTGGCAAATGATTGCAGACCTATTTTTATTGAAAAATCCAATTTTATTTTCAGAGATTAGTGCTGATTCACACAGTAACTGAATTTTAAAAAGCACATTTTCAGATGTTTCGCTCTTACAAGTGTTTTTAAATTCAAGAGCTTCATCCACACTGGAAAAACATTCAGAGAATAAATACAAAAAGGGAATATGAATTAATTAGGGTTCAGTTCCTGACAGAAGCTGAGCACACAGATCCAGTTTCCACTGGGAAATAAATAAATTAAAATCAAATCCTAAATTAAATCAATTGTATTACAGGCACTTGGAACCATTCAGGACTGAGCATTTGTGACCTAACTTTAACATAAAGATAACACTGAAGAAGTTCAGAGTTAACTGCTGTAAGCAATTTTTTCACATGAGTATTAACATCAGCATATAGCATTAGCACTAAGGAATTTGGGACTACTTCAGAGGAAGCAAGGGCTGCCTGTTAGCAGTAACCTGTATCATGCCAAGTTTTGATAAGGACTCAGGATATTCTATAGTATCCCATACCATAAATAGATCGAACTATGATAATTACTATTAAATACAGCTGTCTTCACAACAGAAATTACTTCCTTGTCAAAACACAAATTAAGTTATTGGGATAAGTTTTTAGTACAATTCTCAGTGATTTAGCTTTGTGAGTCAATAAAAGTCACTTTCCTTAAAGCCTTCTATGTTGACTGTGAAATTTTCACTTTTGCTTGAGACCTTCCTGTCATCTCTCCACTCTTGATATCAAGAAATCCCTTGCAAAATCATCTTTGTGCTTTATACTGTGTGTTAATGACACCCTCCCACCTGGGCCGCTTGGCATTAAGGGGACTCTGCTGCTGCACGTATTCTTCTCTTCCCCTCTCTTAACCGCCACAGAAGTATCCTGACATGCCTGACAAAAGATGGTAGCACAAATCCATGCATGAATGGGGCTTAGAAGTTCATTTAAGGAAACAGTTTTTTAGTACAGATGATTAATTGCTAAATAGACCTTTATGACAATATATATTTTATGCATATGGGACTTGCAATAGTCCATGCAAGAACCATTCTTTGTAAAGACCAGGTTCTCAAAGACAACACATTTATGCAAAAAGGTGTAAATATGAATGGCTGTAATTTCAGAGGGTGACTAGTTCTTAAGAGCAGGAAGGAACAGATACAGTCTTTAAGGGTGACCAACTTGGCAACGCATACGTGAGCCTGCAGACAGGCTGGTGCTCCAGATCAACACACCATGCTAATTGTGCTGTTAGCATGGTGCCAATACTGAAGGTATTGACAATTTAAAGTGTCATTATTGCTGACTAGGTTCTCGTTTTCCTAAAAATGCCAGCAACCCTTAAGACATATTCAATATGATAATCAAGTCTACTTGTGATATACTGGCAGGGCAGATCTTGGTTTATGTGCAGAGCTTGGAAAAGAATTATTTCTCCAAAGCCCTGGTCTTCAAAATTCTGTCCTGGATGGACAGCCTTTGCCTGTAACATGGAAGCCATATCTCAGGAGGGAGAAACACGAATAAATTACACAGCTCTTACTGCTTTAGGATGCTACTGTTTGCTCATTCATCCTTGCACCCTCTCTGTTTTTTTAAAAGAGAAAAATCTCTCACTAGCAGCCTGTTCATAATCTTTTGGCATATTCCAATATGGGATCAGAAAACAAAACCAATAGGGAAATATACACCATTTGTAACTGATAATTAAAAAGAAGGACCAGTTAAAGTCTAAAACTAAATCTATCACATGACTGAACAGTACAGGAGTGTAATTAATAGCAAACTGCAACATTATTACAGCACTAATGCAGTGCAATTGTATGGGCATACTGAAATCCCTGGAAGGTGAGAAGAATTTAAAAGCCAGCTGACATGATTGTAAATCATCACTCAGTGAGTGGGGCTGCAGGTATGAACTGTGCTGAAAAACTGGAGAGTGGCAAAACTCCATCATTCATGTAATTACCTTCTTTCCCCTTCCAGCTCTCCCTCTTACCAATTTGATTTTCCATCAGATTTCTGGCAAAATCCATGTCTTTTTCCATCTAAATAGTGGGCTATTCTCTTATAGCTAGCACTAACCCTTTGGTATGAGAATTGCCTTCTTGCTTTTTCACTGCCTTTAATAATATACGAGACTACTTATTTTGCAACAGATTAATTTGCAACTAGAATACAACAAAGATCCAGTGCATGCCATCTTGCCAAAACCAGAAGTTAGCAGTAAAGATAATGATCACTTGACATGGCCAGGGACAGGCCCACAATTTAGAGCAACATTTATTACCCTTCCTTTGTTAATCAACCATGACTACCGATTAATATGTAAAAAGGATCCAAAAGCTCCACAAAGGTACATTATTTTAATCTGGATTTGGTCAGAAGTAAGAAGTTGAATCAAGTCACTGTTTCGTGAAGGTTACAAAAAAATCTCACCTGAGCCACAAAACGAAGATAAAGTACTGAAATGTCAACTGGACTGGGAGATCCTGCTCTTTGCAAAATTAAATAACTGTAAGCTTCAATGAATTTTTAAGTGACTAAGTTGGGCCTACTTCAATACAGTTCTGCCTTTCTACCCTGCACTCCTGTACTTAGCTATTTCCAGAAGGTCATAAAACACCTCCAAAGTAGGAGGACGAACAGCTATCTGGGAAGTTAGTGCTTGCAAGAAGTACCTAGAATTCTGGAAGGTCTTCTCTGAAAAAGTGAATACATAAAAAAAAGGTCTTATGCAACAAATCTAGTCCTACTATACACCAAATTATTTCCACACCCTCTTCTATACTGCCTTAATGAAAGTTTCATTTCAGAGGGTCATTAGCTCTTAAGAGCAGGAAGAATGCTCTTGGATTTACAGAGGAGTTGCAGACTACCAAGCTGGTGATGTATGTTAGACCTGGTGTCCATGATCATCTGTGCACAAGGAATCTGCAGCTGGCAGCCAATAGCATGGTAATGACTGGAGGCACTGTAGCCAGGTTTTGACTTCCATTGCTACCTGACACCTCCCTGCTTGTCAAGACCAGCTTCTTATACGTAAAAATTCTTCATTCCACTAACTGACAAGCTCTGTGCCAGTCTTTTGCTCTCTATACAGGGTATTCCTTGCCCACCACAGCTAAAAGTGTCTTCTCCTTTGTCTGTTTCAGGAGCATAATTAACAGGGGGAAGAGATCAAATCATCATCTACACAATAAAAGTTAGAGGAAGTACTTTCTCAACATGAAGCCCTAGCTGTATTATTTACCAAGGCACAACCAACACCTTGAGAGGTTACTAACTGTAAGCCAATGAAAAAAAATCACTTTTCAGAAGCCACATTTTGCCAGGATAAGTGCCATCTCTAGCAGGGTTTTGCACAGGTACTTGCAATCAGTGAATAATGTTCTGCAGACACACAAGCTTTTCTGAAATCAGGACCTAAGTAACTTCAGAAATATAGATGGAAACACCCACTGGACTACTGATGTCTCAGACAATGCTGAGTACATTTTAAGATGCTCTTATTTTCTAGCAGCATTGTATGAAAGTACAAGCACTATTCATAAAATGAGAGCACAGCAGAACCATGGGTTTATTCATGTTTAGTGGCATTGCAGTACATTACCAAATACATGTTCCCACCAGATCAAACATACCACACTTTAGATTGGCATTTAATACAGATATTTGTAGCCTGCAGGAATAATAAATGAAACTAATTAAGTTTAATAATTCAAGAGAACCTGGCATGCTTGATTGCTACATAAATGTTAATTATCTTTCTCCTTCTCTTCCAAATNAAAAAATAATCACAATGGCAACCCCCTTTCAACACAGACAAAACACCCTGGGACAGATTTACAGCTGATGCAAACTTGACTGAAATCCTACAGACTTTTTAGAAGAGTAATGCCTGTTTTCACAAGGAGTCAGCTTAGTCATAAAGGAGATTTATTTTATGATATGTCCTCTCATCACAGAAACAGGACCCAAAAAGCTACCTTAGACAGATCTTACTAAATCCAAGTCATCAGCTACACTGCAGCACAGACTTCAAATACTGCAATATTTGTACTATTTGGTTCATGTGTGTTGGCATACAGTAACTTTTAATTAAGATCTACTTCATTCAGCAGAGGAATGTATAAAAGCATGAATATTTCTAGAAAATTACTGCTCTCTTCTTTCCCCACACTTCCCAGTCAGAGATATTATCAAAACACGAGTATAAATTAACTATTTAAAACCTGTAATAGTATCTTAGATTGACAGAAAAAAAATTCACCAGTTAAGAGAAGATAAAATTGAGAGAAGATTTTATCAGAGACACTGAACTCATGAGGGAAAGTATACACGTGAAGAGTTTGCCCTGGATGCACGTTACTCAGCACAAAGCACTCCAGACCAGCAGGTACCCATACAGGAAGCAACATACAGGGTCTTTCTTTCTAATAAATAATGTACCACCAAATTACAAAAAATAAAAGAAACAATCCCAGCTGCACGTATTCATTTTCTTCCAAAATCCACTTTGAGCGAATACTCTTTTGCCAAGGTGAAGAGTTACAGAAAATACTCTTTAACAGATGATTAATTTCCTTTGCGGCACAGTGAAAATCTTTAGAGCCAGAGGTTGACTTAGATTACCTTGCTAACTAATAAAGTGAGCAGGTTTTTAATTAGGTTGCCTAAAGCTCATTCTTCCTTCATTATTTATGATTCTTCTTTTGCACAGTGTAATAATTACTACCACTAACATATATATAAAATAATAACACCCCCCACACACACATACATATAGGTATACAGAGAGAATGTCATGTCAGTGAGAAGTAGAGACATTTCCTTCTCCTGCACAGACATTTCTACCTAACAGTAACTGCACAAAGAGACTTGGTATGTACAAACATCAGCTTTGCTCTCCTTCAGATCCCTCCTTCCTGGGACATCTACAAGATACATTTACTAGGCAGGTTGTTGGGGCACCCAGTGTAACTATGACCATAACATTTCTTCTCATTGCCTATATCAATTTGCCATCCATGATTTGACTGGAAGCTCTTCCAGGTAAGGCTGTTTTTTCTTGTACAGTGCCTAGCACTGATGGATTCTCAGCAACATCATTAAAACCACAATTTTTGTTAGAAAGATATGTAGAACATTTGCCTGATAGAGTAACATTGAACAAGGTTGGCTCCCATATTCATGTTTGAAATTAATGGAAATGGTAGGTTTCACATGTATATAGCGTGGGAAGTGCAGAAAGCTGCATAAAGGCTGTGAATTATTTACACATTTACCATTATTCATTTCAGACAAGTTGCCTTTGCTCACTAAATCCCACATCTGCTCATTTACTATGAGCATTGGGGAGACTGTGTTAAGCCAGCAAACATCAACCCAAAGCATGTGTTAGACTTGCATCTCACACAGGACTGGGTGTACAGCAGCACTGAGGATCAGGCTGGGGGAAACAGTGCTGTGACACACAAAAGAGGTACCAAAGCCAAGCAGCTCATCTTGAATTTCAAGCTGTCATTATTTTCAGGCAAAGACGGCTACTGAATACAGGCAAGTAGAATATAAGCCCACATGCCACTAAAACAAATTTACTTCCCAGGTGAAAAGGCTTGTTTGCCAAGTCTCCAATTGTTGCAACCGCTGCTTATCCCCGAACCTTCAAAGGCACTACACTTTCCACAATATTCGTTTTTGTGAGAGTCTTTGCTGTTTTATGTATTTCACCTCACTGTAGTTCTGTTGTGCAGGTTTCTTCTTTTTCCTCAGTGGTGCCCGCAAGGA
The DNA here is from genome assembly GCA_013398815.1 of Ibidorhyncha struthersii. Lineage (NCBI taxonomy): Eukaryota > Metazoa > Chordata > Aves > Charadriiformes > Charadriidae > Ibidorhyncha > Ibidorhyncha struthersii. Next base: position 1,093,771 of record VZSZ01006382.1, read on the forward strand.
GCATTTAAGGCCAATAATTACATATGCACAGCACATCCTCCTTCTATTGTATGCTATGCTTTTTCAAAGTTTAATAAGCCTCTGAAAAAAAAAAGAGCATTCCTGTTCAGTTGCATCTGGGTGTAATGAAGTTGGGGTGATTTTTTTGTTTGTTTTTTTCAAGGGTTGAATTACTTCACGCTAGCACCATGCCCATGCAGATATACTGCTATCTCTATTTGGGCACACAGAAAAAAAGAGTTTGTGGCATGGTTCATTTTCATTGTAGCAGTCCTAAAAGCCCTGTCATTGACCAAGCAATGCCTTTGTATCCAAACAGATAAGAAGAGCATCTCCAGCCAGTGAGCTCATAATCTAATCTCACAGGGAAGTTTTTACTTTTTTTTTTTTTTTTTTATATTTCATTTGGGGAAAAAAGCTTATTAGGTTCAGGAATGACTTTCCTCCATGTAGTTTGCATGCACAAATCAAAAAAAAATGATGCCAGTCCATAGAAAAAGAATGCCCAGGGAAAAAAAAAGAACAAACAATACTACATTTGCTTTTCACTTTAAAGTACATAAAAGGGGGAGTAGCAGGCAGGTGGGCAGGCTATTTGAGTAGCTTATAAACATATGGTACAACAGCTTCCCACCAGGAATGCGTAAATTCAGTTTTCGGCTCAGATACACTGGCATTCAAGGTCCCTGCTGCTGGAGGAAGGACACCGCTAAGGGCTATTTCTTTGCAGCATGGATGCAGAGAAGCAGCTTAGGATAATCAACCCCACAAAGCAGCCAGCTTCATAGCTACAGTGAAAATTATACTTAGTGGCTTTTCTGCCACATACTCACCAAAAATCCATGCTCAGGGAGGGACCCACACAACATTCTCATGGCTCTGGCTATCTGCAACTGAAGTAAAGACCTCTGGGGCTGCAGGTACAGGAATAAATTAGCACAGACCTGTGCCTGCTTTGATGCAGACCCTCTCAGCATATTTAGGTTAATTGTGAGTAAAATTGGAAAATAGAGAGGTCAGACTGTAAGGACAGACATACTGTTTCCAGGAAATGCAGGGAATTGCTAGAGATCCCCCTGGCTCACTCAAGAGAGCTTTCTCCCCACTGGGTTGATAAGATTTAAATTACCTAATTCTCAAATGATTCTTGTTAACAGCCTGGTTACTCACCTTTTGTGAAACTCTGATATAAGGTTTCACTGCTTGAAGTGGGTTAGATCTTCCTGCAGAAGGTTTTATGTTTCTACAGGGAATTACTCAGCAGAAGTTTGGATTCTCGACAGAATTACAGTACACAAATTCTCCCTAGCTGATTCTATAATAATAGGAGCCCTTGCTCTCTTTTTGGCAGCTTGCCTTATCTAGCTAGTGGCTCCTCAAACATTTGAATATTGTTTCCTAGAAATCTGGTATTCAAGTCTTCAAAATATACCATCTCCTCAGAACATGGAATGTATTTCTGAGACAGCAACAAGAGCCTTCTCTACTTAAGCCTGATGTGCCAGAGCATAAATTCTTGTCACAGATAGTTACAACCATGTGTTGCAGGCACACTTCAAAAAAAACCAGACACGAAAACAGTTAACACAGAATTGTATGACCCACTAAGTTACTTCGTAGTTTATTTTGCTCATGAGGGGCCCTGACACAGAGCTTGTGATGACCAGCGGGTCTTTCCTTCCTCAGTGAGCAGAGATAACTAATACAGAAATTTACACATGTACACACACAGCTTTAAAGCAGGAAAGACCTACTTGCACTATTGAACTCCATGGACGTTCAATGCACAGTATGTTCTTGCCTACAAACATTCAGTCATGTGCTTGCAAGTCCTCCTGGCAATGCTTATAATTGCCTTAGTTGATTTACATGTCGCATTTTAAGCACTAGAGATGAGCACAGAAGTTGCCTGCAGGTCTGAATCCTTTTGAAAACATTGTATATCATGGCAGGGGAGGTAGATGAAACAGTTCTCTGACAATATAACAGCAGGAAGAAAGTTCCCTCTAGTAGTTCTGCAGCTTCTATTCCATACATCAATGACTAATTTGGACTACTATAACTTCACTTAGGCCAATACAGTTGCGTTGCGATGAAGAATTATGCCATTGTGTCTATACAAAGGCCTACTCCCTGCTTGTTACAATAACAAATGCATTTTAAATATATATATATTGCTGAATTCAGATTAGGCATGAGGAATATCGATATTCTCCGACAGCCAACAATAATGGGACAGATTCCAATAGCATTACTGATATGGTTTTGATAGTCTATTACTTCAGCAGGGCTATTGTATGATGTGTGTACTACTTGGTACAAGACTATCCAGAACCTAACCCTATATTAGTCATTCACCTGTTAAATTTTGTGAAGGGCTATCCTTTAAACTGCCAAAGGCATATTCAAAAGTAAATACATATGCATATCATTATGGGTATGATCCTGCCAAATACTGGCATACAGGGTTCACTCCCTATTCAGCACATATAATTCGTAATGTCTGCGTTTAAATTTTAAACACGTGCTTAAGTCTCAAAGAAATCAGTGAGAATTAAATGCCCCCCTTTGAATAGATGCTTCTGTCCAGCAAGCCCGTTGGATCAGAGCTCTAATATTTACCAAAAATCTATGTTACTACTTATCGACTCACCAGAAAAAAAATTAATTCCTTCAATACCTCTTCATGTAAATTTTAACCACTTTTTCAATGTCAAACCTTTAATCAGGCCGTTCCTAGGAAGCAGGGTGAACAGTCCATTAGCAATGCAGTTATAGAACAAAACTCTATTAGGAAAATGACACTTCCACTTCAGTAGACTCAGACATATACCAATGTAGTTAATCTGACTCTTATATTCTAAGAGAAAACAAGAAGATACTGCAACAGCACTGAGTTTTGAATGCCCTCGATGATTGTTCATCAGAGCTGTAATTTGTACATGTATGCTACAGTAAAATTGTACAGAAATGCCAAGGAGAAAGTCTAAGTTTACTGTAAAGAAGATGGGAAACTATTTCGGTTTTGCTACTGTTATGAAATTTCTCTCAGAAGCAGCCCTTTCTTCATTTGCATCCACTGCAAGGAAACAGACATTTTGTCATTGTATTTAGGAGAGCACTGGGGTAACTTGTGGAACAATGAACTTGCAGTACTGAAACACTGAACAAGCAGATGAACCACAATAACAATAGCTTACATTAATTACAAAGTTGACAGGCAAGGAACTGGACTCATTCAATGCATACACTAGTTCGTAGTACCTAGCAATAAACCTAACCACTACTATAAATAGTGCTGTCCTTTTGGGTATTGGGCACTGCCATCCTCTTACATCTTTCTTCAAACACATTCATGCAGTCTCCAGGGTTCAAGCTGGACTGCAGAAAACTCAAGCAATATACACCATCATAAGGGTATGGCAAAGCAAGAAAGATGGCAAGCAAGGAGAACAGTGATGAAAAGAGGAAAAATACCATTAGATTCAAGTTGTATAAGTGTAAACAGAAAACAGATTTGAAACAGTAAGTGGAAAAAGTAAGAAAGTTATAGCTAGAGATTGAAAGAGTACAGTGTCTAGGCCTTGATGACTTGAAGAGAGTCTACTTGTAAAGCTTGAATTGAAACAAAAGTTCCTCCAATTGTATTAGTAATGGAACAATAATCAAGCCTCTGGGCAAAATATGAGAGCAAGACACAGAGCTCAAGTGCAAGACGTGTAAATTTTATGCTCAATCTTAGAAGTGAAATGTTTTTATCTGAGGAGGTTATTGTAAACAGTTTTATTTTAGCAGTTGTCCTTTGAGAAGCTACTGCACAAAAATGCACACAGCAAAATGCAAGATGCTTTTCTCTATTTGAACTTTGCCTTAACAGAAAAAATGCTGTGTGCTCTTTATAAAAAAAAGCCAGAAAGTCAACAGCTCTTAAAAGCATGCCCACACATTTCAGTTCTTTTATACTTTTAAAAATCCAAAATAATCAACTGATGGTCCTATAAAACTTATGAAGAGCTGCTTAGTCTCTTACTGTAAAGCTGCAACTACAACCCATGAGAGCTCATCTTTGGTTTATACATTCAGAAATATGGATGAGTTCAATTCCAATCTTAATACCCATGACCAAAGAAGTCTGTGAATCTCTCATGCACAAGAAGAAATAGTCTTTGTGAATCTTCCATCTCTTCAATAAGCAAGAAAATGCACCTTAATTGTTTTGGAGATTGATAATACTTACTATTTAAAATGGCAACGTGGAAATTGCTAAGTGGCAGAAGCGCAGAGACACCAGACAACTGGGTGCAGTGAACTTTATAGGTGATGGCGATTGTCATTTTTAGGAATATTAAATTTCACAAGCATCAGTGCTCTGCTGTGACTTTGAGGCTAGCTGGAACAACAAACTAGCTCTTGCTAAAGACAACTATACAGAAGGTTAACCCAAGTTCATCTTAGCTGTTCATGTGACTCCAGTACAGAAGTTGCTCGTGCTCAGCTCTGATATTCAGGAATCGCCCCAAACCAAAAGCATTAGTAGAAGATAAACTATCCTTATATAATGACCATTTTAAGCTCACAAAACAGACTTCTGGAGTCCCACCCCCCCTGCTTCTGACAGTAACTCACCTAACGTAGTACTGGGATCTGCAACATGGGTTAAGGCACAGGCCCAGGGACACACTTTCTCAAAAGTATCACTTTCTCTAAATTATCACCTGGTATGCATCTTCTCTTCAGCAGGTTATTTGACCAAGCTGAATTGCATCACAGGAGAGATACTTTTCATGGTTGTGGGTTTTTTTTCACAGTATTTAATAATTAATTCCTTTTTTCTGCCATATAGACCTGCAAAAATGCTCCACCAGCAACTGCCCCCTTCACACCAACTGCTCCAACTCTAGCTTCTTGGTTTAATGCAGCTAAGTCCAGGGAATCAAACAGGAGCTAAACGTCATCACCCTTGAACGCGGACATATGGAAAATGCATATTAGAACAAGGAAAATGTTCAGACGCCTTTCTTCTGCCCTGGCGATGGAAGCAGGTATACACCACCAGACACAGCCAAGCTCTGCCCAAGAGCTGCCTGCAGCTCACCTCACAGGGCCGGGATGACAGGGGAGAGCCGGGATGGCAGGGCTGGACCAGCACACATCCCACGGATGTCACCATAAGGATGTCACCAGTGACAGAAGTCCTCTGGGGAGCACGTGCCAGTGGAAGCTTCATTGTGTCAATTGCATTTGACTTTTCCTCTCGTGTGAGACAAACATTCCAAGGGGAAAATGACTTGCACAGAATGCCAGCTTCAGGGCTGCTGGCACCCACGTACAGCACTGCCTCTCATGAGGTGGCGCCCAGTACCTGATGGCACCACCGATGCCCACAGCTGTGAGCGAGGCCACCTTACCTCCACCACGCCGACGAGCCCTCGGTTCAGCAGCTGGAGCAGGCTACCGCCTCCTCACGAGGCACCTGCTCCTCGCCCGGCAGAGGCCCACACCAGAGCTCCTGCTCCACCGCTGCTGAACTGCCCTCCCTCAGACTGGGCAGCGCCTTTATGGCCAGGCCCTTCCTGGCATGCACTGCCTCCCTCCCGCTGGCCGCCACGCGTGTGGCCGCTGAGGCGATGGCCGCGGCTGGTGGTGTCCCGCCGGTGAGGGGGTGAGGAGGGGGCGAGGAGGGGGTGCCGGTGGCGACTACAGACCCTTGTCTCCGCCCAGCGCTTTCTTTACATCCCCGTTTCAGCCCTTAATGGGCTCAGTTGTCCTCCTGTTACCACATTTCCTTTACCCTGTTGACACCTCTTTTGTTTCAAACAGCCCAGAAAAAGCAACTAGCTGAAGGGAATTGAGAAAAAGAGCAAGCAAACGAAGTGCATGGTCAGACTGTCCTAAAGGTTAAAAAAAAAAACAAACAACAACCCACCAAATGTAGTGATATATAGTAATTTCCTCTTAACTGCCAGAGTTCTGGCCAATTTCCTCATTTCTGTGCTCCTGATAAACTGCCCCCTAAGCACCACTGCTGATGGGTGCTGCAACCCTTACCTGGGATTGAATGAATAGCCCTAATCCCCAAACCAAGCCGAAAAGGGAGCAGAAACTGGTATATGCTCCAGGCCCCAATGCACTCGTCATTTTCTCAGAAGGACAAGATGGCGTCAGCAACTACAGCTCTGCTCCAAGAGGTCTCCTCTGCCTACTTACGGACTGGCACTCTGCAGAAGGTTGCTGACCCCGAACACTAATGGGGATTTAAAGACACCATCCAGCTAACCTTTCCCATGTACCCGGGGGGATGCTGGTGTTCTGCCCTTGCCAGTTCTCCTCACAGAAATGTCTGTCTCAGTTGCTCTATAGGAGACAGCAATAAACTCAGTGACGTACTCAGCGCGTACAGATCCTCGACCAAGTGTAATTTTAGTGACATGCATGAAGTTACATCAGAATTTATTCACCCCAGTAAGTTAGACTTTAGCTCCCTGTCTGCATCCCTGTTGCCCTTCAAAAGGACAAGCGCAGTCAGCCCACAAGGACAGATTCACTGCTTGCTCAAACTCAAGCCCCCAAATGTGCTCCCAGGGTCAGGCAGAGCAGGCCCACGTGCCCAAGTTCACCTAGTGCCTAGGGAGGTTGTAAATACTGTTCTGAGGGGCTCAACACCCCACTACGGCATGTCCAGGCAGGCCAGGCAATGCCTCCAGCCTGCCATAGAAAGGCAGAGAGTGAATTTCAGCTATTCCTGAATACGAGCTGTAAAGAAATAGCCTCTGGATTAGATCTGGCACTCTTATATCACGTAGAGTAGAAACTAGGGACCCAAAGGATCTAAATAATTTTGGTGGGAATGCTCCTGAGAACCACTGTTTTTTTGTTGTTTTTTTTTAAGAGGAGGAAGATTGACTTTCCTGAAGCTCTTTGCTTGTTGGCGGTGAGGCAGTGTGCCCTTGGCTTCTTGTCATCAGTGGGACATTCAGCAGTAAGCACTCTCTGAGAGTTTCATCGATATTTTCAAGGGTAGGAGAGAACTTCACTCCTTTCGAGCACCACTCAGACAAAGATGAAAAGCTTGTGAGGGTGCCAATTATATAACCTGGCTGAGCTGCCTTGGCAGTGAAGAGCTTTGCAGGATGTGTTCTGGCTTCACAGGATGGAAACTCAGCTTTTATTCAAGTAGTTTGATTTGGTGACTTCACTGTCTAATCCATGTAGCCACTGTGATCAGTCAGAAGCAATAACTGAAAGGGAGGTTGCTCAGATTAATTCTACCAGGATTTTACTGTGTTGATTATTCTGTATCTCTCAGGTCGCACGGCAGCAAGACCATTTCAAGACAAGTGTTGATGCATGCTGCACAGGAGACGACATATGCTTCCACTGCATGACAGAGCCCAAAGCTGAGATGTTGGACAGGTCCCAAGTAGGTTCCCACAGTTCAGTGGGCACGCCAGGTCTGGCCTGGAAGTTGCATAGCCACATTCGTGCTGAATTACATCCAGATCAGTAAAACCTGTCTCCTGGCTTATTACAGTGGGCCCTGTACCAAGTCATGTACAGCCATACTGTTTCCCAGCCTAAAATGGTTTGTGTACAGCTGACCGTATCACTCAGCATTTCTCCTCTCCCTGATCTATGGATACGTGAACTGTATTGGAGTGCCTTAGATTTCCAGGCCTCTGGGAGAGAGATATTCCTTTGCTTACAGGTCTGGGTGATACCTTCCATCTTGTAGTCTCACCCTTGAACACGAATGCGCAAGTGCTCCTGCAGTTTGAGTAATGACAGCTCTTCCTTCTGTAGCAGTAGGACAATAAAACTGCTGCTCTTGTAGAAACAGAGAGAAAAAATCTATCAGCAAAATGCATCTAAAGGAAAACCAATGCTGACCTTATTAGACAAGTTGCATGCAAGCCTAAAAATGAATCAATCTAGATCTGAAAATTTATGTTCAAAGCCACGAATTCAGAGTTAATTTATTATGCAGTAGATTTCCAGCTCCACTGAGCTTAATAGGATTTGTTATTCTGTTAAATGGGCTTTTCCCTCAGAGCACCTTGTTTCATTAGGCCATTTAACAGAGGTTTGGGTGAATGAGGTGTGTAAACACAACGCAGGCACACCAGCTGCCCCGTTGTTTTGCACACTGAAGTGCTAATTCCTGTTACAGACTCTGCGTGCACATGTACCGCACTCCATGCATGGGGGTATACATGTACTGTGGTCCTGGAGGCAAGGGGAGGCAGTGGCATTTCTCTTTACTGAAAACCAAAGAGAAACTGCGGGAAATGTCACAGATCCCTTGAGAGAAGGCTTTGACTTGCTAATGGGCTCCTGTGTGTTTAGAGTTCAAAATTGGAACTATCTTACTTGTACTGACAGTGTTGACAACAGGTTCTCCAAGAGCCAACTACCACTTTGGGACATGACAGAACTGTCTATAATTAATAACACTTTGACTCATAGCAGGACTAAGTGGACCTGACAAAATCAAGGCCCCAAGATTCTCTGTTTCCTGTAAAGTGTCTAAAACCTAAGTGTCAACACAGAAAAAAATCCACAAGGAAGGCAAAAGATCAAGCTTCATTTCATGAAAGTGAAACCAAGGCATGGAAGCAGCATGTGGCCCTGATGACAAACCCAGGAGTGAATCAGAGCCCTGTTTGTTCATTCAACACCTGAATGAAACTCCTTTTCTGATGGTCCTCACAGGACCCTACCCCAATGTGCCCAAACTACATGCTGTTCCTAATGTCCATCTCTCTGATGAGAAATGAGATCTACCCACTCCAGGGCTAATCGCAACATTAATTTTCTATCATCAACTTTATTTTTTTAAAATGAGAGTTCTTTGCCATTCTGAGCAGCAAGTTGAGGGTAAATGATATAACCCTTAGTCAAGCAGTGCATCCATTAAGGAGACATTTTCCACCTTTTCATGATACAATCTTACACCACACAACTGACTGACCTCCATATTCCCACTGTTTAAAATAATTTAATTTTTAGATATAATAGTATGATGTTTCCCAAGGAAAACTTAAAAGCAATTTCAGCAGCTATTAGGCATTGTCAGTGAAACTTCATTTATGGTGAAGAACAGAATGAACCCCACACAACTGTCAAGGAAAACACGAAAGTCAATGTCTAAATTCCTGACAGCATCAGTAACAACAAGTCTAGTGTGAAATGGCATGAGTTTTCCCCAGATATTCATTTTGGAACTTGTATAGAATAGAAGTCTTGTTGAAAATAAAATTAATGTACAGAACAAGGACTGAACAAATTAATAAAAGCTGTGGGACTTGAAAAGAATTGGTTTCTTTCTCTGTCGCTTTCATTTGTGTGTGTATTCATGACTGTGTGTAAATCTAAATACATTCCCAAGCCTGAGGGCAATGTTGGTTCAGAAACGCAGAACAAAAATTAAAGCATCAATGACCTGTTGAAGTAAATGGCGAAACTCCCTTGACTTCAGCAGAGACAGAATTTTGCCCCAGATACTTGGCCCAAACTTATCAGCAGCCAGAAGAAAAATGGTTTGCGGATTGTCCATCTGTTCCGTCAAATTTTCCTGAAAATGTATCAGACAATACTCAAAACTTGCTTCTTTACCCTCATCTCATCATGATCTGGTGACTCCTCTTTCTCCGCTGCCTCAGGGGTAGCGTAAACTCCTTAAGTAGATAAGTCAGTCTAGAGTTAGGTGGAGTAATCACATAGCCTCATGTGAGATAGGCCAGATCAGAATTTACTTTCAGGATGTGACAGATGACCTCATGCTTACATTAGAGTGTGCAGTGGGGGGATCAGTGCACACTAGCTCATGTGGTATGTACATCCATGGTACCATGTGCTGCTTACTCACTTGCATGTGGAGACAAGCCTAATGCTGGTTACCATGACTCCATCCCTGAAGTTTCTCATCTTCTCACACTTGCTGTTGCATCTGCCATCCTGAGATACAGAGAAGAACTATTGTCTCTCATTCCCACATGGAGGCACTGAGAAAATGAGGGACCATAATTCAACCTCTTTAATGTATTTAAACTGGTTTCAGAGCCTGAGTTACAGAGAACATAGATGCCATGAAGCGTTCAATAAAGCCTGCCAAGATATCTGTTGGTCTCCCTTGGTGGCCCACCAAAGCCTGCATGACAATGGTGTCCTTGCAATTTCTGTCGCTGGACCATGCACTGAAAAACAATCTGGATGTCATCAGCAGCTCCCTTGGAGACCAAGAAGCCTGGACAATTTCACTGATGTCGCCTCTGCATATTGTTAAAGCACTGTGTTTGGAAGATGGCCTCAGAAGTCTCAGTCACTGCCTTGACTCTAAGGACTTGACCACCCCAAGTACCCAAACCACAGACTGACTGGGGTGGGAGGCTGCAAGCCATTCTCTTGAACCCGGGTATGTTCCTGAAGTATCCTGCGAGGATGATGGTGGCATGGCATCAGCGTCCCACAGACCCTATATGCTGCCATTGCATTTCTAAAAGTTTTGTACCCACTGCTGGTGGCTCAGTGGTCCCCGGCCAAGCTTGTCTACTGCACCCAGACCCTCTGGCTGACTAGGGCAGAGTGGCTGTAACAGCACCGTATAGCTAAAGGCTACTCTGTCTCGGCTGCATCAGGGAAAATGAGGCGCAGGAGGACAGGCACTGGCTCATTCCAGGAGACTGCCTGATCCTACAAATGAACCTTCTTTCTATTGGCATGCGCCCAGCTCTTCTCTCTCCTTGTTACTGTGATACAAAGCAGCAGTAACACCCAACAGCCACCAGACAGGTAGGATTTGACACCACCATTATAATAACAACAGCCTTCAGGCAGAGTGGAAGTCACAAAGCCCCAGCTTAAGGTGGAGTGATGCATGCCTGGGACAACCCCTACTGCTCTAATTTTTCTTGTATTTATGTTTCATTAGCTAGTGGTTCAGAACGGCTCTGGGAGTAAATCCCTCCTGGATGAGTCTCAAGGTCACTTCCATAGCTGCAGGATGGAGAAATGTATGGAAGCCTGGCCAGCAGATAATCCCTTGCCTTGCTCACGCCAATTGAATCCTTTCTTCTCTCAGACAAAGTTATCCTGGAGCTAGCTAGACTGTAGGCCCCTGTTAAATAATGATGATTATGTTCTTTTTGCTCACTGTCGACAAAGAATTATAGCCCCTCATTTAGAGCTCATTTCAAAACCATGAGATTCTGTAATTGAAAGTGGCTGAAGCTAATTTGATAACCCAGTTCTGAACACAGCTGACTAACTACTTTCCCTTTGTCCTTTCAACAGTAATGGCCTTGTCAGGAAAGTCTTCTGTGCTACTTTTAAGAGGGCAATTATGACTGAGGTTGAAAACTATTGTTCTGTGACAGGCTGCAATTTCAACATTGCCTTCAGGTTCCCAGCAAGGCCAGGGGCATAGCAGTACGTTCAAATGCCCTCCAGCCACATCTGCCCTCTGAAACACCCGTCCAGTGCTCACTCGAGATGCAGAGCTCCGGTCCAGGTCCAGGTCCAGGTCCAGGACAGCATCTGACACTTCCCAAGTCGACGCAGATATTTGCTGGGTTCCCCAGGACGTCAGGGAGAAGAGTGTCTTGGTGGCGGTATCCTGCCTGGCAGTTCCCTCAGGGACACCAGACCGTCAACCCTTGCTAAATAAAATCCCGTTACTGTATCAGGACACCCCGAAGGCTGCTCCTCGCTTACAGCCACCATCAGCTGACTATACAGGGAGGCTGCACTGGTGACCAGATACAGAGAATCCCCTTCTTGTGCTTAAGAAGTGGGTAAAATTTCTGCAGCACAGATAGGAAGGAGAGGAACTCTTTACCCCAACGAACACTCATGTGTGGATAGAATACAGCAGGGGCACGCACACACACACACTGCTGACTGCACTGGCAAAATACTTTCTGTTAGGAACACACTCACACAAGCAGGATACCCTGGCAATGCGTCCTGCCCTCGGAAAGGTCAAAGCAGCCTAAACAGGCAATACAACAAAAGCTAGAAAATAAAGCCTGAATGTGATGCCCACCTGGTGCTTCATCTGCCAAACTGCTGTCTTGCGGACTGCTTTGCTCATGTGATTAACAGCCCCCATCCCTGACGCATACTGTAGCACAAGCAGCACTGCAAGAAGCCCCTTTTACCTGTAATTCCTCGCTGTCTCATGTTCACCCCTGCACCTGGGAGTGTGGCGGGTTCTGGAGACGAGAGCAGCTTTCCATAAGCCTCCTTTGCAGTGATCACAGAGGGAAACTTGCTAATTACAAGACACATATCTTTGGTATCTCAGTAAAATTTTCTTGTGTTTTCCTGATTCTGGGCCTTCCCCACAGAAAAGAGAGGAAATGTAAATAACATGGCAAACATTTCTCTAGCCATAGCCTGGAGCTGTGCTCAGAACTGCTGTGGCTGTTGTAGTAATTAGCATAAGCAAATTGCTAAATTGTGTGCTGTGATAAAATGATGGATTACAGCATGGAAGAAATCATTAACACATTGATTAGCAGCACATGCCTTCAAAATCACTACCTAAGCAAATTCTGAGGATTGTGGGAGCTTCAAAAACGTTACAAGCACTGCCTTCCATAAGCAAGAATCAAGAAATATTAATATATAAATCACCGAAGTACTGAAATTAAATTTTAACTATTAAAGTTGGTTCTCAAATGGTTTCTAATATTTCATGTGGGGTTCCTGTTCTGTGTTTCCCTGTACTCACAGGGAGAGGGCTGTAACGGTGTCTGCTTGAGGCAGGTTCTGACACTCTGGGAGCTGCCTCCAGGTTTACTGGTGCATGTGCCCTCCTTTTGTATCTCTGGCTCTCCTGCGTGTGTTTTAAGCATTACACAGCAGCGGATGGTGCAATGGTGTGTTCATACCATGCAATGTATACCTCCTAGCATAAAAAAACGATCATTTATAAGTTAGAGTATGGATAGTACTATTATTTTTATGGCAGAGTAGTTTTGCTTTGAATGTAGTGGGAATTTAGTTTTCTTTTTTTTTGTTTGTTTTATTAAAGGAAATGTTTCCCTGCACTTAGGGGATCTCCTGTCCAAAGTCTGTGTGGTTCACTGGCAGCGTCTGCTGCTAGGTATTCCCTCATGGTGGCCTTAATAATCAAAGCAGCCTGTTATTACCAAAGCTAATAGCAGTAGGCTTCACTTCTTATTCAGCACAAGTACTCAGTAGTTTATAAAATTACTCATTTGAATGGGTTTCCTTTTATTAGGATTAGCAGGCCAATCTCATCCCTCCTCCCCACATCTCCGCCCTCTTGTTTTAAATAAGATGAGACACACATATTGAATTTTAATACATCATTGTAACAAAAATGCGTGTGTCAATAGTGGCTAGCTGCTATGAAAAAAAGAATACAGGAGCCTATCCCATAGCTCTGTGTCAGTGTGTTTACCTAATCCCAGAGGATTCCCAAATTCATTATCAGCAGAACATAAAATCAATACAAGGCTGTGATTTCACTTACTGACTCGGGTACTGCCACGCTAGAGAAGATTATACCTATAGGCCTTGCTGTGGTGCTTACTGCCAGACAACATGAACACTCACAACCACTGATGGTGGGGAAGATAAATGCATGTGCAGAGTGCTGAGGTGCAGGGGCACCAGAGGTCTGGGTTGCAGAAATGCTCAGCTCAGTCCCTCCCCACCTCTAACCATGCTCAGCACTCCTAACCAGTGCAGTCAGAAAACAATCCCACCTGAAAAAGGCCTGGTTATCACAGCTTGGACCTGGGGAGGTCTTTGCTCCCGTGCATCCCTCTGTGTCTTCTGGCATTTCTAACACTCCCCTCCCTATGCATGCAGAATGCTCTGTGCCAGCTCCTGCACCTGCCTGTGCTTTTTTGTTTATTTCTGACATCATTCTACCTTCTAAAATGTGTGGGTCTCTCCTATCAGCTGTTAGCCCAGAAGGACCAAAGGTTTAGCTATTCCGATTATTTTACAGATCCCATAGCACACAGCCAGGTCATTAAATACAATGCTGGGTCCTACAGTGAACTGGATGGGAAGAAGAGAAAGAGATCTGAAAAATGTTCACATTTGTTTTGCCAGAGGTGAATATCAGGGATTCCCTCTGTTTCACTGTCAGATTAAATCATAGACATGGAAACTAATGACCAGTGATTTCAGGGTATGCATCTGTAAATGAAAGAGAGTTTCAGTAAGAGGGTAATTTATTTCACTTAATTAAACCCAGTGATTTGCTGTATGAATCCATTCAGTAAAATGCCTTTTTAATAAGCAAAAGAATACCTTTCAAAATTGAAAGATTTGCAGATGTGATCTTCAGTTCTTACTTCAGTTCCTGCTGCAAGGCAGTTCTAAGAAATCAGAGACAAAGCATTCTTCTCCGAGGAGAGTCCATTTTATGAGTGCCTGGTGGTGTACTTAACAGCTCGCTGTTTCTCTCCCAAAATCTAGCATCTCATTGGAATTCTTTTTTTTTTTAAACTAATTAGGCAATTTTATACATAGTTCCAAGAGTACATCTCAGTACAGTATTAATTTTAACAGCATCTTAAAATGACAAATTCAAGATGTGCCACTAACAGTGAATATATGTAGGTAATAGATTTTCTTCTTTCTGCACTCGCTTGGCACTACATTCGTCATAGCAGTGGTCCTGTTTTGGCACCGTTCTCATCCATTCCTCATCCACTGATTTTTATATCATAACATAACTTTCACTAGCAGTATAATTTCTGCATTACCATACAGGCAATGTTACATACTTAACAAACTCTTCATAAACATTTACATCAGCAGCTGTCTGTGTTAGACATCAAATGTTCTTTTCTGGAGGAGTCTGCAGTTTCACCTACTATTATGGTAAATCATCTCCCAGAAACAGTCTCAGAAATATCCCTCACAAATTTAAGTGTCATAACTTTCATGAACAGCCTTCACCTAACCAGATGTAGGAAATTGTCCCGGTTCTTTGTCAGCCATAAGGAATGTGCAGGCTGCAGGCAATGCTGATGAATAACCCAGCAGCCAGCCCCTCTGATAGATAGCCCCTCTCAGACCTGCCAGACTAACGGTCTAATAGCACAAGTACCTGTTTTCCTATTTTTGGCAGGATCTTCCCATCTTTGTCTTTCTCCAGGGATTCTGGGCCACCTGACATTGTGGCTGTTTGAAGAATCCCTGCTGTTTTGCAGTGACACAGAGCAGCGCAGTACTTCTTAAATTTGGCTTCCATCCCCTTGGAATTAGGAAAGTTGGTTTGTTAAGACTAGACTTTTGGGTACTAATTCAAATGGAGTTTGCACCTAAAAGCTATGCAAAAGCAGAAACAAAGTTTGCTGCCATTAGTCCTAGAATAATGTAGACGTTGAAAATATGAAACCCAGTAAGCACAGTTATATTTTCCAGTAACATTTCAGTGATTTCATCTGAGTACTTACTTTTTTGGTACTTCATGCTGGCAGTAGCCAAGAACAGCACAAGACCGTGGAGTTAAAACTACTTGCTGCGCTCTCCAGCACACTGTAACTATTTGGTTATCTGCTAAACCACGACACTTGTGTTCCTTCTACAGCCATCCAGAATTTGATCAATTGAAGAAGAGGAAACAAAGCCATTGCTAAGTCCTTTACAGAGCAATTGCTTCAATGTTTTACTTAGGGTAAAACTTAGTCTCACTGGAGATGAGTAATAAAGGCTACAACTGAAGACCTTATGCTACCCAGCTGGGGCAAGGAGCAGGTATGAACAAGGATGGAGGTTGCAAAAGGGCTCATGTTTTTTGGCCTATCTTCTCACTGCTAAAAGAGCATGGGGACAGTGACTTGGAGTGAAGAGGGGAAGAAAAGCTGATTTGGCAGCTCTGGGAATTAGCCCTCAGGAGGCCCTGCTGAGAGAAGCTGTTTTAGGGATCCTTGGAGAAACCAGGTGGAGGACCTCATGTACAGAAAGAGAACATGTCTGTAGCTTTCATGAGAGGAGGAAGAAAAGAGCTGGCCTGGATGCAGAAAACAGGAGGAATGCAAGGCAGTAAGGCTCACGCTCTCATGGAGATTTCCCCTTCCCTGCTAGCTGACAGCAGCTAGCTACCAGGAGCCAGCTAACACCTACGGCAAAGAGAAGGATTTCAGGTCACAGCATCCTCCTCAGGCACAAAGCTAGAACATTGTGGTGTATTAAACGTTACAGCTGATGAAATCCTCATTCCATTGAAGGCAATGCCAAAACTACCTCTGACTTCAATGGAGCAAGTATTTTTCCCATCCCACTGTCTCCCCGATCAGATCTCTGTTTCCTGTTGTCGCCCATTCTTGTTTTCTGAAGCTCTTCCAAACGTTCTCAGAGGAAATTAACTGATTTCATCTCTTCTAGTTTTAACATTTCTGTAGTATAATTGTATTCTTTGTCCTAAAAGGAAACTCTGACAGTATACTTTTCAGGTTTTCCATCTTACACAGTTCATTTTTTGTAAGAATCAATAAAGGTCATGCTATTTAAAAATGCACAGCCTGAGCAGAGTGCAGAAAAGACCACAGAGCTGCTCAGTGTTTCCACAGCGATGCACGTATTTTTTTTTTTTTTCATCAGCAGATCATATGGCTGACATCTGCAAAACCAAAGGGCACAGCTGGGTTACATCTCAGGTTATGGAAAGCAACAACATCTACTGTGTGTCACCTGTTTGGACTACATAATTCATCTTTCTCTGAGAACAAAGTGCTTCCCCTCTGCATAGAAAATGACTGCGTTTCCTATTTATGACAAAAGTGATGCCTTGTACCCCAGTGGGGACAGAAGAGCAAGAGCCTATAGTATTAAAAATCAGGTATGACATTCCTAACAAAAAGCAAAGCTACCGAACTTCAAGGTGTTTTCTACATTCTGGAATTAAAACCCTTTTCATGGAAGACGTTAACCTGAAAGCAATAATCCGTATTTTGACAGAAAAGGCAAGACCTTTTTCTGTGCATGTGTTTCAGTCCCGCACCATTTTTTAAAGCAGCGGCAATGTTTGCATTGAGGATGTCGGCTGATGCGGTGTTGGCGTGGCTGACGCACTGTAGGGGCAGTGAGGGCTGGGGGAAAGGGGGGCCCACGTGCCACATGTCCAGGTGGCACCAGCAAAGTGCCACCACAGCTCTCCCTCCCCAGCTGGCTGCAGGTACTGACAGTCATTTGACCCAAGTGGAGAGGAAAACAGCTTTCGGTCCTGGGGAAAGTTAGCAAGCAAACCCAAAGAAAGCGTACAGTAAGTTTCCAACCACTGAGCAGAAACTGGTGAATTTTAGATCACATTAATTGTATTCTTTCTGGCTTTACTGTCCAGCATTGCTGGAAAGGGCTTTTTGTACCTCTGTTGTGATTCAGACTGGGCCAAGTGCTTCCCCATCTGGATTCCACCCCAGGTATTCTACTTTTGTGCGTTACTTGAATGTACGGACTGAATATACAATATTACAGATAAGGGACATCTGTGGAGAATGATATTCTTGAATGCAGAACAAACAGTTGATGCTGTCAGATGCTCTAATCTCTGCACCAGTTCTGTGCATCCAGGGCAGCTGATAATGCAATTTGGTGTTTCCCTGGAAGCAGGCAGAGGGCATGCACTTTCAGAGGAATAGATGGCATGACTGCAAAAGCACCCCAAAGTTCAGTCCCACCCCCTTATTTGTACTGTATTAAAGATACTATGAATGTGTGCTTTCTGTCAGGGACTTTTCTGCATGCGGGTGATAATGTTGCCTTGTTCAGAGGGGTCAGCAAGAACAGTACAGAGTATTTTCCAATTAAATGGTCAGAATTACTTAGCTGAGTCCTTTTATTTAAAAAATTTTAAAAAAAGTTGCTTAACATCTCAGCAAAACAAGATCTCTTTGGCTTGATTCAGGCTTGCATCTAAAAACAAAAAGGGCAAGAGTGCAAATGGCAGCCTGCCCTTGGAGTGGGAAATAAACACAAAAGTGCGGTTATGTCTTTCTTAACTATCTCCAGCTTTTAACTCCTAATATCATAGTTCAGCACTGAGGTGCTCGTGCCCTGAGCATTTCTGATTTTTCTTCCGATATATAGCATAGTCTCAGCAGTATAGCACTTCACAGCTTGATGTGAAACTGTAGGGCTGTTCAAGAAGGTTCAGAAAATCCTACAAAATAACAATGAACTTGGATACAAGCAGTATGATATAACTACCTTACACTAAGGCAGTCCAACCAGTGTCTTGTTACCATGTTATATACAGCTAATACTAGTAACTATCAAAAGGGCAATACTACACTATTAGACAATTGATCTCTATCCCCTAAATCAGAGAGACAGTTGATACCCAGCTCATGGAGACTACTGATTAGGAGAAATGACAACAAGGAACAACAAAGCAGGATTTTCATGCATAACTCGTGCCTAGGAGTGTCCTCGGCCTCTAGAAATTTGGAAAACCCTCCCTGTTCTTACTTGTCATAGCAAGACCTCTGTGATTACAGCATTGAAAACTGGGCTGGGGGCACCCTGGGCACCCTTCTCACACAAGAAACCAAGGTGTTGGCTTGTAATCTCACAAGAAAAATGGGATCTTTATTAGCAAGTCACTATAATTACCATTGAGAGCATCTCAAAACCAAAATGGAAATACATGTATTTTAACAGTACAGTGACTTCAGAGCCAGCACTATCTCCAGCAGTACCAGGAGGAAGGGCTCCAGGACTGTGTCCTCCACAGTTAGGGTACGACCCTGAATTCCCAGGGACAGATCAGTGGAGTGACTGACACTACAAGGCGGCATCTGGGGAACTGCAGAGTAGTCTTTACCTGTTTTTCCTGTTTTCTCTGTTGGACGGAGAAACTCTTCCAGAGCAACCAACTTTGTGCAGTATATGAACGATGACTTACGGCGCAGGGTAAGAGCAGGAAGCAATAAACTGTCTGGCTAGATTAATATTATCATTACATAATAGCAATATGTATTTCAGAGCCTCATTTTGCAGGGCTCCAGACCTCTCATTTTGTGCTTTTGATTCACTCTCTTCTTGTAACAAGCCTTTTCCTTACCTTGTGCTACCCTGTATGACGTTCTTGAACACACCTCTTCCTGCTGGTTAAGGATGAGGAATAATGGACAACTAAGTGTAACTATCTAGTGCGATGCTATCAGCCGCAGCATGGATTTAGCAATAAGCATTATGTGCCATCAGCATTCATTCTGTTTGAAAGGCAGTTTCTGCCTTTACGTGCTCCTCGTGTGCACTCCTGCAAGAAGCCTGCCAGCACGGCTATGGGAGGAAGGCATGGGAGACTTCACCTGACATGAACATTTCATTTGCAGAACAGTTTCCTGCTGAACGTAGGAAGGCCGTTTCATTGAGGGGGACACCCTCTGCCTTCCTTTGAAGAGAAGGCGGCACTCCTGCTTGTCTGGGACATCGGAGCTCCTGGGCTGCAGCCGCTGCGCATTGCAGTGCGGAGGCAAACAGGGCCAGTCAACAGCACCTTTGGGGACTGCAGCAGGAGCTTCCCTCAACCTTGTCCTCACCCAGGTGGGATGCAGGAGTGGGCTCCTCTGTCCGAGGAACTCTCTGAGCTAAAGGTCATTTTTCAGCTGAAATCAGGGCAATAGTGGCTCCTAGTCTCTACCTCTCCCTAAAATAGCCATCAAACCCATCCTGAGGGAAATGTGTGTGGCACCCTTGGATATTTGCCTCCTGGGCAGACTTAACTGGACTTGAGATGCCCATCATCCTTCCTCCTTGGCTCCCTGTAAAAGGCAGGGAGGCGCTCCTGACTCCGAGAGCCACATAATCATAATAAACGCATTTGCTGGAAGAAATTAAACAACAGGTGTCCTTCAGAGCCCTCAATGACTGTTAAAGGAATTTACATTTGTGAATAAACAGCAGTAGAAGTTATTTGTCTGACAGCTGCTCATTATTAAAATTAAGACCCTGCTTAATCCTGCCAATGTCAGTGAGACCCAAGATGACCTGCTAAGTGCCGGTCACAAAAGTTAATGTTGCTTAAGGGAAGTTTTAATGGAAGCAGCCCATTTTCAAAAAAAATATAGTATAAAGATATTTTTGAGCTGTCTTTGTAGCTGTTGAAGTCAATGGCAACATCCCATAGCTTTCAGTGAAGCAAAAAAGCAGAACTTCTAGAGACTGTCTACAAGAAGTGCCCTGTGCAACATCGCAGTTTCGGGGACTTACACTGGGAGGAAGTTTGGTCCCATAGTCAGATGTGCTCCACTAAATAGTGCCCAAGGCAGAAGCTGCACATCCACTCAGAGAAAATTCCTTATCTGCTACATGGCCTTCCTATCACCTTGACTTTTTTCCCTCTGCCTGCAAAATGAGGATGCTAGTGGTCAACTGTACTTCTAATGTGCTTTTAAAGTTTAATACACTTGGAAAGTTTCTCCCTAGCATTTTTGTTAAATTACCCAATTTGAGGTATAAGATATCCCACAACACCACAATTTCAAGTGAGACCTTCAATTCAAACCCTGATCACTTAGCAGAGAGCATATACCACATATGCTCAATGAGGCTTACTGTGAGCAATGTTAAATAAGACAGGGAAGGTTTTATGCTGACTAGCTTTCCTTTTTCTTTTTTTTGCATGTATTTTATTGTTACTCACAAGTCAAGGATTGATAGGTAAGACAATGCATTTGCAGCAGATTTGTCAAAATGTAAAAATATTGATTTTTGAAGAAGCTTGCCCACAGTGTAAAAGTAAGTCAAAATTAAAATCAATAGGGATAAATTAAGACTTCTCTCGCTATATAAATGTTACAATAACAGAGCCTTTAATGCATAAAAATCCTATACATTAGATGACAGAAATAGTTTAAATTTACTTTTAACTTCCATTTTAAAAGGCAAGGTAAAACATCAATTATCTGCTGCTCTAAATTTTGAACAGTAGAGTATATTATTTTTCCAGAAATATTCTTTTCCAGAGATACTATTTTTCTAGAGTACCAAGAGTCCTATTGATGCTCATCATCCTCACACGACTGCACTCGGCCTCTGCTGTACCGACATAGGACTGCGCAGCTCCTTCTTGGGGGAGGCGCTCTTGTCCCAGGAGCACAGAGAAACACTGGTCTGACAAACCGTATAACCTGTTTTGTCGCCACCTCCAAATGCTTTCCACCTGATTGTAAGCCATTAGCCCAAACTCCAGAGCCACAACCTGCACATATAAATGCCACTGAGGAGGGTGGAAGGTGTGAGGGCTCAGCCTTCCTGATGGAGTTTCTCACCTAGCGCTGGTCACCACTGTGGTTTAGCAAAGGGATAACTCTGTTCTAGGGCTCTTTGCTAAATTAGATGCCACCTTTTGGACGATACGTCCTTATTTACTTTTTCCCTCTAGACTGCAGGAGACATTGTCCTGCAATAACATCTTTGCTACTCCTGGACCGGTATTACACCTGTTCCCATCTTGTCATCTTCTTGTTTTTCAGCAATTCCAGCAAGTTCCTAGCATAGCTCCTTGCTTGATCAAGTTGTCCTCCTGCATTTCTCTCCAATCATTTTATCTTTGTGATGTCTGGCTAAGTTAGGCTAGAGGTAATAGAAGAGTATGATTTCCTGAGGAGCAGCAGATGCAGACGCTACTCTGGCCTTACCCCATGTTTCCTGGAGATTTTGGCCTGGTGGCTTTAAGTGTCTCCTTGTCTCAGATCAGTAAACAAGGATAGCACTACCTCTCAGGCACTTTTTTTGCACCAATATGAATTATATGAATATTTTTTTTGTTTATGATATTCTGCTAGTGACCTAGCGAAACACTCTGGATTGTTGGGAATATCCCATGATGGACCACATAAAGGGAACAGGCAGACGATCAGCCTCATAGTTGGTCCGAGAGCTCAGGCGTGGTGGGTGTTTGCGGGAGAAGAAAGGACAAAAGTTCCCTTCCAAGTGGCTGTCTGTCTTACCAGCAACCTCACATTTGGCCAGAACTTGCTTGCGAGAGAAGGTCAGCAGCTATTCCCCTTGGGTCTGAGAAAAGATTGTTTTAAATACTTATGATGGGCTTTCAGACCATACATTTTTTGCAACAGTTACACCATTCATGTTGCTCAAATGAGACTTTTCAATTGCTTATGTAGGAGGAAGCATTTGGCAACCAGACAGAGAAAACCAGATTTTTTTAGGAGATGCTTTATCCCCAAAGTGCAATTGTTTTGTCGCACATTTCTTTCACTCTCTCAAGGTTGAAAAGTTTTTGGCAGCAATAACTGTAGAGCTTGCAAAAGACAGTTTCTAGCACAGCATGTCAGATGAACCTAATGAGACAGATCCTTGGTGGCTGTAGGCGGGTGCAGCTCCATTGACAACGGTACAGCAAGACTGATTTACACCTGCAGAAGATAAGACCCAATATGTTTTAAACTTGGAGGCTGCAATTATAGCTCTGAATACCGCTTAATGGCTCATGCCTTCACTCTGTTTCAATATTGTGTACGATGCCATTTCTATGAACTGTGGTAATGGGATATTATACCATTATGATAGTTTTGGTTGACTACTTCTTTCTCCTCCTCTTTTTATTGGAAGTATTCACGCAATTGCATGTAAATAGATTTCTTTTACAGCTCTTGATGTAAAATGACTTTTTAATGGTATTTTTGTTGCATCTGCTCCAGTTGATGATTAGGCCTGAGAATAGGAAACTTTCTCTAGTACACTTTCTTGACTTGAGGCTGGTCATGCTTCTGGTGCTCAAAGGACTGGACACATGCAAACGTTGAGACCATCAGCCTGATCGGTGTAAGTGCGAGGGTACCACTATGAATGCAAGAATACATTCTCAGTTGCATGCAAACTGCGCTCTCTTAAGCGGCACAGAAGATTTCCCTCCGTAGTAAATGAGGTTTTACAGCCTGTGTTGTACTGCACGTGATATCCCACAACTATTGGTTCATCTTGCCCTGATAGATGGAGAGTCTAAATATTTTACTTAATACACTTGACATTCATACGCAGGAGCATTCACATATATATACGTAAAACTGGGAATTTCCCATGCAGGCAAATGCAGAATTTAACAATGCAGCTTTGTGCTCACTTCTACTTTTAAAGACATACATAAACAGTTGTAAACAATCCTAAACTGACAGGCATGAACAGTATGCGCAGAGGTTTTACGTAAACAATAAGAGATCTGGAGACAAGCTGTATGGGTTCAGTAATCCTATGTTACTCCCTGGTAATATATGACGAGGAAAAGTGGACTCTGTGGCCTATTCTGTTTACCTGAGAAGACAGGTCTCCATTTTCATAGCTTTTCCTTAATAGCAAGGTAATAATCAGGTCCCAAATGTTAAGCGGAAATAAAAAAATATAAATCTATTTTTCATATTTATTAAAATTCCACAGGGTGTAGGCTCTCTAAAGAGTCATTAAGTGATATGTTCTTTACACAAAATTTAACTAATTTCCTTATAAAGTACTCCATACAGAGCTTCCCAAAATGTTTACCAGTGCAATAAACCATGACAGGGATTGTTTTAAGTCATTTGCTTCCAGACAAAATAGACATTTTGGAACATTTTGATTTCTGCTGTCTAATAAATGAAGTGCTACAATTCTAAACTTAATATCTGGCATCACCATTATTTTTCCTTGCTTTACATCCTTCCTAGAGGTTCACCATGACATAAAAAGATAAATTGTTGTAATATTTTCTGCACATAGGGAAACATTTATTTTTTCCTCCAAGTTTGTCATTCAAGATGACTTACTGTAGGTGGCCTTTTTTATTTTCCCAAGTATGTTTAGTTTATAAAAGCTTGACCTCTAATTAGAGGCTAATTCACTGGAGCTGAGAAATGTTCTGTAATAAATGAGAAGTGTGGATTTTTGGACAGAACCCCACTGACTGTGAATGGACCTTGTCCTTGAAGAGCCTAACAGACTTGACATTTCTTAGTTTATTTAACACACTGATGCTTTTAAATTTGAGCTATTTTATAGTTTTTCCTTGTACTTGTGATTATTCTAAATGAAAACTTGCCAATGTCTTATAAACACTCCCAGTCATCACCAGGAATATTTTAATTGATGCAATTGAGAATCATGTCAGCTCTTTTCAGACTGGACACTTTGGCAGCTCATCATTATTTTACAATTGACCAAAGTACCCAAGTTTACTGTCTCCAACTGCTAAGTCTGCAGTTTGTAGCAAAAGTCCTTGTAGTCTCTGACACTACATCCATCTTGTAGGACACAGATGCTAACGCCTGGGACACAGCCTCGTGCCTCCTTTGGAAAGGACCCCAGTTTTTAGCATTCATCCCTTATTTCACTCCATCCCTTAGTTGCCATTGCCAGCACCAACTATGCCAGTATTAAAAGATATTTCAGCTGGCATCACCAGCCACTGTCAGTGCCAAGACACGTAAGGCCTCTTTGACCTTAAACAAAGGTTAAGAGAAGTCCATTTCACGATCTGATCATCTCGTCTCAATCTTGCCATCTAACTGCCAGCAGAAATGGATGCTGTACCTCAGGATGTGGGTCCCATGTCTCTCTGTGAAGACCTCTTGCTATGGAGCTGTTTAACCATTCTGGCTGCATTCATTTGTTCATTCATCATGTATTATATCACTTATCTCTTGGCTTCTTGAAGCGCTACAATTTTAAGAATCATCTTGTACGAGATGCAAATACATTTGATGCAGTTTCCCAGCTATTGAAAATAAAACTAAGAGTTTGGAAATGGAAAAACACTAAGCCCAACCACACTTTGTATAAATAATATCATACTACACCAATGATACTCTGGAAAAAAAAAAAAATGCAAAAGTTAGCTGAGTTTCATTGTGTGCCCACTAGGTACATACAATTTAAGGCTCTTCCTTTACAGGGAATGCCATATTTCAAAATGTTAGTTAAATAAAGTTAGAATATTTTATATTCTTAAATCTACTTTATATCTAGTACAGACTATTTACATCATCCCTCACTGAAAGTTCCCATGTGAAGATTTAAGACTGCTCTGCTCAGAACAGCAAAAGCGCCCTGGTTACCCAGGATCCCAGCCCGACGGGAGGTTACGGCAGGCTTTCTGCAGTCCCACCTACACCTTGCAAAATAGTTGGCAAAATACTTCACAAGAATATGCAAGTCCTGCTTCCTGATCCATTGCCTCCTCCAGTACCATCTTCAGTTTTAAGCACATTTTTATAACTCAACAAGGGCTGCATTAACCCAAAGAAACCTTGCCGTGTCTGCTGTGATTCTTGCTCCAAAATGCTCCTGGGTATTCAATATTGTTATAGACATTATACAGACAACCCAAAGGAGGGAACGAATGTCTAGCTATACCTCAGTCCTTTCCTAGCATCTATAAGATGCCTTCACTGCCATTTAGGTCAAGTCTAAGCCTGCTCTTAAACCTAGAATCACTTACCAGTCACACTTTTTATGCCAGCATGCACCGAGACACAAACTCAGCCTGAGCTCTCTGGAGAGATCAGTCTGATCACCTCTGACATCTCTGTGTAGGCTCAAGCACAGACTCTTGTAATCCAGGATTAGGCACAGAGAGAGATGCGTATGCTACATCGCAGTCTCAGCTCTTCCTAAGCCCAAATGTAAAGGCAAACCAGGAACAGAAAACACACAAGTGGTTGGGCTTGGCACACCTGAGTCCACCTGCCCACCTGCTCCCCACTTAATGTTCTCCAAGGGCCACAATGGCAGGAGAATCCCAAGGACTATCTCATCCTTGCCACTGATCCCCTTGCTGCCTGTCCCCTATGTACATTCGGTGTTTTTCCAAGTGCTCAAATTCTCAAGGCCATCCAAACTCTCACACCTCTGACCAGCTCACCCGAGCCATAACTTACTGGTTTCTACCATTTCAATGTCTGTGAAGTCCTGTGACATGTTTAAGTTATCTGAAGATAAACTTAAAATCACTTTTCCTGAAAATCCCTCCATGCAAGGCAGCAAACATCACTTCAGCCACTGTTCCCAAGACAGACCCAAAGAGTAATTTGCCTAAAATTCCCCAGTGAGTCAGAAGTAGATCTGGTACCTGAAACCAGAGCTGCCAAGTCCTCCTGCACTACCATAACAACCTGCTAACACTTCTTGATCTGTCATTGCTCTCAAATCTGGTTTGCTCTCCAAAATGGAATACCAGTGCAACTCTGGCCTCCTAGAAGTACTAGAGAGCCCGCTGAGCTCAGGCTGATAACCTGTTTCTGGGGCTGTAAGACTGTAGCAGAAGAATCAGAAAAATAAATTTTTTACTCCTCTTCAGAATTACAAGGATTTTCCAGTCTCCTGATTAACAGAGGCAATGTACATCAACCCAAACACCCATCAGGCAATAAAAGCAGCTCAAACAAGACAAAACCTATTTATCTACAAGGAAGATAAGTGTCTGGAAGAATCACGAATTATATATATTGAAACCATGAAGACTTGCTCATCTACATCAATGCTTCCTGAAGGTACCCAAGTCTTCATTTTGGACAGGATTAATACGATAACCATGGCTACACCAGACTCTGAGCAGCAGTTCCTCCCTGCCCACAAAGCCAGCTGAGCTCCTGAGTAACACAGGCGAGGAACACCAAGGCTCTCCCAGCTCTCCTCCTGACATCTGTACATGCACCAGGCCCAGCAAACACTGCAGCAATGGGGAGCAGAGATGACAGACAAGCCCTCCAGAAGTCATCCACTGTGGTACAGGAAGGATATGGACATCCAGACAGTGAGGCAAGACCTAAACTTAACTTCTACTGCTGTGAAAGTGCCAAGTGTGGCACTTGTGCCTGGAGATGTGATAAAGGTGGAGAGCATCTCATGGGAAGGGATCTTGCCAAGTCACACGGACACTGTACTGCTGCTTCTCCCGAGCTGCGGCGCGGCAGCAGTGCTGTTGGAGATGTACTGTGATCAACAATAAACTTCAAGAAACCTTTAAGCACAGCAATTAGTTACCAAATTAGAGCCATTCTTGATCTTTCCAGAAGCCATTTGCCTTTCCAGAAAGTCTCAACTCTTAAATGTTGCCAGAGTACATCCAAAAAAGCTTCTCTCCCCACCATGCTGTAGTCCTGAAACTGATATTAGAAATCACTCATTACTACCAGTTTCAGAGCAGCTACATTACCATTTTGTAACTTCAACAAAATCTAACCCTTCTTAATGAAATGTCCCTATGCTTACACCTAACAATGTCAGCTCTCTCAGCAATCTTTTACTTCAAAATGGATCTTCTGTCTCTATATTTTGGGATTAGCTTGACTATACACATCAACACTATCAATGCATAATCATGGCTTATGAAGCCAATTTGCCAAAAAGTGACTTTATACAAACAAAGTTAATGTTTGTGTGCCTCCGGTATGTGTTCAGCTGCACTGAAAGTGCGTTCTGAATAAACGCGGGAAGGAGATAGCAAGAGCACCAGTGACTGAGTCATGCAAGCCCTAATTGTGTTTGCATAAAATCTACCTGATTGGCTCCCTAATGACATACACCTCTAGTTTCCACTGATTGTATCCACTTCTGCATTTGAATCAGAATACGCAACCTCAACACCCATATTTAGAAACATTTCGATAGGACCTTAGGATAGGATATGTACAACTTGTTAAAAATGTGAGTTTCTCGCGGGAGTGCCTGGGTCAGAAACCCAGGGATGTTCCTGTTCCTTCATCCTGGAAGCTCTCCACCCCTACTCAGCCCTGCTTCCCCTTTAAAAGCTCAGTCACAGCACCATCAGTTAGGATGTTTTTGTAGGTTTGTCTTAAACAAAGATCCCTGTGAATACTGCAGCAGAATTCAGAAATTCTTCAAAGCTCCATTTGGACGACCTCAGCTGTGGCGTTTGGCTCGCGGTGGCTGAGCTAGTGCAGAAAAAGAATTATATCAGACTCAAGGTCTATCTTACCTATAAGAAAGAGGAACACTGGCCTTTGCATTGTAGCAGTAAAATGAATACAAGAAAATACATACAGAAGAAATTAACTTGAGCCTGTGGACTTTATTTTATTCAAGACTTGATTTAACTGACTGCTTTCTAAATAGTTTATGGTACTGTTTTTGTATCTAGTTTTGGTTTGTTTTTTTTTAACAAGCCTTTCCACTATCAGTAACTATGAAATAGTCCTGGATTACATAGGAAACCTGTCTCAGCAGAACGCAAATAAAATGATGCGGTGAAGTATTTGGAGACAAGAGTGTACCTTTATATGAATAGCTGGGATTAGCTTCACGTTATGTGTTAGGAAAACACGTGCAAATAACAAACTCACTGTCATTTGCTTTCTCCCACTTCAGTCATATTGCTAAAAATTCATTAGTACAGGGATCTCTGAGAAAGTCAACACTCTCCCCAAGAAAGGAACGCTGAAGGTGTCAGAATTAGCCAGTTTCTATTATTTCTGCTTGATTAAGTAGATTAAGGGCTGGAGATCACACAGTGCATCACGACAGTGCTGCATAATTTCTATTTCTGCGAGATCTGACTTTTACAGTCTGCTGGAGTACAGGACCCAGCTCTCATCTACTGTAAACTGGTACAGCTCCACTGACTGCATTGGAAAGTACTGGTTTATACCTGTAGCACTGGCTACAGAAGTCAGGATAGGTGCTCGTTGGAATCCCCACCCGTTATTTTCAAACACTGCGCTAGTAATGACCAATCTTGTAATCTCCTCATTAGTACTGGACAGCTTTATGTAAGGTGGATGCTTCCAGGTTTTTCTAGCTTTGAAAGTCTCTCTTACAGCAATATATCACCAAGGCTATAAAATCTCTTTGAAGAGTAGCAGTACTCTTGCTCAGGATTTAGAATTCCACCGGGTCAGTCAGACTTTAGTTTAGGAAACTTAATAGAACAAATATTAGTTATTAATGAATTTTACCCTTGAGAACCCCACTGCAAATCTGATACAAGTGCCGGGATGGATCATTAAACAGCATCTTCATTTTAACACTGTTAGAAAACTACTGCTAGAGTGGAAACACAGAAAAATATATATGCAGAGCATCATTCCTCACTTTCAGTAACATTATTTACCAGCCCATTATGCCACCAAAACACCATCCAGATGTTACTGCAGCCCTTTCAGATCTTTATACACGTATCTCAATGCAGAGAAACTCAAGCTGAATACGTAACAGCAATTACAAAACACATCTGCAGCACTCCTTATTGCATTTGAAAATTCTTCAGCTATTCTGTCTTGACTTTTTTTCATGTTCTTTAAACATGATTTAGCAAAATAAATACAATCAGAGATCAGATCATCACTCTTTGTCAAAATGCAGTCTTTTATTTATTTGAAGGTATAAATTGTTCCCGCTTCGTTGGATTTCATTTCCGTCTTAGTGAGTGTTTGTGGTATTCATTCAAATCTTGTACTTTACATCTTAGTATTAATCTTTATTTCTTCTGTCCTCGATCAGGAATCCCAGAGTTAAAAGATTCTCTAATCTCAGCAGCACAGTCTCCTCGTGCTTGTCATATGTATTAGACGGACATCTGAGAAATACAAAATGCTCCTCCCCAGCAGAAGGCTGATGGTGAAGTTACTTCTCCCTTCTGCTCATCACAAGGGCTTTTCTCAGGAGAGAGGGACTCCTTTGGTATGTATTCAAACAGTTTGTAGATTTGAATCTCATTCATATTCCCAGAATACATATCAAAGCAATCTGTTGGGTCAAAGATACAGAGCGACACAGAGTCCCCACCCACAGAGCCAGGAGATAGCTGTGATATCCCACAGCCTCCCAGGGGACAGCTTGCAGCACTGAAGTGATGCTCCCCACATGCTGGGGTTTCACAGGCATCCACAACCCAGTGAGAGCAGCAGCATAAACGCAGCCCACTCCTCCGTCCTACACCAACCCAGCACAGTCAGCTATCCATGCGTCTGCGCACACTGTCACTCAATACTGTTTACTGGGGGCATAGAAGCAAGGGATACAGCAATAGCCTAGCAAGAAGGCAGCTGAGTTCAGGAGATGGAGAGCTACACTGGATCTACCTTCAGACATCAAGCAGAGGAGGTAACGCTCCGGTGGTGAAGTTAATGAAAGACACAAATTCCTCTTCCTTCACCAGGCTACTGCACAGTCTATTTGCTATACTCCAAAATGGGCTGCAAACTTTTTGACACACCAAGGTCTTAATTGAGAACATAAAATACTCCTGAACAAGGTAAACTGAGACCCGTCTGCCCTAGATGGATACTGGGGAGAATCTAATTGCAAAGAATCATAACACAATCAATGAGAAGAGGTAGACTTCTGTACCTACATTTAATCTGACCAAGGAATTCAGATTTCAGAGCCGTCAGGTAGCAATGAGAAGGGACCTTAGCAGAGTTTAACTTAAAGTTATCCCTAAGGCTAAGTTAACTCTAACTCTTAAGAGAGGCAAGTTAGGTTGCCTTCCACTCATTTCACTGGAATCACAAATCTGTAGGGCATGCCTTGATGTTGACGAAGGGATCATTGAACACAGGAATCAAAGAGCAGTGCCCTCAACTAGAATGAGTCCTAAAATACTCTCTCAAAAAGGCCCTCATAGTCTACAGTTTGAGGATAGCAATACTCTTCCTTTCTCCAGTCTCTCCGTTACTCTTTATCCCTGACTCTTGCTACCCTGGTCTCAGCTACACAGATACGTTAGGTTGGGTTTGTCCTCCTCCACATTCTCTCATTTGGAACCGTGACATTTGACATTTTAGAGTACTCAAAACAGAATTAAAAAGAACGACAACTTGGTTTAAATGCAACAGGGGAAACAACACAGAACAATCAATCATGACTGCTGTAGCCAGCCTAAGCGAATGTGGGTCTTTCCAGCAGTCCTCCAACAACCTACACACCAGCAACTAGGTGCCAGTCTGCTTCCTAGTAGCACCCTCCGCTCTGGCAATTTCTTAGATGCTCATTGTTCCCTTTTCCCTCACCTAAACTCTCCCATTTGCAGGTATGAGCTCAATAAGAAAACATGGCTCAGTCAGAGCTAACCCTTGCAGAGGAACAAACCCCTTTCACTGCTGAGCAGGGGATTTGCCTAGTCTGCCTTCAGCGTAATGTGGGCACAGCACTGCTGTCGTTCTAAAAAGAGCCTGGTAACAAATCTACAGGCAGAACATACAGTGTTACAGGCAGCCCCACAAACTTCATTAAGTCTCTAAAAGCTTATAGTCTAACACAAATACCTACCTGATGCATCATTCTTGATGTCCAGTTTTCAAAATATCATCTTTGGGAAAGTCTGTGGAGGATAGTAAGAGGAGAAAAGAAACCATTACCCATCCAAACCTTTCTGAAAGCAGGCAGTTTGTTGGTATGGAAAACATCTGTGAGTACTTCCAGGTGCTTTTTGATGTGCTTGTGGTGCTTGGGCCCACGTGCTGTAAATCACACAATGAGATTATCTAATTAGAATGAGATTAGCTAACATGTATCTTCTTTACAAGCACAGGGCTATGGAATTATGCAGTGCCTCTATGGTCCAAAGTCCTGCAACAAAATCATAGCCCGTAGGGCTTACTTTTCTATAAGCATGTAGAATAATTGCTTTGTAGCCAGAATCTCTGATTTGAAAATGAGTTTTTTCTTCTCATTTCATCATTCCTTTTATTAGGACACACACTAATCCTTGTCCCAGCAGGCAAAACCATGTATTCACCAGAGGTGACCTTCTGGGAGTGACCACATTTACTTATCTATCTGTTGTACAGGATATAAGAAGTGGGGAGCCCGCCTGCTCTCTTACAGAAAATAGCATTCATCCTTCAAAACACAGTCTTACTATACTTATATTAGACTATGTTAATAGCACCTAAATGGGGGGAACAGAGCTAGCAGGTAATGTCCTCAGCTGAAAGCTGGGGAGCTGAACCTGATTTGCAACCCCATCACTCGTAGGGTGAAACTTTATCATTGAAACATACAACTTGAGTGACTTGGCTCCCACGACAAGCAGCAACATATCTTTATGCTGTCTAGTCATTTTGACCATAATGACAAGTGAATGACATTATCTGGTGATGATCACACTTTCTTCTAGACAAATCTGAGCACTCGGATGAACATTAAGCTAATTTGATACACATTGATTGAGAATGAGGCTAGAGACAGTCATCTAGCTTCTCTGTGCTTCAGCTTCCCATTTGTAAAATGGATATAATATTACTTCAGGGGTGATGCAAGGACAAGTGAGTTCAAATTTGCAAAGGTCTTCATAACTGTTACTGATGGGGAATAGGAACAACTCTGATACAGCTGTGATCCTGACTGGGGACAGCACGCAGTGTAGCCTTCCCCACACCACCACATGCAGTATGCTTTCAAGTGCTCTGTGCCAACGGGGTAGGCTACAACCCCATAAGCCCCACCAAAGAATATATATCTAAGAGTTCTTCTCTATACAATATTCTCCTTTTTTCTTACTGCTGTGTATACAATCATACCTGAGAGCTACAGATACAGGTAACTCCAAAACCCACAGCCACCTTTGTTGTATAGCACAAATTGATCTTGAATTTAACCTTTGGTGCTACCTTAATCCAGCAAACCATCACAGTTCACATAACTGCATGTTGGGGTTCTCCATCTAGATAGGTTTTCAGATTAAAATTAGACTCCATTCCTAGCTAGTGCTAGAAGAATAGATCCATATTTACTGGTTGGTTTACTCATTCTCATGAAGATTTGATAACATGATTTACCTCTTGATCTCCTGAAATAATATTTAGCATCAAACTAACACCACCCATCCACCAAGAAGGTAAATATATCAACATATAGACACATAAACGTGCCTATAAAAATCTGTGTTATTAGATCAGTGCTAACCTACCAACTACAGACTATTTTCATGGTACATGAAGGCCCTTAACATACACTTAGATCTGCACAAAATGACTCAAGAATTAATTCCTACAAGTAACTGGGCAACTGTAACACAGGAATTATTTCAGTGATTTCAGTGGAGCTGTCCTGAGCTGCACCAGCTGATGCATCAACTCACTGCAGTTACTTATGGCTGTAAAACTGCTGCATAAAAGGCTCCAGAGAAAAATGTCCCAGAGCATTACTCAATTATTTCAAAAGTTCCACTGTAAATCAGCAAGGCTGTCTACACTGGATTTTAGACTGACCAGATTCTTAGCTTTGTGTTAGTTCATTAATGCCAGGGAACAGCTGGGCTGGGACTCCTCTGTGTATTTACTATGCTGTTTGGAAAGGCATCTTACATGCTGCAGATAATGTTGCTCTGTAGCTAGGCTTTCTAATAACCAGTTTTGCTTTGCAAAGATATATGAGAGCTATAAACAATGATAATACCTGCAGGTTCATCTTTTATTATTTTTACCTTATAGCAAAGCAAACTCAGGCATA
Source organism: Ibidorhyncha struthersii (assembly GCA_013398815.1). NCBI lineage: Eukaryota > Metazoa > Chordata > Aves > Charadriiformes > Charadriidae > Ibidorhyncha > Ibidorhyncha struthersii. The sequence goes on from VZSZ01006382.1 coordinate 1,127,167, forward strand.
TGAGTATATACAAGAGCCAACAAAAAATGGGGACCAGAATACAGGAGGCTCTTATGAATCAAATTAATAAAGTAATGTAAATCTATGCCTACATTGTTATGCTGATGTATGCAGATTTCTTTTGTTCGTTTACGATGCCAACAGGTTACTTGTTGGTACCCACACTAGGGTATCACCCCCAGCAGGCATTAGTGATTTGCTTGGGTACGTTGACGCAGTCTAAACACAGGCTGCTGCAGCCATGCTCACATCTACTTAGGAGCACAGACTTCATTCTGAACGCCTGTCCCAACGTCTCCTCACCGCAGCACTCGCCCGTTGGGTGTTACGATCAATGCCACCTCCAAACGTCCCAGCAATGGAGGCAAGATTCAGCTTTGCCTTGGTGGCAGGTGGGTGGGGTGAGATGTCTCGCTGGGAGATCCACGATTTTCACCGAGTCTGGTCAGAGAGAATTCGGGATGTGACAGTGGGGATAAGCAAGGGAAGCAAGTGTCGGTGGTGAGAGTGGGAGGGGAGACACTGGGGGATTTAGGAAGGTGTTGGGAGAGGAGGGCTGGGAGGCGTGAGTGGTATTTTTGAGGGGGGCTGCTGAAGGGTTTGGAAATGAGTGAGGTGTAGCCCTTCCATGTTTCCAGATCATCTCTTCCTTCCCCACTGTCCTACCCCTGGCCAGGCAAAGTCTGCCGGCACCTTCCGTGGTGAGGCTGGGGGAAAGGACACAGCCAGGAGGGGACAAAACCCAGAGATTTCTGTTCCTGCTGCCAGGGAGAATGGGGAGAAAGATGAATCCAGCACTGGTGAGAGCCTCCCACTCCTCCCCCCACCTCTGGCAGCGGGCTGTGGGATCTAGGAACAGGGCTGAGTGCTTCCCATCCCTCCCTACGGCCCATTGCCCTTAGCCCAAGATGAGGAGAGGTGTCCCCTGCAGTCGCCCAGGCCTGGCTCCTGCCTCCTTTGCCTGAGCTTTGGACCAGCTCTGTTCTCAGTTCAATCTCAAAATATTATATTCAGAATTACATAACTGAATTCACGTCTAATTTAGCCTAACCTCATCAATGATTAAACAATTAAACTTATTATTGCTCTTCTATCTAATCCAGGAGGCATCGTAATGAAATAGCGTGTCTGGAAGAAATGGAAACAATTGAGCAGTTGCAGACAGAGGTCCAGAGGAAGGATGAAAACCCAACAAGGGCGTTTAATAAGCATCTGGCTTACCACTTCAAAGAGCTTCACTCTTTCAGGCTTCTCATCTCCCTTGGCATTTTGCAGACAAGATCATTATTATCAGTTACCAAACGCTGGTTGTAAGCGTGAAGTACAAATTAATGCAAACCTATCAGAGAAGCTGAGGTGCTGGATCCTTTCCATCTGCAGGTGACGGCCACCCCAGCGCTCTGAACTGATGGTGGTTTGGGACGTGGGTAGTGGAGAGAGGGTCCTTTCTCCAGAGCTGCTCAGCTGTGACCCAGGGAAGTCAGTAGAAGGATTCAGCTTTCGGGAGCCACCAGAGCACACCTACATCACTGCAGTTGAGATCCGTACAGGAGCTGCTTTGATGTAACCGAGAATATTCAGTGATAAGGAATTACCAGTGAAAACACTTCACCTATGGAGAATGCTTTCCTCCTTTTTCTGCCAGTGTTTCTTGGCATGCTGTAACTCCTGTCTTTTCTCCCAGGCATTTTAGAGAGTTGGTCATTTAAGGACAAAGAGGAAAAAGCAGTAATGTGCTACTCTGGCAAGGCTCTGAAGCTCACCTTCACTTAAAACCTGCCAATAGTCCAACCAAATACAAGAAAGTTTTCATTAAAATATTGCCAAAATGCAATTCGTTGTTTTAAAAGATCACATCCACGTTAAGAAAAAAAAGATTCAGGAGTCATGAAATGCAAAATTAACACTCCTTTTTCAAATTTTCTAGAAACTTGGAGGATGTTGAATTAAAATTCCTGGACCAAAATCCCTCTTTAAATCTGTTAGTCTGGGTAGCATTCAAACCACAGGCTCTCATCACCAGCTATGATTAGATGCAGCCCAGGGAACAAATATTATTTGCATAGTTGGCATCAACAAAACCTGAACCTTTCCTCTAGTTCACAGTTAATGCCATCTAAAGCTACTGCAGAGTACAAGGCTCCTTCCTCTACACACCTGGTTGGTTTAAGGTTCATCCTATTATTTCCTACAGCCACATCGAATAATTATCTGATCTATAATTTACGCTAGTATTCAGAGCAGTATAAATAGTTTACTTTGTTGCTGCAGGAGCACAGTATGTCCAGATAACACCAATATTTTATTTATCTCTGTTTACGTATGTATTTGGTTATCTAGGTGCTCATTAACAATGGAATTATTATAATATCTGAGAATAAATAGCAACTGAAAAGAAGCAAAAATAAGACTGGAAACAAAACATGTCCAAAATGGTGTCTGCTCTTTCCTTCCCTGTCCTGCCTCCAAGTATCTTAAAAAGAGGGCGTTTTCAGGCCATTTCCGTACAGCTATACCCACCTCCGTGATATCAGAGAGAAGACACGTTGTTCTCATTAGTGGTGTCTCACACTTCCAGAAACTGTAACGACTTTGTCTTAACTGGCAGGTCTGAATTGAACCACTTGTATTTTCAGGGTTCTTAAAAGCAAATGAGATCCTTAAGGGTGTCGTTTTTAATCACCAATTTAAATTCCATCATCTTGACAGTGATAAAAAGTGACACCCGAAATTCAAGCAAGAAAGATGGTTTGACAGGTTCCCTTGAGTTAAAAGGAGCTTCATGCAAATAGACATGTTTACAAGAAGTGAAACAACTTCCTAATTTATTAAAAAGTAACTCGGGTAATTAAACAAAAATTGGAAAATTCTGTTTTGGCTCAATTTTATCTTAATACAGCCAGAGCATTAACAACTCCAGTCTTCTGACACATTATATAGAGGTGGTAGCTTCTGAAGCGTTTAGTTTTTAATGTGGATTCCAAGTTAAGTGGGCTAAATACACGCAGAAAGTAGCAGAAAATTTCAGAAGGTTTATGAGTCTGATCCTGCATTGCTTGTGCTTCATGAACTTGAGCGGATTAAATTCCATGTACAAATATATTACATGAATTGTTCAGTCATATTTACTTTGGACTGTACAGAAGGAAAAATAAAGATTATTCTCTGATAGATGGGAGAAAATACATAATCTGCACTGATAACTTGCTATTAGTTGTTCTGTTGTCTCATCAACACAAAAAAAATGAAAATATGTGAATTATAATGCAGGTACAGAACATAAGAATAAACACATGATTATGTTACAATCATATACCTTTGCTCAAAAATTGTGTAATTTTTCCCTTTTACCTATAGAAATACTTTCTGAAACCTAACGATACTCATACAGTATATAACGATATATATAGTATATATACACATTCATATATATTATGTGTGTGTATATATACTCACGCAGTGTATATAATGATACTCATATAGCAATGGGTGATTTCAACTAAACTCTTACCCTGCAGCTGCTCAAATTTTGTCAAGTTTTAAGAGAAAGTCTACAGGTTTTTTCACGTTTACAGCTAATGGAGAAGTAAAGGAGGAAAAGATGCAGATTCAACATTTAATGACAAAGTGTACTGAACACTATGGAGTTGCTTGCTTAGCCATGGAGTTGGTTGAAAATTTGAGCAATCAACTTATTTTTAAAAAAATCTAAATAGCCAGTAAAGAAATGCAAAAAATTAATTTCTTTTCCAATCATTTTTCCCTGGGTCTTTTCCCTTCCACATCATTTTCACAAGCTTTCCAAAACCCAGTTCACTTCCCTAGCTCTCCAGGTACTGTAATACATTGTCACAGCTCTCCTCTAACAGTACATCATCTTTCATGCCACTATACAACCACCATAAAGACAGCATCCCTTAGTGGGACTGCTGTCATGATGTGATATAAATAATTATAAGGATTGCTCGGAAAGGAAATTTCAACTCTCACAGCCCCTCACTTTCTCTTCAAGAAAGAAAGGTGGTTCTGAAAAGGGAGTAATATGATTTATATGCAATTTTATGCATTTGATTTTTTTTTGCATTTCCCCCTAATTTTTCTAATGTTAAACTGTGCTGTTACTACAGCCTATGTAATATAAGTTACTTAAAGAACAAACGAGTACCAAAGGGAGCAGTTTTCTGGGGCATACATACAGGCTTGTGTGGGTACCCCATCATTACTACAGTTCGCATTACACAGTTCCCATCCCACTAGAATATTCAAGTACAAAGTACTGTAGGCGGCAAAAAAGCCGGCCTGCCAGCAGGCCATTAGTTAGCTCATGCCAGACACTACATACATTATTTGTGGCAGGCTTCTACTTTAAGAATAATGATAAAAAAGCTTGTAATGAGAATAAGACCCAAATGGTCCATCACTAGGAACTGCATGGCTTTTGCAAGTACTTTGGTCAGCCAGCCTGAAGTGCTAGATTAAACCTGACACCAGCTGGACGAAATACTGAGGTCTCAGGCAAAACAACATGATTTATTTAAAAGAAAGATAATGTTCGACTTCTCTAATGTCAGAAAGCTTCAGAGCAGAGGACCTCTTTGAATCCGAGGTTGAGAGACTCCAGCCCTACAAGCTGCACGTTGGTCTGTGAGTGGATTAATTCAAATTGTTCTTACCTGTAGCCTGGGCATACCCAGGAGCCCCAGCCATGAACAAATCCTTTGTGCAGTAGGTCCTACAGAAATACACAGAGGGCAGAGGGACCCGAGTCCGTTCTGCCTGGAATCACTCAAAACCCAGAAATGTTGATGCAAAACCATCCCAGTAGGAATTAATTACTTAGGCTGGGAAGTTGTCTGATGGCATCCATAAAGTCCCCCACACCCACATGCACTGTGTGCATAGATACGCAAGCATGTGTTGAAATCCAAAATCTAAAATTGTCAGTACAGAAGATGGGCCAGGGAAGTGAGTTACAGGCTCTTAAAACGGTTAAGGGGACATGTTCAATTACAGAAAACTGAGAATGTGTAAAAAAGCAAAACCCGAGCTTCACACTTACAGGACTTCTTCAGCTGGCCAAGCGGACCTCAGCCTCTGCACAAAACAATGGTGTTCAGACTGCAGCAACAACGGCCACACAATTGATAGGCTCAAGAATAACAAGCTGACGAGTGGATTTGGCATCCCCACAGCCACAGCCTGAAGATTTATAGCGTTGGAGTGGTGCACGTCAGTTTTCTTTATCACTGGAGTCCCACAGCAGATTTATACATGATGACGTTAATTGAAAAGGAATAAAGCCACACATTCTCCTAACAACTGGGGCTCACTCAGCATCTCGCTGCCCAGCCTGACCGGCAGCCTGGCAGTCACCGCTCTCGTCGGGGGCAGGCACCTGGCAATGAGAATAGCCCTACAGAGAAACGGGGTCACAGCTGGGCTCTTTGTTGAAGGATGGTCTAACCCAAATGCCAGCTATTTCCAAGGAATCTATTAATCTTCTACAGCTCTAACGCAGAGTCATTAAATGCATCCCTTTCCTCGCTTCTCGTGACCCAAATGGTTAATGATGTCTTCTTTATACGCCTAAGAGAAGATGGGCTTCCTCCTTGTAATTCAGACTAATGTTTACTCCGCAGAGAAATAAGAGGCCCTTCCCCTGCTTTACAGCAGTCCTTGTTTCTGTAACATAACCTGGCTCTGGTCCGGTTTTTTGAGCCTTCCCACTGTCATTTCCACTACTACCAGAGAGCTGCTCCATGCGTTTTGTTTTCTGGGTCATTTGCCAAGTTTGTGGTAGGCACTGACTGCTAGAAAGAAAAGCCTAAAACCAAGCAGAGTAGAGTAAATAACCAGCAAACTGTTGGCCCTCCTGCCTGGTCAAAAATAAGCGGGAGTTGTGCTTGATAATTTTTCCCGAAGGCCAGCGCTTCAGGAGGATCACAGAGTGCGCTTGCATAAAACACTATTTCAGTCTTGGAAATGGGCTAAAACTTTGGTCTGTGCTCTGTCATCAGGTTAATCCTGTCCTTAGCAAAGGCGACATTAGGAAGCATCTCTGCAGAGGTGGCCCCAAAGGAGGGCTCTGGGTTCCTGCTCCCCCCCCCACCACACACACACACTGCCTGGCCAGGGAAGCAGGTCCCCAGGGTGGGACACACTGGCCTCACTCTGCTCCCTTCGAAGCTGCAGAGATTTGTCTGGGAGCAGAGTGAAGGCAGCTCCGTCGCTGCTGAAAATCTCACCAGGAAGTGCTGGTTCAGGACCTGTCTGGCTAAGGGGTGGGCTCCTGGGCTCTCCTGGAAGAGGCTGCTTTCCCAAGCTCCTCTGCAAATTCCTGACTTCGAGGGTAAGCAGCTGCTCACAGCTTCTGAGAGGTTTTTCAGGGTTATTCTGTCCTGATGGATACCTGCGAGTCCTGCCACTGACTCAGCCTTCCTCCCACAGTGCCAGGAACTGGCTGGCTCCTGCAGAGAGGAATAGAAAATGCCATGCCAAGCAAAGGTAGTTTTATTAAGGAGAGAAACCTTGTAATTTCTTCCCCACATCTTACTGGCTTTTTGTTGTTTCCATTAACTTTTATGAGTTTAATAAACATGCCCAATTTTGAAAAATAAAGTATTTTCCCAGCCTTGGAAATTGGATTTTCCATCTAGTCCAAATGCAACAGCTGTTTTAAACTGCTCACCAAGAGAAATCACTGAAACAACGCTTTTGAGTATTTTGTATTATTTCACTGTGAGTAACATGTAGGTAACTTGGAATGTAGCCACTAAATTAATTGTGTTCATTGTTGTATAAACCCAGCAAAAATGCAAAACCAGCAAAGTAAAAACATCTTTACCTATATGATAACTTTAAAGTATTTTCTGCCCAGTTGTTCATTGGCCAAATCTTAAACATAGCGACTCCATTCTTTAGTGCATTAAATCTCTTTTGTGATGGTAAAAGTCAGACTTAAAAATAGCAAGACTAATGCAGCGACTTGATGAGTCTTTACATAAAATCAGCTGGAAGTGTTAATGATGCTCCTGTCTCAGAAACACATAAATGATGGCAAAGAAAAGATGTCATGCCCAGATATAATCTAGCTTCCCTTCCAGTTTTCCTTCAGAGCTCACCAACCTCAAATTACTGGAGCACAGTAGTAGTTCAAAGTCACCTTTGTTAAACCAGCCAAGCTTCAATATACGCATATCCCTGCAGCCCCAGTTCTGCACCAACGTCTGGCTGAATTAAAATAGGTGTGAACCCTTCCGAAAACTTGAAAGGTCTTTGCAAGGACTAAAAGTATTACTTGATTACAAGTAAGATGGCAGCTGAGAAAAAAATCAAACTAATTTAAGGACTGCAGGACCTGAAAGGCAGTCCAGTTGTCCAGAGGGGTCTAGGAAACGAGGTCAGATATAGCACACTGCATAATTACTCACACTGGGCTAAATGCAGACATGACCATTGGGTCACTATTAAAAGGCTACTCCACTGACTTTTAATAGGTCCAGAAGTTAGATAGGAAATTACTAAAAACCTGCATTCCTTTCCAAAAATGCAGTACATCTTTGAATACCTTCTCAGTGATCCGAAAATTATCATTTAGGAATACCTGGATTTTTATTAGCCTCTGTGGAATCCCACTTTATCTAGTCTATTCCAAAACAAACCTCATCTGTTTACAGCTACTGCAAGCCCCAAGGAAAATAACACTGAGCCTTTGATAGAAATTGAGCTGCTTTTCCTGATGATTCCCATGTTACTGCACTGGGGTAACTTGTAATGAGATACGGGCAGTGAGATGAAGGCCTTCCCCTCTCCTCAGCTCATGTTCAAATTATTATTATAAAACCATTTTCCAGCAAAACCATATTTATTTGGCCCAAGCCCTAGAGCAAAAATTCTCTATCTGATGTTTAAATAATGACAACCAATTTGCAGGATACTGGTAATCTTAGATCAATTGCCCACAAGCTGTTTAAAAAAATATTAAAAACCCTTCTCTGAACACTACTCAGCAGAATGTGAACGGGCTGCAAAGCAGCGGGGAAACTGCAGAGCAGGGAGAAAATGGAGAATCAAACCAATCGGCTTTATGACCTTGTGCAATCAGCAGCTGCAATCCAGAAAAAAACCTATTTAAAAGTCTACTTCCAATGAAAACATTTGTCTTTACACCTGTAAGCTATACACAGTAACTAGCTTTCTCCTGCTATATTCTTCCTTTGTTTTTTCCTCTTTTGGCTGAAATGTTCGGATTTCAGCGCAGCAGGAACACATCCCCCTTCAATCCACTGCTTCAGTAAAACAGGACATGGAGCAGGAAAAGTGGCTCTGAAGTGGACCCTGAATGGCGTGGCTCAGCCTCCCTTGGAGGCAACGGGACCAGCAATAGCCATACCTGCAGTAATTAGGTCAAGACAGCACCAGTAGGTCTGTAAGGTCAGACACGACTGATTGCATATGAGACAATCCCCACACAAGACAAAAAAAAAAACAGGAGGTCAAGAGACACTGCTCCAAGCCTCAAGTGCACCCACCCAGCGTGGCCAGCCTCCACCTGCCCCTCGGGGTGCTGCCTCCCACGGCACAGCCCTCAGCTCTGCCCTGTGCGCGCTCAACAGCAGGCAGCACCAGCAGGACCCAGGCGTTTATATGAAACTCTTGGAGAAAAAACAGTAATCTTTCCCCAGAACTGTAAAACCGTCCAGCAGAGTTCCACCACAGAGACAAAATTCTCCATAAAAATCTGTATGGCATCAAAGTCATCTCTACAGAGCCCTCTTCTCTTCAAGCTCATCCCAGTTTACAAGCTGGGTACTTACAAATGAAAAAAAAGAGCACAGTAATTTGGTTTTGCTTCATAAGCAAGAGTTAGTTACAGAAATACTGAGTATTTTTAGTACAATCTGGGATACTGTAACTGGGCTACGCAAAATATCTCATTTTCTAACTTCCATTTCTCAGCGTTAAGATTAACTCTGTCCTTCTCCCTTGCTATGCATTTCTGTGGCCAGTGGGCCATTTCTGGATCCTTTGGAAATTGGACGCTTTGGTTTTTTTTCTTTCTGATCACACCTGATCAACTTAAGGTTCCGAATTTCAAAATATTCCAGTGACAAACATCACTCCATATTCTCAGCAGGTGAAGATAAAGTGGCGTTATACAACTACTCTTGCTGTCATCTGCCTGCACACCTGGCTAACAAGAGCCTTCTATCATAAAACCATGTTTAAAGGACTTGATCAGACCTCAGCTGCAGGGAAGAGAACTTGAAACAAACCTGCTGATTTCAGTGACATTTCAGTGACTGAGTGTAAACAAGATGCGAGTGTGGAGCCATCTCCTTTTGATGGCCCACAGCCTTCCTTCATCACTAGCAAGTAAGACATGGAGCTACGCTGGGCAAGGTGGCCTCTGCAAAGGCTTTTTTTCTTCTTGCTGCACGTCCCGGCCGAAGTCGGACCTTTTACTTGGGGAATATGAGTCCCGAGTACAGAGCTGTAGGGCCCCTTCCAGCAATAATTCAGCCTCGCTGGAGACAGCCAACTTAATGCAATCTTAATGTGATAAACTGCTAACTTGATTGGATTCAATGAGATGTAAATTATTAGATTCAATAAGTACACTGAGACCATTTCACCTTACATTCTGCTCAGGAGGATTCTGCCTCCAGTCTCTTCATCATTCCTGTTAATTAGATGCAATGCATCACAGAGATGGGAACAGTTTGGGACTTAAGTTGTCCTCTGACTCCTCACAAGCCACCACAGTGTTCCCTTCTGGAGTAACGTGTCTTTTATCGATAAAGAACTTTTTTCAGAATAGCTGCAGTCACTTATGGACACAGGCTGATCTTCAACGTGGTCAAATTTGAACTAAAAAAGCTACTCATCCAGATTTCTGCAAAATTCCCATATGCTTAAGCCAGAGAATGTCTTCTCATGTGGATTAATTTTTAGTAACTAAAAACTTTGTGGCAACAAATAGATGTTTATAGCTGTTCATTCACTGAAAGATTCGTTAAAATCTGTTCTGCTGAACACAGAAATCAGTGCTACCATTCCAAAAAAGGGGAAAAAAACATTGGACACTATGAAAATATGTACAATGATATTCACAAAAACATGAGTCCAAACCAGTGTCTCTGAGCTTGTAAAACTCAAGTGGGATTTACGTTCCCCTGTGGTTTGTAAACATTTTGAAAAGATTTCTTCTTATAATCTTTTTCAGATTCTGACTCAGACAAGTGATGTTTCTTAATTTTATTTAGCTGGCATATTTCTAACCAGAAAAAAGTGGTGGTTTACACTTTGTGCACTCAGCGATGCTCACCTTCTCTTCACCTTAAATTTCCCCTGTCTGCCACTTGGCAGGTTTTTTACCACCCAACTTCCTCACACGGTATTTTCAGATGTTTCCAGTTTACCATGATGTAATTCACATAACTACCACCCTTTCTGACAATTAATTTTTGCTGTGATGAAGGCACACTTCCACTAAACAGATGTTACAGAATCACAGAATAGTCATGGTTGGAAGGGACCTCTGGAGATCATCTAGTCCAACCCCCCCACCAGAGCAGGGTCACCTACAACAGGTTGCACAGGACAGCGTCCAGGCAGGTTTTGAATGTCTCCAAAGTGGGAGACTCCACAACCTCTCTGGGCAGCCTGTTCCAGTGCTCCACTACCCTCAAAGTAAAGAAGTTCCTCCTCATGTTAAGATGGAACTTCCTATGTTCAAGCTTGTGCCCATTACCCCTCGTCCTATGTTGCTTTTTTTTCATTGAAGAAGTTCCACAGGCTTTTCTTCTTTAATACATAGTCCTTCATTTTAAAAGCCTTTGAGAAAATACATTTAATTTCTTAGTCCTATCATGAATATCATAGTCTACTACTTAGCAGAGGTTGTAGGTATTCCTCCACTTCAGACATCTCTGAAAGGAATTCTTTAAACAAAACACTCCTACTTGAATTTGTTCAACAGTTTTATACTGAATAATGCTGTGTCAAAATCAAAATTCTGATTGATGTTTTCAAAGGATTTGTTTAAGAGTTCAAAACCAAATCAGAACAGTTAATTTCAACTCCACATCTCATGATGAATTTTTCATTTTGCCTTAGAGAAGTGTTTCAGTTCCTTGCAGGATCAGATCCCAAGTCATAGTAAGAAATGTTATCCTATAATTCCCCAAACACAGCCACTCAGTATGACATACTTCATGTCCTCTATGATGTTATTATTACATTTCTATGACAAATGGTAACCAAAGAATCACCTATGCAGAACAGATCTCCTGGGAGAACATCTAGTGAACAGAGCAAGGGATTTCCAGTTCACCTGTAACTCAATAGCTCCCAGAGAAGCAGCAAAAAGGCTAAGCAACCCCTCCTGCCAGCCTGCAGCAGCCAGCCCCCTCGCACCGATGTTACAGCTCCTCATTTTCCTAGGTTAATTTTCTCCTGGCTTGGCATGGATCAGAGCTGGTCAGGGTCTGCCATCGCTGAAGCCAGTTTTTCAGAGCCCCAGCTGACACCACACCAGGGACTACAACAGCATCACAGCTGCCATGGACTAGCCCTGCAAACGTTTTCCAGCCTGATGAGAAGGGGATTTGTCTCTTCCATCCGCGAAGAATCCAGTTTGGGTGGGAGACGTGGCTGCTGGGTTGATCATCTGGCCTTAGATGACTGGAGTATGACATATGGTCCTTCTCATGCGGTTTTCAAACTAATGCTTAAGGCACTAATGCCTCCCACTTCGAAGTTATCATTTCTGTTTCTCCTCTTTCAACTTAACACTGAGGTTTTGACCATTTTGATGTGCAGTTGCTAAGCAGCAGCATGGCTGAGAAGCCAGTAATATCAGCGGTACCTTTAAAATGACACTTCTGGGCATGTACAAGCTTCTCATGCTGCTCTTTCTGCTCAGATAGAACTGAGTTTCACACTCCCTGCAGTTCTCAAAAATGCAACCTGCTGGCTGGCTTTGTCGGCATTATTCATCTCATTTATTTTCCTACGCTTGCACAGACAGGTGAGTTATTTCTAGCTTATTACCAGTAAATAAGGAGGAACTGCATCCCAGATTAGAAAATCCCTTTGGGATCCAAAGCCACAAATGATGCAGTATGGACATACAGATAATTAAAGACTGGTTCAATGCAAAATCCACTGAAATCAAGAGACAAGAGAGGAGGAGGTATAATGAGTAATTGCTGCCCAAAAATACAGGTGCAATTTCTGCAGGGAACTTGTTGAAGTGCCTCTAAAATATTTGTGTTATTGGATTTAGGAAAAGATGGCACAAAACCAAGGAAGAGATTAGGAAATGTCTTCTGCTTTCAACCAGGACCTCTACAGTCATCATCTCATCTGATGTTGAAGGAGAACGTGAACCTCTTGAGGACAACATGGTTTGAGGAAGCAGTGCGGAGCATTTTGGGGTGTGAGGTAGCTTCAGAGAAAAGTAAAGCCTGAGTGGGCCTTTAGCAGGCAGTATCTTTACAGGCTTTGCCTACAGAAAATGAAATTATTGTCCAGAACTGTGTATTTCCTTCCTGACTCCATGCTGCCATGTGCTACTCTGAAAGGTCAGGTAGAAGCATTAGAGCGCTTTCCCACAAATTGTTAAGAGTCAGTCTTAGAAACCCAAAAGGAAGGCATAAAGTTCATTCTGCTACATTAATACAAATAAGGACCTTTATTTCCCATTGACTTAGGTGTACTTAGCTGTATTATCACCAGGTGTCAATGCGTAGCCCAAAGGATAAGATTTGAGTCCAGCTTTAATTAGTTTACTGTAATGAGGTAAATCACATTTCACCCTTCCAAGGAAGTCATTATTTGCACTCTTCCTGCTTTTCAGTACTTGCATCACCTTCTTCATTTGCAATTGGGGTGAAGCTACCACGTAGTTTATTCAGAACTGCAGCAGAACCAGCAGATACAGTATATACAGAAATGATGAGGAAATGCTCCTGAAAACAACACAGTGGACCACAGGTAAGCGAAAGGTCAAATCCCGTGACAAGACAAACTGCTTTTAAGACATGTCACCTTATTAGTGTCCAGTTTTGGCAGCGAAGCGGCCAGTCAGCTGCCCTCTGATCCTTCAGCCGTGGCCTCCTGTGTCCCTGATGCACTTTGCATGTTGAATTGACATAACCATTTCCAGCACATGCGACACAAGCCGCGTCACAGCGAGCTCTGCACCATGCGGAGAGGCCGGTGGGGGATGTTCCTGGGGCAGAGCTCATCTAGCACCACGGTCCGGGGACCGCTCAGGCGGACAGGACTAGCTTAATACTGCAGCTCTACTGGCCTGGGGGGAAGGCAGCTGGGCTGGAAGGAAGAGTGAAATGGGTCTACAGTAGTGAAAATTAAACTGACAAAAATGTTGCTTTTGAAGTTGTTTCCACTTCACAGGGGAATGGAACAGGGCAGTTTCCCATACCTGGGAATTCTTCACCAAGCTGTTTTTACACTCAGATCCAGAGTACAGGAATACGTTCCCTCTTCTGAATGCAGTAACATAAAGGATCCCCAGGCTGGGGCCTCTCCCCACTGCTTTCCCTTAACTCAGCTTGCACAGTTTAAAAACAAAATAAAATAATAAACTCAGATCTTCAAAAAATTATTTGTGTATCAATTAATGTAGGACATTCAAGGGATGAAGTCTGCTAAGGGGGAAGTTTTCAGTTTTTACAAAAGAACAGGCAAATAAAATATTTCTTTTTAAAAAGGGAGCATCTTTCAAAGTGGTTTAGACCTTGCTTTCACCCGCAGGTGCTAAGACGGAGCAGGTCCTGCTCTCGGGGGAGCAAAGACCGTGGCTGCTTTCTTAATAGGGATTTTTGTCTCCATATGAAATAAGGGCCCGTTTTCAAAAAGCGTTCATGGGGCAGCTATTGCCTCAGTGATTCTGAAAATCCCAGTTGTCAGTCTCCTTTACCTCAATATCTTTAAAAATTTTGCTCTAAGTCAATATTGAATAAGACCACTCTGGCTCAGTATACTCTAAATAAGCTGTTCCTAGAGATTTGCATTTTTTTTTTAGAAAATGTATTGCTGCTACAAAAATTTATCTCAGGTTCTCAAACCACCTCAGCTATAAAAAAGGATAATATTAAGCAAGAGAGTCATGAAATAAGAATGATCAAATACTTCCAAGCCTTATCATCAATAAAACTGTAAAGTTAGCCACACCAGTTCACTTCAGGGCATCTGCTCACATTTAATTGAATGATTGTTTTAATTTTTCATTGTTTAAAACCACTCAACCACTTATCAAAAAACAGTGCTGCTCTTAGAGCTGAGCATAAAACCTTCTCGCTCAGCTCCACTGAAAAGTCTATTTTTTTAGGAATCCTGGACCCTGTGAGAGCTGCAGAAATACAACCGCCAGCCCAGACCCTGAGGTTTCCCAGGCAGAATGCCCTAAGCGGGATCAGGTCCTCAGACATCTCCTATGGGATGACCGATTGCTTTTATCAGAGGGAAGCTGGGTGCTATTTCCTCCCCCAAACTTTCAAGAGGCCATTTTCCTCTCAGGCATTTCTCTCCTTTACGGAATCTCAGCGGTTCAACTTTGCATGAAATAACGCAGATAAAGGATAGGTGTCCTTCTCCAAACAGGTTTAGTACATGGGTCATTTTCTCTGGGGTGAGATGTTTCTGGAAAGCCTGGGATAACAGTTAAAGCCACATGTACCACTACCGGCACTGGAAACATACCCATTATCTCATTAATACAAACGATGCCACCGCTTGACACCTATGAGGTCTGAAGTCCTCAGCTCATACTGGGCACTGTACAAATAGAAAACTGACCATCCGTGCCCCAAAGACCTTTTGCTCTATAAAATCATAGCAAAAAAGAGAATAAAAGCTTTTCCTACACACAACTAATATCATAGATGTCCCCTCTTCTACTAGCTGGCCAGATTAGGCAAGGGGAATGCCATCACCGTGGTGCCGGCAGAGCCACACAGGGGTCTCTTCCCTGGCACATACCAAGGAGCACAGGCTGTGCTGCAGGAATGGCGGAACAGTCCTGCACCCCACTCCTGTCCCCCAACTTAAATATAACCCTGGCTAAAGCCTGCAGGGGCTGACAGCCCACAGGAGAGCACAGGAGAAGCAGCAAGAAGCAGCAGTTGAAAGAGGAGCCAGATTCCAAGTCAGCGTCGCTGGGCTTGACAAAGTGATTCAATATAACCTCAAAACTTCGTTTGAACCAAGGCTTAGGTGTGTGTTTTAACGCTCTGCTATTACACCCAGGAAGGTTAGGTATACAGGTGAACTCAGTCTGTGGCAAGACGAGAAAGCCAAAGGAAAGGAAGGCCATAATACTTGTACACATGCCAAAAAAGCTTCTGCTGTCTTTAAGAAAGAGGAGGCGAGATTCTGAGGAGTGCTGGATTTTTCTCCATTGGTACTAAGGGCACAAACCAGTGCAGCATGTTTAAGGTCCAGCCTCAATTTATTTTTTTTCAACGGCAGCTTTCCCTGCGGCATTCATCTCCAACAGACCAAAAGCTTGCCAGCCAGATCTCCAAATTAAGAGTTATGCATATAATGGGTGTATAATTTGTCAAATCAAAATGGCTGCACCTTCCAATTTTTTTTTTTAAATCATCCCCTATTGTTTCGTTTATCTTCTTTGTTTACTTTTTTAATAACAGCTCAATTCTGGAATGTAAACACCTTGTCAAAGCAAAAGCTAGAATGCTTGAGAAAAATAATTTAGCTTCTCCAAAGCAAACGTCTCCAGTTTTCCTCCTGAAGTATTTGCTGAATATCATCTGAATTCACAGAAAGCTTCAGATCTCCTGAAACTGCCACTGTTGGGTTCGGGGCTTTTTTGAAATAATAGAACTTAGCATTCAATGAAAGCAACGTCCCATTATGAGATTGGCTCTATTGTGAGATGGATTCTAAAATCATGAAATGTTGAACAACAAACGGCGGACTCTTTAGTCCGCTGGACTGTGAGCCTTCCCTAGTGCCTCAGCTCATCTGTGCAAGCTAATCTTTGCTGCTCTGCAGTACAGAAACTTATTTCTTCTTTTAAATGAAACTGAGAATCTTATGTAATTGAATGACTCCAGCATCAAATATTATGATACAATCTCAATTTGGAAGACTTGCAATTGCAGATGTCTTAGGGCTAAAACTCATAATTTTCCTGAATCTGGACTGAATGTGTAGAATTACTGTGGGCTTTCCTCAGTGCAGCAGATGGTGGAGGCTCCAGGGAGTCGATTCCAGGCCCCCAATTCTCCTTCCTATCCATGCCCTGTCCTACATTTAATAGTCCCCTATTTTGCCACTGGCAAGGAAACTACCAAGGATATAGAGAGAGGAAACGGATTCTCTCATGCCACATTCCCATGTGTGAAATTCACCTTATACTCAGCAAAAACATGAGCAGAAGCACAAGGGCCACGTTCTCATGCAGATGCTCACTGCAGCCTTCCTTACATCATGGAAACTTGCTGGGGTCAACCTGCAAACAAAAATTAGACACTTGCCCTCCCCCATCCCTGTGTGGCACACACATGTTGGAATCACAGGCAACAGCCCGCCTGAGATGACAGCAGGGGCTGAGAGGCCCCCAGATTACACCAGAAGGATGGCAAAATTGAGGCGAGCTGCAAATTCATAAAATTATGCAATCCCTAGGGCCCAGTGCAAAGCTAATTGTCTACGTTAAGTCTTTGAGCGCAATTACCAGCACTAATGGTTGCAGGGACAGGTTCCAAAAGAATGCTATTTAAAACTTTCAGGACTGGAGGGTTTGCGATAATGCTAAAGCCAAGCAGATAACCTCTAGAAAAGAAGAAAACAAAATTGTGATTACAACTGGGCCATGCTCACTTGGTATTTTAAATTAAGTGAATGTTACACCAGGACACACAACCTTGAGAAGGAACAATCTGGATTTTTTTTTGCAAATGCTGTTGGTGGTTGATATCCAGACATTGGTCATTAGATCTAGTTTTATTACAGCCATAAAAGAAGTGAGTCAACAGCTTAGTCACATCAGGCAGGATATGCTTCAAGCACAGCCTGAATGAAAGAAGAAAGTTAAACGCTGAAAAATACAAGGTAATTAAAAAAAGAACTCTAATAGTTTCTTCCCTAAAACAGCAAGAGGTAATACACAGGACAGTCTTCGAGTAAGACTGCACGGCGTACTGGGAGAGTGCAGGGTATGGATTTAAAGGAAATAAACTAGACATATTGGCATGTACATCAGGATGGCAGTTTGTAAGCTGTCACTACCAACAGGCCTTCTGGTTTTCAAGAGTATCAGGTATCTTCGTCTTGTAAAAGAAACGCAAAGAAAGATAGAGAATCTGCATAGAATCTGGTTCTTGTCCCGCATCAGCACAAAATCTGCTGCCTGTTGACTCCATTTGTGCAGATTACCTAATTACTAAAGGCAGATAGTGCCGGTGTGAAGGCTGTAGGATAAATAAGAGAAACAGGTCAGCAGTGAGTACGGAGTGACCTTTGAAGAGTGATCCAGAAGAGTGTCTGATGGATACTGTGGAGCATTATTTATTTATTTATTTATTTATTTATTTATTTATTTATTTATTTTAAATTAAACCAGTAGCTAAGCACTGTGCCTGCAGGAAGAGAAAAGGTGAGCAGGATGGGAAAGGAGCAAGGAAGGAAATCTTTGCAGATTGTGTCACTACAGGACTAGAAATAAGTCTCTCTCAGACAGCATGGCAGATTTATGCCACTCCAGGCTTGACTCCAGGAGGCTGGAAAGTTGGAGTGAGCTTTTTAGAATGTCATTTTATTTCAATGTGGGTACACAGCTAAGACTCAACACTGAAGGAGTTTAATGACACTACATTCTTAAAGGAAACATTAAATATATAGACCCAGTCACATATGCCTTCCTATCTGATGGCAAGAACTAGCATTTTCTATTGCAATAGAAAATGTGAACGGAATTAGTGTTTTGTGAGTAACATACTGAAGAGCACCTCTCACGGTAGGTGGGGAGGGAGCCAGGAGACTGCGGATCTACTCCCAAACCCCTGGGGGCCACCGAAGTTCTGGATGTTGCCGACATTACTGTAGGTAACTAACAAGGTCTCTGCACTTCTGGTTTGTGCCATGCACAAATAATGATATTAACTTCTCCTTTGGGATACACCGATTAAATGGATGATATATTTGTATGTGAGAAGGATTAATATGAGGAAATGTGAATATGCCACCAGAGGGCAGTGAATGAAATAGGTTAGTTTTTGTTTGTAAGAGACAAATTTCAAGGATACAACAACTAAACCAGCTAAATTCTATGCATGTGTGCTTACAGACACACCTCATGGCCTGATTCACGGGTGGTTTCTATCAGTTTGGTGCCGGAAAGGCTTGGTGAGAGTCAGCCGAGTGGAGCTGATATAAAATTTCTTTAAGGAAGTGCCTAGTCAGTGCCGTTGTGTTGGGAACTGAACACGCGTGAGGCAGTGAAACAATGACCTAGGGGAGAAACCTTCACCTAAATACACACAAAGCCAAAAGCTTCCAGCAGAGGGAAAGCCTCCTCAGACACCCACCACATGTTATCTCAGTTATGCAGCCAGGGACACGTGAAGCAGTCTTAATTCTCACAGATCCTTGGCCAAACTCAGAGGACAACCATCTCCCCCAGGGCCAGAGGCATTCCATTGCCCTGCCCTGCTGGGACAGACCATCGCCAGGCTTGCCCCTGCAAGGGAGGAGAGGGTAGGGCTGCGGGACACACCACCATCGACCCCAACAGCTCTTCTGCATCTGGGTTCTGTTTGTGCCTGTGGGACACGATGACCACAATCACTGCTCCACCTCTCCAGTCCTCCCCTGCTGTCAAAGCATCCTCCACCCAAAGGAAATTCTTTCTATGAACTGGGAGAAGGTGGGGGCTGCTGTTGCAGCTCTGCTGCATTACTCTGCTTTGTCCTCAGAGTGCAATTACCCGAAACAGAGTCATAAGACACAATTTACAATCCCTGCAGCTTTTTGGCATCCCACTGTATTGGCTTACAGATAGAATTTGTAGTAGGATGCAGCAGATAGACAGGGCACTCTAATTACAGATTTACATTAAGAGGAAGGTTTAAAAGCTAATACGACGTCATTAGAATAATGATCCCTAGATGTTCTTCCAGCTGAACATCTGCCATTACTAATTAAAAACAAGTTAAATTCAACCTGTTTAAAGAGAAATCAATATTTACAGAAACTAGATACTACCCTAATATTAGATGTGGTGCCGACCTACAAGAACCTTCCCACATGCCATACCAAATCAAGGACTTCAAAAAGCACATTGGTTATAAATTGGGGCCTGCACAAAAATCGCCTTTCTAAAACCAAGTGAGAAATCTGACTCACGTACAGCTTGTTTGTCTCCTTCGTTAGTCAGCTGCCCAACAGTTTTAAACGATCGCCACATAAAATGATACGTTACCCACTTTCTAAAATTGGGGTGTCTTTTTTTTTCCAAAAGCAGGTTAAAAATTACATTTCGAGTGGCAGATAAAAATAATCTTCTCGCAGCCTCTGTCTCCATTCCTGATTGCTATTAAACAGAGTGGCATTTTGTGGAAGTGCACAGAATCTGCATCAATCTAACTACATGGGAATGTAAGAGTAAATCATGGAAGTGAAGGCATACAGTTACAGAGAGAAAACAATTAGGCAAAAAATTACAATAGCAAATAGCTCTGAAATCCATTAGCTACTTCAAACTGAAAACCAAATGCTTATTTCATCGGTCAGTGTACAACCATCACAAAACAGAACAAACCCCTGAAAATGAGGAAACGCTTGGCTGTCTGATCCAAGGCGTATTTTAAGATCCACCACCAGTATTGTGCAAGAGGAGTGAAGTTCAGAAATATGCGGGTTCATTCAAAGACTAAAAGGAGAGTATCCAACCCACGGCTGCAGGCAACTCATTGCTAGCACAGTACTCCATGAACGCTTGCACGCATCCACAGGAACTTAATAAAATTAACAGGGGAGTCGCCTGCATCATCTGGCCCAGGAGCACTGGCCAGTACAAAGAGAGGGAAAGGAAAGGGATGAAGTCCTCCTGATGGCTTGCCTTTCCCCTCTCACATTAACCCAAATCTACTGAAAAAAATTAAAGCCACGTCTGACTCTGGAATTTAATTATGCCATTGATCTGACAACACCCTTGCATATCAACTGTCAGGAGAAGGCACACGGCTATTAACTTCAGGCCTCGCACTGGAAATGTTGACCACTGACAGCTTCCCCTGACTCCAGGTGAAGATCAGTGGCCCCGTTGAAAAATACCGTTCTGTTTGTGACGTATGTGGAAGAACAGCTCTGTAGCCTAGTAAGTGCTCTAGTGTTCCCAGGCCAACAGCAGTGCAGGAGAGGAGTCAATGGCAGAGGAGTCTCTGCTTTTATAGCAGTGCCCAAGTTGGACTTCAGGGGCCAATAGCAAGCACTGTGTGACCCTGCGTTTGTGATTTCCATAGACTGTATTATTAGAGACTTCAGTTTGGTGTATGTTTTTGCAGTGTGGGAGCAATAAAGAGCAAAGGCAAGAAATAAAGAGCCTCCGGGTGCTGACATAAAATTAAATCCTGACTTCTCTTTCAAGTTCAAGGTAGGAAAATCACAGCCGTATGTCTTTGTCAAAAGTGTGCCCAAGCACTAATATCATCAAGGACAGCCACTTTTGCCATGTAATCTTACCACAGTCTCTATATCACCCAGAGCCTTTGTGGACTTAGGTGTAAAATAAACTACTAACCCTCCTTAAAACATGCCGGGAAGCAAGATTTGGCCCCATGTAAGTAACTTTAGATTACCGCTGCCTGATCCACAGGGAGACCAAAGCTCCCTTCAGGGCAACATCTGATTAGAGGAGAAACAGTTGTCGGCCTCTAGGAAACTGCAAATCATTTTTTGTTCAAACCCACAGGGATTTTTGCAAGGCCTGCTGAGCCAATTTAAACAGGGAAAAAAATCTGAGAACCCTGCAATAATATTCTCTGCAGTTTTCTAAAAGCCACATCCTGCTCATCCTACTCAGTGAAGCAATCTTACTGAAGTTAATGAAACTGGTCCCCACCTAGAAGACAGGCTTACTGCAGCTCTGCCGCTGCACAGAGAATTGCTCGATTGTCTCTGCTGAGTTGAACCACATCAGAGAGTTTGCAGTTACATCCCTCTCTCCCTGCTAACGCTGACAAGTTCAATTTTCAAGTTTGTTTTCTTTCTTGTTTTTTTTTCTTTATTCAGCGATGTGTTCCAACATCTTTTCCTCCTGCCATAGAGAGCGCTAGGTGAGCAGCGGAATAAACATAAGGATATCAGAGCACTGCACCTGCCTGTAAAATGACATGAATTTAATCAAAACCATTTCTAGTCTCGGGGCTCAGACACACGACTGGTCTTGTTGCTCTTCCCCTAGGCAACTGCTTGTTGTGCCTCTAGTGTAGGCTTGGACATAAGTTTGATATCACCAGCAAGTGACTAAGCGGAGATGTAGGGAGACTCCATTATTTGATTTCTGATTATGCAGAGCTTCCTTCTTTTTGTGCTCTCCTTGGCCTTATGGATTACAGTAAAGCTGTGGCTAACCTGAGCCAGATCCTGCTTATGCCTCACTTCTGCCAAGGTACATCAAGAGAAATTGTGGCACAGTCAGTGGAACTACATGAGAGTAAGACTGGGTACAAAGCTCGTTAACATTTTTAGCGGCACTACATTTTGAACAAGCAGTAACTCTTTTTATCTAGAACAATAACAACAAGCCCAAAGCAGGAAAATAGACGTCCACTGACAGACAAATTACTCTTGCTGAAAATTCAAAGGAAGAATATTTACATCAAGGAAGTAAAGCCAGAGGGATTGTGGGTTTTATGGCACTTAAAACATCCACCTGCAGGAAGGTATTTTTGCCGTATCTGCTAAGTGTGATACCTAAAAATACTCACAATACTTAGAAAGTGAGAAAAAATTAGTCTTTTGCTTCTGATACATTTTATAATGGCTACATCTAATTCAAAGCGTATCAGACAAGAAAAGAGAAGTTCAAGGAAGCCAGAACCTTTAATCTAATTAATTAATAGGGGGGATAGCATGTGAAAGCCTTACGTAAAATGAGAAAGTAATCTTATTCTGCTCAGGCTGGCTGCTCATTTGGTAGATGGGCAGAAGTTAACAAGGGGCCTTGAAATCTATTTAATTGGCCACAAGATCAGAGTCTGCATCTGCCTTTCGTCCATGGAACCGCACACTTTTATGCCTCCTGTCCCTCCCCACAGAAAATGAAGGTGATGCTGCAAGACCTTCCTGCAGTTCTACCAGGCTGTCAGAAATAAGCCGCACACAAGTCGGTGGAAAAGCTGCCTTCAGCGCTCCGGCTCCCGCAGCTGCGGGGATGGCTGCTGTGCATGCCCGTGACAAGCACGCCAACAGCAGAGCCCTGACTTCTGACAAGACGCTCTCTGTAGGCACCTCGTTGCCAGCCAGTGACGACTGCTCCATACAGAAACCATCCCCAGCTCTCATGAAGAGGCGCATTGATTTTGCTGGCGCTCGTTACGTTCCAGTAACGCAAAGGCACCAACAAGTAAATATGAGGAAGGATTATATATTTTCTTAAAGTGAGGAAAAGCTCAAAATCTAAATGAAAATCAAGTAGCTTTACCTTGAGATCTGCAGTGAGGATTCAACCAAATCAGCTGAACATGGCATTTGCATGGGGAAACCCTAAACTACAGAACAAAGCATACAACTGTGTGACTTGATCCTGAAATTAGGTCTGATGAGGTTTTGCATGACTACTATGAATGCACTGTTATGTTGTAATATTTTTTGCAATAATTAGTAAAAATAATTGGTACACCGATTTTAAAATAAGATATAATCTAACCTGTTTTCACCCTTTTCCTTTGCATTCATAGCCTAGACTTGATTTCTGCTCAGTAATGGAGTAAGAAAGTTTCACCTCCAATTGTCAGCATTCCACTGCGAGGTCTGCGCACACCCTACCTTTTCTACAGTTAAACCACGTGGAATTTCCAGCCCAAATGAAAACTTAAACATTTAAGTACTTTGTTATTCAGCTTTTAAAAAATCCCAGTAGAGGAAATGCAGAAAATCTCTGTGACATGAATCTCATGTGCTTTCTTTTCACCTTGGGGAGAGGATAAATTAGCCTCCGTCTTTAGAAGTATTTGTCGAGTAGTTACATTTTAATCCTAATTTATTTATGCCTGAATCCAGCAAAGCACTTAAGCATATGCTTATGCTAAACATATGAATTAGCCCATTAGCTCTACAGTTAAGCATCATACAAGCTCTGATGGATTCTCTTCACTTCCTTATGTTGCAGCAAGAGTTTATTTCTATTGTGAGTAGTGGATTAATTTTATCTGAAACCCCACCTATATGCTGACTCTTGCAAAAATAGTAAAAAAAATTGTCGTAACCACTGCAAACTGGACAGATCAAATGAGTTTACCTAAATGCACATTTCTGCCACATGTTTTCAATGTAACCCAAAAAGAGTACCATGGAAAATCAGGTGTATCACCTACCAGTTAAACACAAACAAAACACAGTTATTCTCCTTTGTTTTGTAATGCTTCTGTAAAACAACAGATGCTAGGTTGAATCTCACGTTCAGGCATTTATCACATCTGTTTTCTGTTCCCTTGGAAAGTATACTCACAACAGTGCTCAAATGACTTTCAATGAGATCTGTCAGTTGAAAACTAAAAGGGAGGTCAGGCAATAAACATTTAATTTTAGGAGGGAAAAAAAAGGTGTTTAAAAGCTTTAAACGTGTTTTCAGATAGTTCAAATAGGCAAAGCTCTATTACAGCCACCAGTTGAGACCTATCATAACCTTGATGAGGTCTCCAAGGAGATTTGAGGCCAAAGGAAGAAGAGATGAAGAGAAATCTACAGGGGTGTGGAGCCTGAGGGCGCAGGCGATGAACCTGCAGCCCAAGCTGGAGGAGCCATGACACACTGGCATTCTGGCCCCGCAGCCTTCCCCAGCAATCACCACCAGCACAAGCGAAACTTCTCACCTTAAAAATGAATAAATCTTCAATGTTCTCTTGTAAAACTGGAGCCTGCCTATTCAGAGGTACCGAGGAGGCTCCAGTAAAGAACTTTCATAATCACATTTTTTTCCTAACAGCTTTTATGAGAATGCAGAAAGCTTTCCCTCCCCTTGCAAGCCTGGAGAGACCTGCAGAACAGTATTGACAAAGACAGTCCTTTAACTCAGAAGGAGTAGAATTTGACTCAATTATTCTGCAAGCTAACAGTAAGGAAAGATAAAAATATTGCTTTGAAGAGAAGGGTTTCATTGCGGCAAAATTACATACAAGCATCTAATAAAGTATAATCTAAGACTTGTCATTCTTATAGGTATTGTTTTCTCTGCAGCAGCTCTGAGATGAATACCTCCAGCTCTGCTACGCAGGTAAGACAACCTTGATCAGGCCATAAACCAGTTCTCTTGCCAATGCCCCTTGCCTCTTGCAACTATTAACCCCTTTTTTTGGCCAAATCATATCTCAAATCTTTTGAGAGACTTCTCCACCTTTCACACTGCCTCTCCTAATCCCTCACACACACTCCATGCATTAGTCTTCCAGTTTCTCTGCTGTCTTCCAGGTACGTTACTCACGGCACTGTCTTGCAACAACACAATATCTAGTTTTTCCAGACTCCTTGAGTCAATGACTCTTTTCTCTTGAAATCACCATTGCTTGGCTCCATGGCCCAAGTGGATGGGGGTGTATGTGACTAACATGTCATTCTATCTTCTTTCCCCCAAGATCACTGCCTAACAGTTTATAGGAAGGCTCGGTTCCTCTGAAAAACGGAACGCTAACCAAGTTCAAGTGGCTCTGGAATTTTAAAAGCAAAGTACACCCACCACTTACGTAGCATGTCATACAAAGAATAAACTGCTCTTCGGAAAAGAATAAATGTCATTCACCGTCCAAGCATGTGGCTGTTTATGAGATGAGATTCAGAAACCATCCTCCTTCAAAGCTGCCGAGGCATTCTGCCTTCACTGTTAATTCAGAAGACCAGTGCTCTTCTCACTGCGGGCCTGATGTTACACGTAAATGTCATTCCATTAGAAAGTGGCTAGAAAATAGTGAGAAGTATAAAAATAATCAGCTTTAAGTAGAAGCAAGCGTTGTGGTTAGTTTCAGATTGGCTTTATTGGAATTTCTTTACGTCTAAAGTTCTGTTACAGCACAATTCAGAGCACGGAATAACCAGATTTATTTCATTTAGGCCAAAATCTTGTTTGAAGGACAAAACCCCCTCAAAATATTTTTTATACACTGAACACAAGAGCAATCTTCAGATTTACTTTGAGACTTTAATTTTGCTGTATTACCAAGTATTTCATTAATTTCACTTCAGTGAAGCAAAAGCAAATCAGACCTGGAAACCTGGTCCACTCTGCAATAAAAGCTCTTGGCTCACTGCGTAATGCATCTGTTTCTGCGTGGAGTCGCACGTAGCGAGGCAGAAAAGTTCCTCTACAAGCTTTAAACAAGCTCACCAGGAGCAGATGCATTTTCTCTGGCCTCTCCATTTGCAGGGCAGGCCAGAGGAAGTGTTAGTGAACGTGACCAAATTTTCCATTTTTTCTCCTCGTTCAACAGGAAACACATCAGATGCAGCAGAGCCTCTTGCAGCTGTGAGGCTCTAGTGAGAGCTCCAGGTGGGAAGATGGGAAAAGATTCTTTCTCTTATGACCAAAAGCTCTTCTCGGCACACGAGCAGCTACCTGCACTGCGCCCCGGAGACTACTCCAACTCCGAGGAAACAAATGCTACTATTATAGAAACCTCTCCGGGGAAGTCCTATTGCTCAGGATGTTTAAAACTAGGCCAGACAGAACAGCGGCAGCAGCACATCAGAAAATGGACGGCAGAGGCGCTTCCTTAGCCTCCAGCTTCTGCAGGATTTCACTCTTGTTATTTAGGAAGTTGACAGACCCGCAAACTGGACAGGAGGCTTTTTAACCATTGCTTGCCAAGCCACTGCTCGACTGCCTCCTTCTTTTGTGTGTTGCTTTGCTGATAAACTTCACTTAGCTTCGAAACAGCGAATCATGCTTTCCGCGCTGCTGATACATTTACTCCGCCCAAGAAAAACATAAGACACCAGTTCTGTTGCAGGAACACAAGAAGAAATTACATTTTTAAAAATAACAAGAAGAAAATCCTGTAGGTTAAATATCTGGAAAAAAAACAGGCAGGGTTGAATTCACAGGGCTTTGTACTGTATAACCGCACACACCTCACCACTTTATGCAATTCTGTTGGTTATTTAAATGAATGGTTTCAAAAGATTTCTTTTTAAAAGGAACACATCCACTTAAAGGCAGCACTAGAAGACTCTAACCATCTTTAAGGCAGCATTCACAAAGACATCAGTTAAAAAAGCACAGGAAAAATGTATGTTTTTTTCAGCATGTTTAACCTGGGAAGCTTGACAGCAGTTTTGGTACAGTTCAAAAAGACCTCTTCTGTTAAACATTTAAGCATGTGAATAATCTCACTGAGCCTCCCAGCAAAGTAACCCACGCAAGTCCTTGCAGAGCCAGAGCCTCGCTTGCTCCTTCTTATGTTTCCAAACAGAAGCTAAACTACTTTTTGAACAAGATCGTGAAAACCCAAAGATATGGATGTCCCTGCTTAGTAACCTGGTGGTCTGTTACAGCACTTGCCCTAACGGTGCCTTCCCAACTGTTACACACGTTTTACGCTGTGTTATTATATCCGCTAAATGGCCAGGTGTTTCCGGAGAGAGAGGACCACATCTTTAGTTTTGTAATCCACCCACTATATTCTTGTGCATATCCCAACAGATGGGTCTCATTGACCAACGCCGCATGTGTTGCACAGGTATTGTTGCATCCCTCCTTGGCCTGCTCCGGCCGACACAGAATCCCAGGGGATTCTTCCCACGCACAGTGCTGGGCTGCGGGCTCAACCCTATGCACTTCTGGTAAAACGAAGTCCTGTTTTCTGCTCAGTAGAAGTGTGCTGTAAACAAACATCTAAACTGTGACCCTCCTAAACATATCGATGTCCTGTCATCTGTCCAGCCCGCTGATCAGTAGCACAGGGCTCCATCACCTTAACATAACGAGCCTAACTCTAAATCATTTATTAGTTACACCTGAGACCACGTCCTGAAACATACAAATCTTAAGGAATGGGTGGAGGTTGCTGAAACTCCCGTTTCCCTCCTGCTTTCCCTCGTGGGGATTACACGCACGCCTGCCCGTCCATCCTGGACGGGGCGCACGGCCCATTTCACCGCCGGCCGCTCACCCCGCAGCGCTGCGGGGAGCAGGGCGAGGACGGCGCGGCTAACCCCGGGGTTGTGCTTCAATTCTGGAGGTGCAAACCCTCTCGCTTGGACGGGCTGTTTCTTCCCAGCCCGTTTCGAGGGCTGACACAGGACCGCGGCGCTCACTGCCCCCAGCGCTCACAAGCCCTGCCTGGGTGATCCTACCGACCCGGGTGCCAACCTGGAGACAAACTCCCTCTTCCCACCCCGGCTGGGGGAGAAGCCCGCTGGGAAGGCGGCGCTTCTCCCGTGGAGCTCACCCCCACCGGCTCCACGGCCGGGAGGGGGGGTACGAGCCGGGCACCTCCGTGCCGCGGGGAGAGAAGAGGGTC
>VZSZ01006382.1:1155387-1236442 GCA_013398815.1 Ibidorhyncha struthersii
GGGGACGGGGCGCCGTGCCCGGGCCGCCCCGGCGGGCTTCCCGCAGCGCTGCGGTGCGGGCGGAGCGCCCTGCGGCGTCCGCCGGCTGCGAAGGGCACCGGGAGCGCGTCCGTTCGCGCGCTCGGCGGGGGTGAGGGCGGCCGCTTCCCGGACGGCGCCTTCCCAGCCCCACGCGCCGCCGTCCCCGCCGTCGCTCTGTCGCCGGGGTTTGTCCCTGCCTGCCCCCGCGCCGCCGCGGTCGCTTTCCCACCCGGACTCGGGCGCTCTCCGACTTCGAACTCGACATGCAGAGTCCCCGCCCGGCGCGAAGCCTCTGCCGTCGTCCCTCTGGGCCGTTTAAACACAAAGCGGTGCCGAGGACAGCCGGGTCTGTCCCCGGTCAGTTGCGCGCCGGGCAGGCAGTAATCGTAAGCGTAGCTGCCCCCAGTTTTTCTGGGGCAAATTGGCTTTGGGAGCAGCATGCCACCAGTAAGGAACTTGGCTGGGGAAGCAGCACACTGCCAGAAGTTGTCTTACTCGGGAGTCTGTCCCCGCGGCTGATGGAGCAGGACAGTATCTAGAAAGTCCAGTCCTGGGGTCAGTGCCCAGCAACCTCCATGGCAATGCTGACACTGGGATCCCTGAGTGCACCTACGGGGCTTGGAAGAAAGTCCCAGCTCACGGGCACCAGCCTCCAGCCTGTAGTAACCCTCAGCGCAATTTCCTACTTAAAAAGGGGGACAAAGACAATATGCTGAGGATGAGAAAAGCAAGAGAGACCCCAAATGGGGAAGGAAAGGATGTTTCAGGCTTGGGTGTGAACGCTTATGAGGCGCTGTTTCCAGCACGCAGGTATCCATAGCTCAAAACGCGCAGATGGCACTTGAGCATCACATCGGGATTACTGGCTCAGCCAAGACGGGGGACTGAGCAGATTTTTTTCCTCCCGGAGGGGCTGTCTGAGGCTGTCAGTGAGACGCCTTGGCACACGGGACCACTTCTGCCGTTACAGACTGGGCTTCGGCAGGCAGAGCTGCCATCCCAGCACAGCCTGGGTGGGCAAACATCACGGCTTGCTCCCTGGCTTAACACCTCCACCCTCAGAGTAACTTACAGCAATCCCAAGGACAGGCAGAATGAGTCAGGGAAAAGTTAGAGCAATCTGATGCACCGAGGTGAATTGGTATTTTAAGGGTGCAATACAAGAGAGTTTGGTTGTGTCTATGTACGGCTACACACTTAAAGCGCCCCGTAAAATGGCAAGCAGCAATGATAATTAATAGTCTACAGTTTCTAGATGTTTTGTTCACCTTAATTCCTTCTTCAAGCAATGAATTCATAGAAAATTTTTTAATCAGACGTGAAGAGAAGCCTGCCT
The DNA here is from genome assembly GCA_013398815.1 of Ibidorhyncha struthersii. Classification (NCBI taxonomy): domain Eukaryota; kingdom Metazoa; phylum Chordata; class Aves; order Charadriiformes; family Charadriidae; genus Ibidorhyncha; species Ibidorhyncha struthersii. The sequence goes on from VZSZ01006382.1 coordinate 1,156,745, forward strand.
CTGAACAGCACACACGCAATTACCACTCTGCATATGAATTGATGTTCTTTGTGTTGTTGGTTGGTTGTGGGGTTATTTTTTTTTCCTCCCTGGCTTATAATTAAAATTTGAAGATTGGCTAATAGTTCAGAGAAGTGGAAAGTTAAGTCCTGTATTTACCCACAGAGGGTGCAGGGCACAGACAAGTGTCTTGGCTCTGCAGCATTGATGAGTCTCAGCCCTGACCCGAAGAGACCCAGCCAGCAGGGATGAGGAGGTAGTTTCCTCTTCATTAATTCCTTAGGGGCTGCTTCGATCTCCAGAGCAATGACAAGCTCTGATTTCAACACCTGTCCCCTAGGAACTGACCAAGACCCTCTCAATACCATCAGGTGAAGAAGTGGTTATGAAGCAGTCTGTGGCTAAGCTTGCCTTCCTCTGCCTCTGAAACGGGGGAAAAGCCTTACACGCGCAGACAGGAAAAATCACTTAATGAGTGCTCTGCACATGCTTGCACCAGCTCCCTGAGGATACTGCATTGTCATTACAGACCTAACACTGTCATTCTAAGAACATGGTTAAAATCGGTGCACGATCCAAATTAGCAACAGTGACACGCATTTCTCAAGAGATCGGCCATCGGGTGATTGGAGCAGTAGCATCAGCAATAGTGCTTAATAGAACCAGGCAAAGCATTTGGTGGTGCCACACTGCTGAGCTCAGTGGCCTTACATCGGGTATGAACGTGACAGCCTGTTCAGTGCACGTTATTCTGAGGATAACATTGGCACTAACACCCATAAACACTGCACGTGTACAGTATGCTGAGCAAATGCACAGTATGCCCAGTGCATGAGAAATTTATGATTCTCACCCTGAGACTGCACAGAGATGAGAACAAGCTGGATATGTTTAGGGGAAGACCCACGCGGCCAAGCTTCATTGAGGATGTGGTATGGGGTGAGAGCAGTGCTAAAAAGAGCTTTCCATGTTTTAGTTTGAAGCGGCTCTTCAGTTTTCTGACATTAGAAAATTGTAAAGGTAGCACACTTATTACGTGTTAGAAGAGGAACGCTGAAGCCTGTGGGATCTGAGCAATTAGCTTTGCATGGTGTCAAGAATTTAAGAGAAACACTGTCTACGATCTGTCCGCAAATACAGCGCTAGCGCAGTGTTTTGCTGAAATGGAAACGGTTAACTCCTTGCCACAAATCCTGGAGAAAGACTGAGGAGAGGAGAAACCCGTTAACTGTTTCTGCCGTTCCCGCTGTAGTGTCTGAAGGAAATTTCACTAACTCAACAACTCCACTTTGAGGCCAAGCGATGCCAGGCCTCATTGTACATGCGGAGGAAGCATCCTTTCCCCTCCCTTGTACAGCCCAGGCATCTCAGCAGATCTGTTCTCAGCCCTGGCTCTTTCTCCCCACCAGGCCCAAAAAGCCTGAAAAAGGCAGAGAGGAGAGAGAGCAAAGTGAACTCCCTTCACCCCGCTCTGGCCGTAGCACAGGGGCACGTGCCAGGCTGTGCCCTGCAAAGAGGGGCAACCACAGAGGCACCATCACACGCCGACCCTGCCGCAGCAGGTCCCGCGCGCCGAGGTGGTGACAACTCTGCCAGAGGCGATTGTGCCTTCCCATCAGCTGGGACGGGAGGTTTCTTTTGCCTCTAAGCGGAGGCTAGCAAGACAGAGACTCTTTTCCGAAACTTGTTGCGGGTGCAGATGTGCAAAGGCGTCCCACGAGCGTGCAGTCCCGCTGGCAGGAGCGGGTGCCCCAGGAGCAGGCTGCGTGGGACAGGGAGAAACTGCTGGTGCGAGGGTGGGGAGCAGAGCGAGGCAGCAGCGCTGGAAATAGGGTCATGCTCCTGTTTTGGAGGAGGGTGGGGGGAGTATAATTTACAGAGCTGTCCTGCAGCCCCTGCTCTGCCATCCCTGCGCTCCCCTTGTCTGTCAGTCGGAGAGGACCTCTGAAGCACCTCCAGCTTGTGGGGAGGCGAGAGAGGGGCTGCAGGAAGGCTAATGGAAGCATTTCTTGATTTAGTGAGAGAAAATGTCAGAGAAGAGATGATGTTGGATGTGAGGGAGGGAGGAAATTACTCTGATTCAATCCAGGAGGGGGCTGATAAGGTGAGGAAGCAAAGAGCAACAGGTACCAACTCTCAGTCCGTCCCTTTGCCAGTGAGAGCTGCACAAAGCAGCTACACCAAAGAGCTCCTGCTATGGCCGTGCCACCGAACGTGACCAAGAGGGTCAGGCAGAGAAGCAGCAATGCTCGCTGCAGATATCTGGCTTTGACCTTGATTCCTGCTTCAATAGAAGGTACAGCAGCAACTTAGTTGCCTTGCTGCGTCTCAGCTTCAGGGGTCATCGCATCCCAGTGACAGTACAGGCACGTACCCAGCACCCATACAGCATCCCCAGGAGGTAACGGACTCACGCTGGTGCCCCAGGGAAGCGCCTGGTCTACAAATGTTTGTTTTATTCACACTTTAGGCTTCTGCTTAAAACCCAGCACACTGATTTAAACGCAGATTCAGGACTTTGCAATCTTGGGAAAGCAGCCTGGACACACTTGGGTGCTCCCAGCTAGAGGGTGTGAACAGGTCACTTTCACGTCAGACCTGCTGCTGAACAAGGTGTCGTGGAGATGGGGACAATCCAGGTCATTCAAAGCCCAGCCACGCACGGAGTGCACTCGGCAGGCTCCATGCGGAGGCAGAGAAGCTGTAGTCCTGACCTAGAGGAACACGTAAGCTCAGCAGGGGTGCCTAACCTTTCAAACGCCCTCTCAAGAGAGCGCTACCTGTTACGGACCTTCCCCTGACAGATCAGCTGTCCTCGCACAGCAAGCCAGATGCTTCCTAGGGTGTTGGATTGACACGCAGGTGCATAACGTTTGCAGTGCGCCCGTGCAAACTGCAGTACAGTCACAGGCAAACTGAGACGATGGAGAACTGGTCCTTCTGGAGCCTTCTCCCCGTACGCAGCTTGGAATAAGGAGGCTCTTCAGGAGGCAGGCAAGCTAGGGTCATCATCCTGGCAAGGCAGGTAGTGCTGGCGGGCCATGGGCTGAGCATCTCAGATCTGAGACCACCACCACGCAACAGCCCAACTGTGCTCCCACCATTCCCCAGCAGTGCAGGGGGAATGAGGGCTGAAGAGCGTCACCATCTCTGCTTACAGCCGTGACCTGGTTAGTACCGCGAGCAGAGGAAGGGGGACAGGTAGCAATGTTTGTTGATGACTCACGTGGCATGTAATGCCCAGTAAATACCAAAGCAGGCAGAAGGTAGGTGTACGCACAGCACACAGCAGTACAGAAGTGTGTCTGACCCCGTTTGGATTCTTGCCATCTACTGCCTAGTATATTCTTCTGCAATCACAGTACAGGGTTCTGATTAAAGAGAGCATTTCCAACACCTGAATAAATAGCCTTTCTCATAACGGCACACCTGAACAATAGAAGTGCTAAAGGAATACTTGAAAATATGAGTGGGAGAATTGTTACATGCAGAGTTATGACCTTGAAAAAACAGCACTCTTCAGCTGTCGCTCATTAGGTAGAGTTCACACAGTGAGTAAGAACTGAACCCTCCCGACACCTGATTCAACCCCTCTTTTACTCAAAGACCATACTTCCTCTGACTTAAAATCTGAATTGGACGCAAAGACAGTACATTGCATCCTGCTTAAAGGAGGATAAATAAATTGGCAGAACTCTTTAGCTCAGCTATCGGAGCAACCAAAGGGCACTGCAGCATATTACAGTAGCGCTACTGGACAGAGGGGAACAAAACTGCTGCTAACATGCTTAAAATAAGTAACTTTCTATTGTAAAATGAATGCTTTTTCTTTAAGGAGAGAAAAATCATTATGAAAAAAGAATAGATTCATTATAGCGTCCCTGCACAGAACCGGTGACAGCAAGGCATGCAGATGGGAGCGATTTCGTTTGGTCAGTATGTCTGGACACTGTGGCCACTAAAGCCTTACAGCCTGAAAGGCAGCATGTGCCTGAATCCGTGCTAATGCAGAAGAGGACTTGTTTGCACATCTCTGAATGCCCCTATAGAGTACAACTGCTAACTTTGGTTTTCTTCTGCCACATCAGTAGGAAACAACACTGTCAGGGCTGTAATGATAACGAGGTGCAATATTTGGGAGGCTCAGTAGACTATGAAGTGCACAACCTTGCATGGCAGGCTGCTAAAATGGATTGGGAAGGAAAAACTCCAAAGGAGATTTTTCCTTGAAATGACAAGGACACAAAAGAGAGAGCACAGCCAGTTTTCACGGTAGGTGGGTAATGCAGAGCCCCCAGTTGTTAAGAAGTCAAGCCATTCAGAAGCACTAGGCAGTCTAATATCCTGCTGTTCTTTATCCACCCCCTTACTTAGTTCTGTCCTCCTCCTCCTCTTTCTGCTCCCCTCTGTAAAATGGGTGTGAATCAGCAGAAATGAGCCAGCGGGAGAAGGCCTTCATCCGCATACGTCAAAACAATTTGCTGTAGGCAAACAAACAACACCGAGATGTCCTGACGTGGTGCGCACTCTGCATTCACGTGCCAAGTGCAAAGCGATCCCTGGCCACAAAAGATTTCACGTTCTGTTTCAGGTGGTCTTTTTGAGCCTTTAATCTCTTTTCCCATTAACCTTGAGACACCAGAAAAGGAAACAGAGCCAAAATTAACCCCTTGAGCATAGGAGACCTTGCACGCAATTTGCTTTTCATTCTGCAGAACAAACATACATACATGTGTAAGGATCCTAAACCCCAATGTCTGGAGCGCTGTTGGTGCCATTCTGGGGGTGACCTGATGGGAGAAGATAGTGTTGGGTTGCCCCTGAGGACACCAGTATGGTTGTGCAGAGGGAATGAAGTAGAGGCAACCAAGTAGGACCAGAATTAGCAGATGACCAAAAGGAGTTTTGTCCCTTTATCCATGGGAGGGGAGAGGAGAGAAGCCTGCCTATTGGAACACTGAACCCATCTTTTTCACTGAAACTCTTCTACCACCTGAAACAGAAAGTCCCTGGAACATACACTCATTTAACTTCTCCATCTTTTCAATCACATGGTGCGTTGACTGTGCAGATAGGTGCACTAGAGGTTGCTTTTGGTTTCAAGACAAATTACCTGTCAGTCAGTTACATCAGACTAGGATATTTCACAAATATTTGTTCATTCCAGGTGTGTTTTCTTCAATGTCCAGACTAGCACACCAAGGAGTGGTATCTCTAGCGTGGATGCAGTACATTCTCCTTAGGGGAAATAAAGCCAAACTGTGATGGTTTTACATAGTCTGTAATTTCCTGTATATTGTGTAAAATTGGCATACTGTCTGAGAAAGCTTAGCCATGGGGTTTGCAAGCATGAGCTCCTATTGCATTAGCTAATGCTTTAGGAAGACATAAAGACTTGGGTTTTATTTTTTTAGCAGAACCACAGTCAAAGGTAAAATCCTCTTAATTATTCATGTTCTGTAAAGAATTCATGCCAGTGCCCATATGAAATCACATCCTCCCTCCATGCTAGTCATCCCATCAAATACCTTTGGCACCTGCCTCAGTGCTTTGGCGCTCGGTATCAAAAGGGTAGAATGGTTTTGTCATCCTTGAGCTCGAGTTACTCAGCTTGAGACCTCTTAAACTTCACTGACAGCCCACATTTAGAAGCCACAGACACCTGCCCAACGAGACACCCGAATTGCCTTGAAAATCTTTGTCTGTCCAGATACCATTGCATGAATAACCAAATTGCTCCTATGATTTCTGCACTGTTTTGCAGATTGCCTTTTCTCCTCCCAGCACCGATTTCCATTAGAAAGCTGTGCTGCTCTGGTAGCAAGATACAAGGCTAGATTTTGAGATGTGAGTTTTGTACATTTTTATCCTTATGTGGGTGCCTCTGAGAAAGGCTTTGTGGGGAGGAATGTCCAAGAGTCATTAGCGGCTTTCTGCACTGTAGGCCCAGCTCAGGAAAGGTGGATGAGGAGGGTGAAGATGGCAAGAGGAGAACCACATCCCTGTCACATTTACAGATGTGTGTCACCGGTGAGCGTGTACTGAGCCTCCCCACATCTTAGCCTAGCATTCCTTCTGGGCCGTTCTCATATGGCAGGAACAGCCCTATTTTATAAAGACTAGTGAGAAAAGCCTACTCCAAGGGTCTAGGAAAGCCAAAAGCAATACAATGTAGTTGCACCCATCTGCCAAACAAGTTACTGTACTTAAGCCCAAGCGGTTGGCAAGGCTTAAAGGGAATAGCGGCCATTGGCATCTCCACACCATTACTGTGTCTGTGCCCTCCAACAGCGAGGAAGTGCTTTTGGCTGGATTTAAGTCCTTCTCTGGCTTCCATGACCCACTGACGGCTAGTGCCAACCGAGGAGCAGAGTACCCCATTCACTGCATCCTTCCCCAGGAGCTACCTCAGCTAATAAACACTGTGAGAAAATGGCCCTGGAGGCCAGATTTCATTATCAGAATCTGGCCTCTGACACTAATTCTTTAATTCACTTGCGACTTGTAAGTTCAAGTCCTTGCAGTGTTTTCTCTGGCAGACACTAACTTGGTCTCCCGCCTATGGAGGGGAGTTTGGGTTGTCTTGGTCAGGAACTTGATCATCCTCTACCTCCAGGTTCACTTTCGCCCTCAGAGCTGGCGTGGTCTCTCCCTGCACACGGGATTTCTAAGCACAAACCACACGAGAGCCTTCCTGCAAGGTGTGAAACCTCCTCCAGTGGCAGTCCTGTATCGGTGCCAGCTGTAGCTTTTGCTCATTTTTGGCATAGACCCTCTCCAGCCCCTAGGAGATGATGCAGGCACCAGCAGAGGGGGCTGACAGCTCTTCCCCCCACACCCGAGGGTGAGTGGGTTCCTGCCCTTTGGCAGTGCTCAGACAACTGAACAACAAATAAATCAATTTTAAAAGTTAATCCTCACAGGAACTCTCAGGGAAGGAAAAACTTGTATTACACTAAATATATTCTATAAAGTATGTCTTTATGCTTCACAACGGTTTAAGGAAGGATCTCGGGATGTGATAATAAAAGAGAAGAACAAATTACGTTAGCCATGAGCAGGCACCATTCACAGAGGTTGTCCTCACCTGCTGTGGTGTTGAGTTTGACCCATACCATCTGTAAGAGGAAAGCATAAGACTGTTCTATCGTTTTTTAAGGGGCAAACAGCATCCAGGGGTCATTTTAAAAGACCACATAACCAGCTATAGCCAACATCAGTAATAAACACATGTATACATTGCCACAGCATTTTTTTTTAAAATAAGTCCTGTTACGTGACCTCCATCAGAAATCAGCCATTATCATCATCCTCTCCAGAGAACTCCCACACGAAGTAAGTGCTGAACGCTATCCTCATCACCAATCTGGTAACTACTGGCAAACATCATGGTCAGATCTGACGGTACCTCTTTACATTCTAGTATTGCCTCCTAGCTTAGAGGGAATCATCTATTCCCATCAAGCCAAAACATCGCTTTTTTTTCACCATATAGTTTTAGCATATTGTACGTACAGTCTCAGAATTTCTAAATCTAAGAAGGAAGCGTTACTAGCATATTTTCTAAAGCAATTTTAAATTTCCCGTTAGTAAACCATCTCTCTCTGTGCCAGTCAGGTGACTAATGGAAGGCCTGCAGAGTAGTTTCATACATTGCACAATAATTTGTAGGGATCCTAGCAACAACTGTATTCGGTAAAAGGTGCCCATTATATGCAGTGACCTAATGTTTATCACGCTCAGTAAGCGACACCCATGGCTACTTCATTTAGGTAGTTTATGATGCTGAACTACTGAACCACACAGCGGGCCCTATTCCCAACGCAGCGGCACTACCACTTGTGTTGTAAAGGCTATTCCACTGCACAGGCATGTGTACATGCAAAATGCTCTCAATAAAAAAAAAAAACAAAGCCCAGAAACATGCCTATTTCTTCTTTAGACAGATACAATTGCTCCTGCTTAAGCTCACACGCGGTGATAATAGTCAGCGGAAGGAACTGTGCGAATCCCCCACAAAGGCCATGGTTAGACACTATTTGAGCTATGGCTGCAATCCATGAAACAAGAACTGTGCCTTTAGGTCACTTTGAGGCAGCACAGAAGACTGCCGGGCTCTGCAGGCAAGGCAGCGTGGCTTTGGTACAGGAAGCAAACCCAAATCCACGTGAGGAGCAAGGTTACTCCTAAAGGATGACCCCTCTCAGATATGTAGGCCCTCCAATGGCATGAATTTCAGTGCTACAATTTGTACTCAGAAGCTTATAAAGTCAGAAGAGATGTCAAAGGAGAGATGTAAGTGTCCCATGACGAAGCCTGGCTAAGTTAAAAAGTTCCTGTATTTTGAGCAGCACGGACCGATGGTGTTTGGATGTCAGAGACCTTCAGATGCTGTGCCTCAAAGGCATCCTTGTGACTGAAGGGAAAGAACTGAGACTGCCATTTCTTACAGTTGCTTCTCAGCATCTGCTAGTGGCATCTCAAGGCTTCTGCCAGCTAGTCCCTAATCAAGCCCTGGTTCTCAACCAGATATTTATAAATTCAGAATACTGCACTGCAGCAAGCGACGCTGGCATAAATTCCCATCTGTCATCCCCTAATCAACTCCCGGCACAGCGATCAATCTCTTTCAAATTCAGATGATCTTAACTACTTAGTATCTAGAAAAAACACTGCAAGAAATGAGCAGTACACAATCCAGGACAATTTAGGGGCACTGACCTAATTCAGCAGCTGTAGCTCCACGTACGTTACAGTAGAGACAGATATTTTTGTACCTCCGTCATCATCTCTACCATAGTCCTCATCACCGACTACAATTATCAGTGCAAGAATTAGGGTAAACAAGGTTAAAACGTGGTTGCAAATGCTCTTCCATCACCTTTCACCCACAGTAGCTAATTTTTGCCCGCAGGAGAGCTTGTGGGTTACTGAGTAGGCAACCCAGGAGTCACTGAGATGCTGGCACAAGGACACAGTTGGTTACACAGAGCAGTGTTCTCACCCATTTCCCATATTACTGAGCTTTAGATAGTGTTTGAGGACACACCAAGAACCAACTTAACACTAGCTAGAAAACGGGTGAAAGACTGAGACTTATTCATAGCTCATCGCTTTCCCTATACAGTATGCAGCAGGAAAAATACTCCCAGACCCCATGCTGAGACACTGTCATATTGGCAACGTTCTGCTGCACCCCAGTATATATCTGTTTTCACAAAGTAGATGATATTACCATATTTCATATCATCCAGTCAGAAAAAGCCTGAATGTGATCCCAGGAAAAGCATTTCCAATACAAGATACTGTAGCCTTTGCAGGAAAATTGGATAGAGCTTGCATGTACTTTGTCAGATCAATTTTCTAATCCGGCTCACCAAGCAAAGCTCGCTGGCATTAGACGGATAACTTGCATTTCAGTACATGCTATTACTGCCGTTGCTGGGAACCCTGAGAAAGGCGGGGCGAGAGGGCACAGAGATCGTAAATCTGCTCCTGTAGGAAAATGGGAGTGGGTTTGGAACAAAACAGCAGGACCCCCACAATGGGTAGGAAGTGGGGGAGCAGAGCTGCCATGCCTGGACATGGCATGGCTTCAGCATCCCTACAGGACCTCCTCTGACAGTCAGGCCAGAGTTACCAGCAGGAACCAGCATCTTCAAGCATCCCCATTGCTGCACACTGACTCCAGCTGCTGCCGCTGGAGTGAGTCAAATCCAGAGGATTTAAAGAGAAGATGAACCCCATGGGTCACATTCCAGTATCTGTGAAGCCGAGCCACTCAGCCTGGCTGGCCAAAACCAACAGTGGCTGCAGAGTCATGATAAAGCACAGCAGCTTAAGGATTTCCTTGACAGTACATCACTCACTGTACCTCTAGGGCTCATCAGCAGGCACAACGGAGGCATTTCGTAAGCAAGTAAGTGAAAAATGATACAGCAGTTCTGACTATGTCACACACCCCCCATCTCCCCACGTCTGCTCTGAGCCAAAATCAGTGCAGTTGCATTCATGTTAACAGAGGGCAGACTTGGGAAAATTCCCCTGAAGGGCATTTGAGACAATACTGTTGGACAGATCATGTTCTTTTTGTTTTATTTCAGGAAGAAGGCAGTTGATTGTCATGTTTGGTTTAGTTTTGTTCCAAGATACAAAATTAATATATTAAGTTAATACAAAAATAGGTGACACTTATGAGGGCTATTACTCAAGATCATTCACTCTGCTTCAGTTCATTTCCCCAGTGGCAGAAGTCTGCTCCCAGACAGCAGGCTTGGAAAGCATTCATGAAAGAGGAAGTTTTCTCCCGTGCGAAGTAAAACTGTTAAAAAAATAAGCATTTTCAGTTGTAGGATGTATGTCCTAGGTCATCATTACCTTAATGTCAGCAACTTCCTTTCTCTCTGATTTAAAGGAATTCTTACAATTATTGTTGATTTGGGAAATCCATCAAAGCTGGCAGAAACATTTGAAGCACTGAATGCACAGAAGGGGTGATTTATAGAACACTTACGAAAATGTCAAATATAAACATTTGGCAGTCTCTTGTACAGTAAACCAGATCTCTGATTTTTAAGCACTGCTTCAGGTATTCTAGCCAAGTGATATAAACTTCTGATGGGAACAATCTCGCCTGTCTTATTCCAGCCATACAGCTAGTAAGAATTATAGGAGTATTCCCCCGCCTTTGTCAAGACTGCACGGTAAGCTCTACCAAACACGAGCAAGTAGTTAAAGTTTGGCTACACCTTAGTGCTCCAGGAAAGCTCTGAAGGGCTGTTTGTATCCGTGGTGGGGAGCTCTGCCTGGCCAGGAGGCTGTGGGACTGAGCCCTTCCTATAGCATCCCTTATAGCACTGGTTCAAGCAGTCACTGAAGTGTATCTTTAAGTTGAATCACAGCTTTTGAAGACTGAAGCAAACTAGAGAGTGAAACAGCAGAGGCAAGAGACTTGAGCACTTCACCACAACATCATTTAAGCGTCACACAGTACATCTAGGTGTGGTTTAGGTGACAGGTCTGTATTGTGGCCAAAGTTGCAAGCAGGTGCTTTTTCAGAAAAACAGGGATGTTTACACTAGGGCTGAATTAGAACATCCCTCGTGTCTGATGTGACCGGCAGGATTTCCTTAAAGGTTCAACTGTATCACTCCAGAGGAAAAACATCTTGTAGTTGGAGAAGGACTTCTAAAGAGCAGCTGTAGATAAGCGAGTGGTGGGAAGGGAGATGCTTCCCCAGAGCCCATCTGTAGGAGAGTGGGTCAGACAGGACTGGATGACAGGAGACTCATCCTGAGCAGAGCTGAAAACTTCAAGTGCTGTGAAGCAGCTCCAGCTCTCAGGTAGAGCTGAGGACACACGTTTCCCTAGAAGTCCTCTCAACTGGGATCCCACTGAGTCAAGAGAAAATTACCTAATCCAAAATATCTCTCTCCAAAGCCCACCCTACCCTTCTTATTTGTCACTTGTGGAAAAAAAAGTGAAAAAAGCAAGGAGGGAAATAAGAGTGTGTGTGAGATTAGTTTCTTCTCCTGCTGCTCCAGCCTCCTTGTGCACAGGCAGGGGTCCCAGCACCCACTGCTGAGGATGCTGCTGCCATGCCTGCAGCAGCAACAGGGCCAGGGCCATAACTACCTCTACATCCACTCCAAGGAGATACTGAAGGGTTGCTGGACACCACCTAACCCTGTGTCTGGGGCAAAAGTCCCTTTCTCTGTCCCTCATCCTGGTCTGCCAGGACACAGTGTCAGTGTATCCCACAGCTGGGAGCAAGGCCACGTGCTTCTCTCGTTGCAACAGCTTTTTTGAGGGACCCAGCTCTAGGTTTTTTCCTTTTAGTTTCTTTAACTTTATTAAAGGTGGTCATGTTGTCAAGTGCTTGTACAGAGCTACTGCTCCAAGCAAGTGCTCAGAAAAGCTAGTGTTACATCTTAGTAGCCTAACTCTGTGTTTCTGTCTCCACAGCAAACATCTTGACAGTCATCATCCTTTCCCAGCTCGTGGCTCGCAGACAGAAGTCCTCCTATAACTATCTTCTAGCTCTAGCTGCTGCTGACATCCTGGTTCTCTTCTTCATCGTCTTTGTTGACTTCCTCATGGAAGACTTCATCTTAAACAAACAGATGCCTCAGGTATTGGACAAAATAATTGAGGTCTTGGAATTTTCTTCCATCCACACCTCCATTTGGATTACGGTTCCACTAACGATCGATAGGTATATAGCTGTGTGCCATCCACTGAAGTATCACACAGTTTCCTACCCTGCTCGTACTCGAAAAGTCATTGTAAGTGTTTATATCACCTGCTTTTTGACCAGCATTCCCTACTACTGGTGGCCCAACATTTGGATCGAAGACTACATAAGCACATCAATGCATCACGTCCTCATCTGGATCCACTGCTTTACCGTTTACTTAGTGCCCTGCTCCATCTTCTTCATCCTGAATTCCATCATTGTGTACAAGCTGCGGCGAAAGAGCAATTTCCGACTGCGAGGATACTCCACAGGGAAAACAACAGCCATTTTGTTTACTATAACTTCTATTTTTGCCATACTTTGGGCACCAAGAATAATCATGATTTTGTATCACCTCTACGTATCACCTATAAACAACAGCTGGGTGGTACATATTGTGTCGGACATCGCCAATATGCTGGCACTGCTGAACACTGCAATTAATTTCTTCCTCTACTGCTTTATTAGCAAAAGATTTCGCACAATGGCAGCTGCCACGCTCAAAGCCTTCTTTAAGTGTCAGAAGCAACCTGTGCAATTCTATACAAACCATAACTTTTCCATAACAAGCAGCCCATGGATTTCCCCGGCCAACTCTCACTGCATCAAAATGCTTGTTTACCAGTATGATAAGAATGGAAAGCCTATAAAAATATCACCATGAAAAGGGCAGTAGTTAGAGTTTCTGGGTGCAAGTTCTTTTCAAGTGGTTACATCTTCAGGATGTAATTTGCCAAAATGGCTGTTTTGAGGAGTGGTCATTTGATTTCATTTCCCTGGGAGACCAAGGGCAGATCAGACTGTTAGGAGGAACAGGAACACTTGATTTTAGGAGCAAGAGTGAGAAGGCAAACACCTCCATCTCTTACATAGCATTTTGAATATGCTTCAGAGTTCAAGTCTTAGTGTTCAGTCACACTCAAACGTTTTGCATCCCAGCACCAGTGCAGTCCAAAGTCATTGGAGGGGGGGAAGCCACAACAGTGTTTAATTACAACCTTTTAAAACACAACAACAAAACCGTACTTGACCCTGCAGTTCGCTGTCGACAGAGCAAACGGATGTTTTTTCGTACTGTGGAAGGTGCCATTTCTGGTGTGTGCACTTGCCAAAAGTGATGTGTTGTTTCTGACATGAAATACCACCAGAGTCTTGCTGTCAAGACCTCGTTGCAGGAGGCAGCCTGTGAGACACGAACTGTGACAAGCCCCTTTTGGCTCATTTAAACAAGGCTCGAGGACCGATGCAGTACCCGTTGCAGCCTTGGCATGGAAAGCAATCCTGCAAGCTGCCAACATTCATGTGTTTTAAGTTGTTATTTAAAAATGCGTCCAAGACAGGGGAGCCGAAGGGAGGGAGGTTTCTAAAGCCAAGAACAAAAGCAGTATCTTTTCCCAGCTATTCCAGTTGTGGTGTCTAAAGACTTTCAAATGTGAGGCCAAGTCCGGCCTGATGCAGAGCTCCCACCAAAGCTGCTCCTGTGAGATTTGGAGTGATCACAGCCTTCAGGTTCCTTCTTAATCAATAAAGATTCTGTTATCCCCCATGTTCAGGTACTTAGAGATTGACATATGAAAACCTCAACTTAAGATTTCCTCGTGACAGATTATGCCATCCTATTGCAGATTTGCAACATTTAATTGTTAAACATTTAACATTTAATTGTTAAAAAAAAAAAATATTTGTGAAAGAAATCCATTAAATACCCAACAGCAGTAAAAACATAGATCAACTTGGACTAAGGCTTTTAAATATTTACCTTATTTAAAGTAGCTTAACTTCACTTCCTTCACACTCAAAAAAAACAGCATCCCAGCTATGCTGAGTGTCGAAAATGAGAAGAGAGTTGCAGGAAGGCTGAAAACTTATTTCTTTTAATTCCTCTCCTTTTCAGTTCTTGGCACGTGGTCTCTCAGAGCCACGTACCACAACCTTTTTACTCCTGTATTGGGCACTTAATGCAGCCTTACTGATCACGAGAGCAGACTTCCTTGCATGGTGAACACAAGCACAATGTGATCACAGCAGCTTCTCGGTAACTCCAGATAAGTAGCAGCCCGGTGCTAGCACTGCGTTTGTGCCTGTGCCCATCTCCATTGCCAGTGGGGAGCTCGTGGTGACCTAACATACCGAGGTCCCCTGAGAAGGGACCCAGTCAGTCCCACTTTGGTGAGATCTGAGGGCTGAAAGCATCTCTCTCAGACCCATGGGTGGCTCAGCTTTGGTGCATTTTCCTTAACAAACACCAAGACTGCCAAAGTCCTGCTGTAGGACAACTGCCTGGTTCCCTTCTGCCACAAAGGTTGCATTTCCACACTGACATGTAGTGGCGTCCCACAAAAGCAAACCCCATGCCAAACCTGAGCACGCCTTCCCCAGGAGGGAACGGCAGCAGAAGGCACAAGCCGTGAAGACCAGGACCCCAGGCAAAGGCTGGCCCACGCGTTGGGGGGCTTTCTCAGGAGAGATTGAGGCTACTCAGGTCAGTCAGGAGCACAGAAACAGGATGCCCAGCGCCTCGGGGAGCACGCACCACCCCATCCTCTCCCACCAGCAGAGCAGTTGGGAGAGCTGCCCATCAGTTCTCTGCAAGGTGAGGGAGCACCCCAGGGACCACGCTGGTTACAGCAAGGAGAGGGGCACGTCTGGGGAAGGGGGGAGCTGAGCACAAAAGCTGACCCTCCCCCCACCCTCACCCACCAAAGGGATGCTACCCACCTAAATCTCCCCAGATTCAGAGGGGAACAAGGAGCCCCCTCATCCTGTAGGCTGTTTGTCTCTGTGATCTCAACAAAACTTCACGCTTAACTTGCAATAATAAAGTGTAAGAGGGATGCTCAGCCTTGCTGTATGTGTCACAGCAAGGTTAAAATTATCACTCCCTTTACCGGTGTTTTACAGAAATTCAGTTTCGTGGCCATGCCTTCTACCTTCCTCTTAGAAACCTCTCTCTAGTCTTTGTCAGTTGATAGTAACCAAAGTTACCTTATGAAAAAGGTACTGTATGTTTCATTTGGGGAAAACACTGTATTTATAACTTATTTTTATTCTAAATTTGTTATGAGGAATGCTTGTCTGAGTTATATGTGAATGAGTCTGAAGTGCAATATCTCTATAGATAAGTGGTTCATTTTTTTGAGAATGTATCTATTAAAAAAATTTATACAAGGAATTCACTATTCTACTTAATATAATAGTAACCTTACAGAAAATAGTGAATGTTTAGGGCTTATTTATTAAAAAAAATAAAAAATGAATTAAGTGCATGGCATATGCTGCCATTCACATGGTGTGATTTTTGTAACATAATGTTTATCCTGCAAACTAGCAGTGTCATCTGATTTTTCCTGTCCTGATGATGTATTTTTGTAAGTTACCATATTTAAAAACAAAATCTTTCTGTGTGAATATTTTATTTCCCACTTAAAATAACCTATTAAGTTGTTGTATCTTCATTTGAAAAGAACTCACAACCCTTTTCCATATCATTTTAGTAATGACAAGGTGCAGTTTTCATGTACAGTGAATGGATCATTTAATTTCTGATAATTTAGGGCTTTGAAAGCTTACTGCCAAAGCCCCTTGAAGTCAAAGGGAAGGTTGCTTGTGGTTGGTTTTTCCAGTCCGCATCAATTTAGGAGGGCTTTGGATCAAGATGTATCTTGTTAACAGAGATTTGAAGCCTTTTTAGAGTCCAGTTTGGATAATAAAGCCTTGACTTTTTAGTCTGCCATATGGGAGCTGCTGTTGATAATACTTGCCTTATTTTTGGTTCTGTGAAGCATCTTGCAATGACTGTTGCTAACTAGCCAATGTCTTGCTGTATTATTCGTACCTCCTCATTTTCCAGTAGTAAAAACTTTACCAAGCACATATAGTGTCATTAGTTAGGGAAAAGGTATCCTGGAGACAAAACCATCTTTGTTGTGGAGATGGTCTTTTGTACTCTAATTTATATTTCAAATATCTACAATTAGAAACAATAAGCTGTGAATGGACAGTTTTACAGTTCCTTATAGGTATATGTCCTTGAAGACCACAGCTAGGAACAAAATACTTTTTAGATGAGTTGCTGGTATATAAAATTATGGGACCTATCACCTATTTAAATTGTGAATATTGATATTTTCATAAGTAGACAATATATTGTGTTTGACAAACTTGTTTGTACTATAATAAATTATGAGATGGTGCATAACTTACTACTGTGTTTGGAGCTACTGTTTGATTTATAGATTCCTGTGATATACTTTTAATTTATAGGTACTTATGATATACTACAAATAAGACCAGTCATTGGCAACCATGACTCATTAAAACATGGCCTTGGATTATGGGTGTTCATTCATTTGTTGAAAAAAAAAAATATCTGAAATAAGATGTATAAGTTATTACTGACCCAATTCTTCATTTTGAACCAAAGTCTAAGGTGTTGTAAGTTAAGCTTAGCTGTTAAAGTCAAGGAATCCCCATCCCTAAATACCAGTGGAAAGTTGGACCTGAGACCATTTACACCTGTCTGCAGTGGGGTGTGATCCCAGGAAATCAGGCTGATGCCCCCAGTCATCGCAAGCAACAACTTAGCGAGACCGTTGGGCCCAGGAGAGCAAAACACACAACCCTAATTCCTTCCATCGATCAATGACAGAATGAATGGCATAAGCTTCCCTGCAAATATGCTTTACTCAGTCACAGGAGCTGGGGAAAATGGGACAAATGGCAGTTTGTTTCAAATCTGAGAACAAAATGGAGGCATTAAAAAGGAAATCTTCGCAATCCACTCTCTCTGTGGATGCACAGGGTCCACATGTTTTACAGGTCACCTTCTGTCTTTGGGAGTCCTCTCATTTTACAAAGAAGGGGACCAGAATTCTGACAGAAAGCTTGTCTGGAGGTAAGCATCCAGAGCCCCCACTCCATCCGCTGGTCCCAAACATTTTTTTATTTCATATGTTACTGTAGGGTATTTCAGTCTGTTGCAGAGATCAGGATCCCTCATGAAACACCACACTTACAGATCTATATATTGTTAAATGTCTGAACACAATAAATACATTATACCTGTTGCCAGAAATAGAAAGTGAAAAAACCTAGCCTACGATGAGAAAATACAAAATACCAGAGATAAGACAGTGGATTCAGGACCTCAGGAGACTGGATGTGGAAGAGGCCCAACATTTCTCCAAATGAAAAATACTAATGCTATGCAGAATTCATACCACAGTCAAACGTAAAACTTTGTGGGATCAAGCTCCCAGCTTCTCTGGAGAAGTAATAGGACATCAAAAGAATATTTAAAAATTATTAAAGGGAGCAGTGTGGAGTAGAGAAGGAACTCATCAGATAAGTCCAGTGTCTTAATGATCAAGAAATGTAGGGTTAAACACACAAAAGGAGAGGGCAATCCAGGTAATGCCAGACCCACTCATCAGATCTCCTTGCTGTGAAAGGCTTGGGAACAGATTTTAAAGGACAGCATCAGAGAGACACAAAGAAGAGGGAAGGGGGCACTGCTGAAAGGGCCAGTGTCAGATTTGATGGAGCTTATCAGAGTTGTTCCTTATGGAGGGAGTCTGGGATCTGCCTGTCTCTACTTTCATTAATGCCGCAGCATGTGAAGTACTGATGAAGCATACAGATTATTAAAAAGAGGCATTGTACTGCTGGCAGAGGACTGAAGGAAAGGTATTTCATGTAAGAACCAGATGACCTTGAAGATTCCAGTGATAAAAATGGGATGAATTCAGTAGTAATAAACACAAGGCTCTCCGCTTGTCTGCCTGTAACAATAAATTTGCTATAAAACCTCGGTAGTCAGAAACACCCAAGAACCCAGTTGTGCCAGCTGGGCTTGAATGATGATGAGTCACCAGCAGAAAGCAGCTGAGAAAAATCCCAGAATTTGATCACAGACATTTCTAAAGATACAGCATAGCATTCATTGCATTTTGCAAGACTTCATGTGCCATATGCATATACATAGACATCTCAAGGGGTAAATAGCAGCAGTTAAGAGAAGAATTTGATAAAGAAACAGAGCTGGAACAAGAATAAGTGGGTTTGAACTTTCCTCAAGTAAATGTATCCTTAGAAGAGAGTCTCTACCAAAACAGGGAGGCTCAGCAAAAGCCTTTCCAGCAGCCCAGATCTCCCCTGTGGTTTTAAACTGAGCACAGGGGGTTGACAAACGGGATTATGAGATGAGGCAGGCAGCTGGATGGGACCATGCATCCTCGGAGCTGGCAGTCCCACAACCCTAACCTGCACTGGACCCCTGTACCTCAGCAGGTCACCAGCTCAGCTCCAAGGACAGCAGAGGTGCCCGCCAAGCCCATTCACCCCACTGGGGCTGCCTTGAGGGAGATGGTCAGCACAAGGGCCGCTAGCTGTTCAAAGCGATTCCTGCATGCAGCCACAATTCACTTGGCAGCACGCACTGAGGATGCTGCGGAGAGGGGACCACTGCTAATGCATTCCCCGTTGAACTCACACTGACTTCTGCCTCCGCTGTTCAGTTCTTTGAAAACCTCTTTAAAGCCACCAGAGTAAAGAGCAGCCTCACACAGTCTTGAACTGTTAAATAATAATCCCACTATTAGCAGGCTGGGGCTGGATTTGAGAGATCTGCCTTTCTGACAGCGTGCAATCAATCCCCAGGAGGTGCCAGACACAACAAGGGGGTTGAAAGGCTCCAGCCTTTTGTAATAAATAGGCATCACAAATGAGTTTACTATTAGCGTACTACAGTGGACCAAAGACACATAAATATTTATTGCAATTACAAAATTGTGTCCAAAAAAAAAAACAAACCTCATCCTGCCTCAGCACCTTCTTTTAGCAGACTAAACAGACAAGATGAGCTGCAGGCAAAAGTATGATATTGAATATTATAGTCAGAAGATTAATTTTCTGTAACACAGCAGTACCAGAGACCTTCAGCGGAGCGTGGCAGCTCCTGTTGGCTAGTGCTGTACAGCAGCACAACGAAACAGCGCCTGGCCTGAGGATGTCTCGGGGACGCACTGTGTCCAGGCAGACAGCCTGCTGCTCCAGGAGGTCCATCAGGTACGGGTTAGCCTTGGAAACTGGTCATGGGAAAGGCAATAAAATAACCTGGAACGGATGGAGACATCCTATGATGCTGTCCTCGCTGTGGCAAGGAGAGAGACCCCAGGACAGGTCCTGCTGCCAGAGCCCAACTCCTAATGGGGCTGTAACCCCCGCCCGGTGCGGGCAACAGCACTGCAGGTGAATGACAGCCTTCACACATCCCCAGATGAGAAGAAGCAAAGGGTTAGTGGATCAGCTTCTGGTGGTGGCTCCCACTTTCACAGTGTCACAGCACAGCGAGGCAGGCCAGCTGTGGGAGAAGTGCCCGGTCCCCTCACCATTCCCGCAGATCTGCCTCACAGGCAGGGTTCACCTCGCAAGATGGAGATGCCTGTCATGTAGACAGGTCCCCATCAGCCACTCATGCTGACCAGCATGGAGAAATTCATCTCAGCCTCTGGAATCGCCCAAAGCACAGCAGTGGAGTGCCACATGCCGTGGCCCCGAGTCAGTGCCTTCATTCTATGAGTGAGGGCAAACGAGCCCTGCTTCCACCAGCCACACTGCCCGCTTGGACAAGGGCTTAGAAAAAGGGTGCGGAATTTACATGAGTCAAGACCTTTCCCTGCTGCATTTTATAATGGAGTTTGCAGCCCAGCCTCGGGACACCCAGACTTTCCAACAACAGGATTGGAGACATTCAACCTTGTGAATTAAATGTCACTATAAACCTGGTGATGGGCAGTGGTTTCCAGCAGTACCTTCCTAGTCATTTGTCACAGTCATCTTTGTAAATGTAACTGATTCTGGTGGACTGAGCTCTCACAGGTTTCTGTCCTGCAGGCACAGACTTTCAGCATTGCTATGTTTCTGGGATAAAAAAGTAAAATAGAAGTCCAAATCTGAGATGTTGTGTTCATGAGGAAACCCACCAGAGCATTTGACTACCACACATCTCGGCTGTTGGAGTACTTGGGACAACACAGGACACTAAAATCACAGAGGGATGCAGTCAAACCAAGTAATGCATTTTAGCAAATATTGCTTAAAATGGCCTTTAGCAGAGATCCCTTTTCCCTGATTTTCCTGTATGTTTTTCTATATGTTTTTAAGGGGACGCCCTCCTCCACCAAATCCTCTAATGAAGAAAAAGAGCATGCACTGGAGTTTTTCCTCCTTTTTCTTTGTTTTATCTACTTAGAGTTCCACAAAAAGCTACCTAATTGAACTGCAGGCAGTTTCAAGGAAGGGATAATTATGCCCAATAACACAGGAGCAGTAGCAGAGCCATCATTCGCATTACCTCATGTGTTAGCTCTGTCACCAGGGGGCTCAATGTAAACAGAAACAACGCAAGCCCCCCATATCACGCTATGAATCCTAAACAGGTCCTACTGAACATGGGTCAAACGATGTTAGATAAATGCTTTGCTTGTGTTTAAGACAAGAAGTCCACGTTGATGAACCATAACATGCAAAATGCTCCACTTGCCCCAGCAGCTCCTGCTCTCTCTGAGCTACCAGCCCTGGGCTGGCGCTTGGGCTCATCCACAGCCGCCTGCTCTCCCGTCCTCTTCCCCTCGCCTGCACAGCCCCAGCGCCCCCCACTCACACCCCCTTTCCCTTCCCACCCTGTCCTCCCACTTAGAGCCAGGCAGGGCTGCCCTGTTGGTGCAGAGCTGCTGGGTTTGTCCACAGCACGGCCCCCCCATCTGGCCACTGCCTGGCAGGGACACCGTGTGGGTTTGCTACATGACATGTTTTCAGGTCAGGGAAAATGGGGGAGTTTGGGGAGCTGCTGCTACAAGCAACCCGTTATCACTAAACTGGAAAGCACAGGGCACTACACAGAGCACTGGGGCCCAGAAACCAAGACCAGAAGATACTACTATTTTTATTTTAAATTGTAGATGTCAAACGAATCACACTGTCTATATATTTCTGATCTCATCAAATAGTCTCTTTAAAATAGCATCTGTTATTTATCACAAGTATTAATAGAGATTATGTGGGGAAAAATTAGCTGAAAGCTGCTTTATAGATTACAGCTGACTCAAGTTAGAAAAGTACAGACTGAGTAAAGAGAACCAAGGTACTTATAGTTTTTGCTTTTGATATATCCCAATAAATATAAGTGTTTGAGAGTCCCCCTCTGCCCAGCACAGCCCATGCACTCCAAGTGAACCAGAGGTGGTTCCTCCCCTTCTGATGCTCCGCACACCAGCAGCCTGAGTGACAAGCAGCCCTGCACACTGGTGAGAAGCACTGTGCCCGACCGTGATAAAAAGTACCACAAGTCCAACTGAACCAACAAACAGGCTCAACTACAAGTCATCCAAGCCGTCTTTTAAAGCTGCACGCATCCCAAGTGATCTCCGGCAGACATCTGGCCACAGCTGGCTGCTAAATCAGCTGCCTCCAGGAAGAGCCAAATGCATATTAAACCAATTTTCATTTAAGCCAGTATTGCACTGGTGTGACCTTTTCCAGGAGCACATGTGTAAACTCCAGCAAGCCGCAGCACTAACGTGCAGCAGCTGCACGCAGGAAGGCTCACGCCTGACAATTCACCGTGCACCGCCGAACCTGACATACACTGAAGAGGAGAATGGCACTCCGTGTTTGTGTCTGTGAGCACCGAGAGGGCAGCAGCGCTCGCAGGGTGAAGATGAGGATACACATCTGCAGACTAGCTGAAGAAGAGACCTGCTTAACATGCAAAACCACCACGCTCCATGTGAGCAACTGCACCAGTGATTCAGAGAAGAGAATAAATAGGGAAGGGAAGAAATTTGTAGTTTAATTATACTACTAGGAATTATGAAAGTGGGGAAAGGGAGAAACAACACAGGGGGATCCACAGGCAGGAGGCAGTAGCCATTTTGCTAAGCTGTCACCTAATACAGGAATACATTAGCATAAATAAAAGAAATCTAAATCTCAAAAGCATCAGTATGTCTCTGGAGGGAGGAATCCAGGAGGCACAAAGGCAAGAATTGGGCCACCATAGCATCATTTCAGTTGGAAAAGACCCTTAATATCATTGAGTCCAACCGTAGTCCAGAGCAGAAAGGCCAGTGTTCCTCCAGATCACCAACTCTGAGGAGTCCTACCAGATCCCCAGAGACCGATGGCAATGCAGACTGCGCAGGAGCAGCTTTCCTTCAGGGGCTGCCCCATAACCCGTCTCAGCCAGAGCGGGGCTTGCAGTGTCTTTTCTTAATCAGGGCCAGAGAGGGCAGGAGAAAAGCACCATTAAGGAAAACACTGCTTCCATGTGCACGCACACTGCACCTGGAGGCATCTCAGCAGCTTCCCTCCCTCCACAAGCTGTGCCCTGCAATCCACTGGGATGTGACCGTGCCCAGTTGGACCCTGCCTCTGCATCGAGGCAGTTACCTGCGCTACTGCAGGTTGGTAGCTATAGCAATGAGTGAGCTGAAGAATCAATAGCTGTAATTATAATGACTAAAACTGCTGGAGTTAACCAGACAGTCCTAAGATTGGAGTCTGGTATTTGCTGCTGCCTTTCCTTTTGCTACTTGGCAAAGCAGGTGTCCTGTTTATTTATTCCATCTTTATTCTGACTTCAGCATCATTTACTTTCCTTCTGCCTAAACCAGCCCAGGCTCCCCAGACTCCAGGTATACATGGGCATAGCCAGCCTCTGGTTTGGACAACATGAAATAGTCAAGTCGCCAGCTACCGCATAAATATCCTTGCACAAGTCAAGATTTCAGTCTCTCATTTTACAGGCCTCCCAGGGCTACCATGGGATTCCCGCTCCACGTTCACCACTATGCTCCTTCCACTTTACCGGTTCACATCTGCCAGCTGTGCCCCTGCAAAGGGGCACCAACGCTTGCTCACCTCCCTGCACCCCACCTGCACCAAAGTCCTCTGGTCCATCCTGGGCTGGCAGCGGGTCAGCCCATTAAATGCCCAAGACCCAAAGGCCCAACACAATCGTGTCAGAAAACTGACAACCTGGAGAAGAGCAGGTGCGTTAGAACACCTCACTGGGAACTCTGGAAAGTACTCTGTCCGTACTCACAACCCACAGTCTTTCAATGCCTGACCAACCCTTTCTCAGCATCCTCTACATAGGAGTCTTGTCTGGACTGAATTTTTGGCGGTTTTCCCTTGGGAACAGCCCCACAACGAGCACAATGTACGGCAGCTTCTAGCAACTGCCATGCAACCTGTCCTGCCCTGGAAAGGCTGTTCAGTAGGCATTGGACAAGGCCATCAGTCAGGTATGCGTTTGGGTGCAGTCCCTGCTGGAATAAACACCGAGCAAGCAGCCCCAACAACCTGCCAAAAAGGGGGAAATCCATGTAAAACTCCCCCCAGCTCTGCTGGCCTGGCCTGGGACCTCCACAGCAATGCCGGGTGCCGCAGCCGCTCAGCCAGCACAGGCAGTGGGAGCTCAGGGAAGCCGTTGAGACACGTATCTGCTATTTCTGTCCAGAAAAACCTGCCCCATTGCAGGGTAACCTGCAGCCAACAGCTCAAAGGAGTCCTTTATTCCCTCATATTTTCAGTGTTTCACTATTCTGTTTTATTAACTGTAAGAGAAATAGTCTGAAATGAAACATGTGCCAAAATGTTGAGGTCAAACACCCATAATTCTCCCTGAAGTGATGGCCAGCGGGAGATGTGCCGGAAGAGGCTCTGCTCTTCTCCAGGCCAGAAGAAGCCTTGGGAAGGGACAGCAGTTTTGGAGACCAACACAGCAAAAAGGCACATGCGAGCGTGCCTCGATTCCCTGCTGCTGCACGTTGCCGCTAAGGGACTCCATGCCCACAAAACCAGCCCTGAGCAAAGGCAACCCAAGCCCGCACACACACCAGCAGCACCGCCTGCGGGGAGCGAGAGAGGAGGAATGGACACATCTCCTCCCTCTGCACCCACCAAGGCTCACGGCCACAGCCACCCTTCCCCGTGGAAGGAAGGAAACTTCCCTGTGCCTGTGAGCACACCACCTCCCGAGAGAAAAGCACACCATCACATCAATGTTAAGGCTTTGTGTATAGTCAGACATTAACTGCATCACTGAATAAAGCCAGAGAAACTGGCGCTCGCTCAGTAACCACCCTGTGTCTGCCAAACAGTATAATTACTGCGTCGCACCAAGCTGATGCGCTGCAAGGTACCCCCCGAGCACAGATTCAGCCACAATCTAGCAGGCAAAGACAAATGCAGAGATGACAACTAATCAGTGCTGCTAGTGTACGTTAAACAAAACCAAACCATTCACCACTCCGGTCTCTCTGCACTGGTTATCGTCTTGAACTCCATAAAGCAGCAGAGGAGAAATATCAGGCAGACTCCTCCCTTCCCCCTCCCCCCCCCTTTTTTTTTAACAGCTAAGTTTGTCATTATCTTCACCTGTCTGTTAAAGTCTTTGGAATATGTATGAGGACAAGGTATTTTTTTCCCCAGCGAGTCATCCCTAGTCATGTCCACTTAGAGTTCTTTGATATCTATCGGAGAGAGAAAGCCCCAGCTGGTGGGACATGCTGCCCTCCAGCATCCCCACTGTGCCCCACTTCAGCAACGCAGGACCAGCCTGTGGATACCCAGAATCAGGTTTCAGAACACCAAGAAATCACCAAGAAATTGCACCACTGAGCAATGCGCTGCACTTAATGCTCACCACAAAGGCAAGCCCAGCCCAAGATGTGTTTGCTCTCCAACCCAGCTGCAAATTGAAAAACTCTTGGCATTTTGCCCTCAAGCAAGTCTTACTCAGGAACATCAGTGAAAAGTTTGGTCTGCACCACATGTCCAGGGCTTGTCAAGAAAAAAACCTAAACTGGGCGAGATTCTCACCTCTCAGGTTCAGACAGGGTGGAAATGCTGCTGACTCAAAGATTTGCCTCTGAGTCTGTTTGTGATGGTGATCCGCTGCACCAAGAAAAGTTCATAAACCTAATTGCAAAGGGAAATTGCTTCTCCAGCCCCACTCACACTCCAATGCCTCTAAGAAATCAGTCACATATAATGGCTAGACTGAGGGGCAGCTGGTGAATTTTAACGCTTCTTTCATGCCAGAAAGTACATTAAAACTTCATATAATGGATTGTCTCCCCTATCTACCCTTCACAGGCTGCTCACCTCAGGTTTATAAGCTTCTGAAATCCATGCCCCTGTCCTAACACACCAGCACTCTGTTCATGCAGCAGACTGCCAAACCCCCTCTTCTTTTCAGAATCAGCACATGCACCCACATAACCTACAAACTGGTGTGGGTCCAGCCCTGCTTCGACTCTCTGGCTGCTCCACTGATGGCACCCTCAAGCACAAAGGTGCAGGGCCCACCCAGGTGCTCCCACAGGGCATCAGCACAGCAAGGAGGTGACCACAGCCTTGATTTTGTAGCTGCCACTGGACAACAGACATCAATACAAGACCTTGCAGGACAAGAAATTTAGACAAACCACCCTTCCCTGTGAAAGGGCTCAGTGTTTACACCAGTTATTATTTTAATGTCTGCTAACATCTGGGCTTCAATGCTTAGAAGGGAGCCAGGGCTGTATTGAATTATCACCAAGAAAAGATCTTTCTCCTTTTCTGTGTTGAATACGTTCAGGTGAATAACTCCTTTCCAAAGATGAAACTGCAAGTTGGGCTTGAAAATACCGCTGTTTTCCTGCTTCTGTCCTAGCATTTACAGTGTCTGATACCTGGTTTTAAAGCTTTAAATGTTCCAGGAGCTGAAAGTATTAACTACTAAGTGGATTCAACAAAACTCATCTGCACATGCTCACAAGAGACTAAGCATTTAAAATTTACATTGCCCATGTTTTCTAGTAATTTTCTGGAAAACAAACTAATAAATTCTGGCTTAAAAGACTTTGCTATGCCTTCCTTAGTCTAACACAGAAAGCTCAGTGTGCAGCTTATTTCCACCATATATTCCCCCCACGTCTGCGGCCATCGTTCCTTCTCCCCAGGCCATCGGACATCCTTCTCTGTTCATGAGCCACACACCTCCCCACAGCCAGACTGGGACCATAGCACATTGCTCCACATCCATTTCTCTTAATGCATCAGTGGTTCACAAAGAGGAACGCACACCATCCTCTTGTTAATCAGTCGCTTATGGCAGTAGATGTTAGATAAGGAATCCAGCTTTTGCATTCTTACAGAAGATATTTGACATTGTCCTTCAGAGCCAATTTGTACATCCAGCACTCCCACAAGCAGCTACTACCCCTTAGTAAGAGCCACAGTGGCCTTTTGTAGCAAACTGTTCAACTGACTCAATGCAAATCTCACGGGCCATGAGAATTTGGCAGTCTCAAAACACAGCTCTTGCATTATGGGGAAAGCAAGTGGAGAAGTGAATGTTGCTGTGGGTTCTGACACTGGCGTACCAGCCTCTTGCCGGTCATAAGTGCCACCAGCCCGACCTCACCTCCTGGCAAAGCCATTTCCTGCACCTGCAAAGCCCCATCTCCTCAGTCAGCACTAGTACATTCCCACCGGCCACACAATGCTCGATGATGAAGTTCATGATGCAGTTCAAACACGCAGGGGCTCAGAAATGTGAGCTGGTAACATCCGGTGAACTCCCGGCTAAGCAATGGATGATGAGAGCATCTATTCATTAAAATGGTATTTCAGAAGGAGCTCATCTGGATCAGCCTTTTCAATCACATTGTCCTCATCAAGACATCTCACTTTTACAGTTCCTAAAACCAACCTTTCCTTCACATAAGCAAACAAGCAGGCGCTGAAGGCTGAGTTAGTACAGAGTCAGACAAAGGACCGGCCGATAATGTGCGGGCACACTAACACGTTGTGAGCACCATTTATAACAAACTGTGCACGCTATTGAGGCGTTGCTGGCCAGGCTGGCCTCTCAGCAGGTGTGGAGATTTGCTTTGAGACCTGGGGTTAGGAAAGACAGCTGCTTTCCAGGACTGTGTGGACTTATAAATACTTCATTTTAAGAACTGCACTGATGTAGAAACATGCTGTAAGGATTACTGCAAATAGATAATCTGAAATTAAACAGCCATTTTAAAGCCAATGCATGATTTCCAGAAGAATCCTCCATCCCAAAACCGTGACATACACCCTACACTCAGGGACAGCTGTGCTAAAGCCACTGTTGTCTGACAAAGCTGGACCAAGTTGAACATGGCTGCATCAATACCAAATGCTGCTAGCACCGTGTCTGGTCACTTGGGACAAGTTTCTGTGACAAACACACTTCACTTCATCACTTAACTGCAGAGGAAAACCTGGGGGTTTGTTTTGGTTTTTGTTTCCAACAATATAAAGATTCAGGAACAAGAAACCTGCATATTTCCAGGGAACACCTGCCAACATCCAGGTCAGCAATTTAGGTCATGCTGGCCTTGTTACATTGCTGTCTTCTGCTCTGAAACAAGCAGCCAGCTCCGGAGGACGGCGCCTTAATACACATCAAACCAGGTCATTAGCAGGGAGAGGCCAAGAACTTCATGCTATGCTTTTCGCGCTGAGAATGCACATGAAAGATGAATATGAAACACAGAGAAGTTACAAATGGACAGAAGGCTACCAACTGTGAAAACGGAGCCAGGGCTGTAAAATCCAGGAGAACAGGACACGGTATACTTTTCCAAGATGGCTATTAACACATTCTAGCAATTTCTACCATCTTGAAATCCCTGGGGATATGGAGGGGGGACAGACGACAACCTCGCAAGCCCTGAACAAACATAACGTTCAAGCCCAAATACAAGGTCTCCAATTGCTTGCCATCTTAAAGCACCATTATGCTTATAGGGAAAGCCAAGGAAATCAACTGCAGTTTTAAATGTTAATAGGGTAATTATAAGTTCTCAGACATTAAAAAGGAGTGCTTGAGCTTTGCCTCATATCAAATAAGAGCTGTAGCCCCCCTCTGCTGCTGCACCCCAACAGAGGTGACAATGGTAAAAACGGCAGGTGAACAACGAAGACCGGTTGCCCTTAGGGGACCATCTACCATCAAAAAAAAGGGTGACTGAGTATTCAATTCCCACTTTACTTTTGAAAACAACAACAAAACAAAAAAACACAACAACCAAACCACCAACCTCTGTTTCTGAACACAACATGAGTTTGTTCAATTCCAAGAACCAATGCTTCACCTCACTATAATTACACTGTGTGAACAACTCACATGGAGAAAAGCTGCTTTCTGCATCGAGTTTGGCAGGTGTCAGTAACTGCAGCAAATTCCCTCTAGCATTGTTAGATGTAAAACGATGAAGGAATACCAGCTTAAAGGTGCCAGTGAGGATTTCAGTCTCCAGTCAAAGTTCCCAGCTCAGCCACTGACTTCTCAGATAATTGTGAACATGTCCCTTGAGCTCCTTCCCTCCACAGAAGCCTTTCAGGACACTACAGTTTTCTTCACACACTCAAGGATTTCACTCCTGAGAGTTAAGTACCCTAGACATGAAAAAGAGGCAGGAAACTATCCTGAATTAAGTCTCTCAATCATCAGTGACTTTGCTTCCTGGCTTCTCGGGACCTTTAAGGCACTCCAGTGCTGTTACTTATCACTGACATTCCTGGCTGTGTTTTCTCAGCAGATTTCCCCATAAGTTACAATATTTTGATGACCTACCTATGGAGCAGTCTGCTTCCCAACATAGGAACTCATTGACTGACTGCTGATGAGATACATACGGATATGCAAAAATTGCTTCTACCAGTGTTTCAACAAATACATGCTAGAAATTATTCTTCTGGGCAAATAGTCTTATTTTTCATTACATTTCTGTTACCTGTCTGAAACCACTACCAGACTATTATTTGGAAATACTTTAACGCCTGCTGAAATGAATGTGACCATTCCCAAAACATAAATAGCCTGAAAACAAAGGAATGGACTTATAGTTTAAATACTCAGAAGTTACAGCAATAGGAGAAGCAGAAACCTGAGCAGGTCAGACCAGCCCAGAAACAGGACAGCGTGGTGGTTCCCAGCAGCACCTGGGACCAAGCTCTCTGGGACTGGCACTGGATGCCTCTTGTCCTACTGACCTTTAAGGTGTCAGCTGGGATTTTTAAGCCTCCACTAAGACTTCTGCATGTCCCTTCACCACATTTCACATACATTTTACCAAAAATCAGTTTTCAGTTCCAAGAAGAGACTGTGCTGGCATGTCTTGCAGCCCAGCACAACATGGGAGATCCACGAGCACACATGGGACTTCTCAGCCACCCAGCAGCAGAGTGGTGACACCAATGGCAGCTCTCAAGCTGGATCATGTCCCAGACTTGGCACCTCACCCATCTCTTGGGACACAGGCAGTCAGATAATCTTGTAATCCACATAACCAGAAGTTATGATAACTCTGCTGTCCTGAGAATGCTGCGGACAGAACAGATGTTCTCCCGCATCTGCATTTACTAGCTACCTGCCTGCAGCATGTTGCACATGCAGAAGCTTATGTTTTATGTATGTATATGTGCATGTACACGTATCTGCTTGTGTGTCCATATACATTTGGAGAAGTTGTGTTGCCAAACGCACTGTCAGTGACTGCGACAGTAATGAAGTCAAATATGAGACAGTCACATTGCAGATCTGATCCTCCACACGGCTGTTGGAGCCGAGTGCTTCAGAGAGCCTCCAGATGGTACTTCTGTCACTGCTTTATTTTATTTGCCAAGGCCACCTCAGAAAACAGTATGCAGGCATTGAGTTAATAAAACTAGCTACTAGGCATGAAGGGTTAAACAGTTCATCTAGAAAGATTAATTTATGCTCAAAACCCATTCTGTTGTCACTTACTGAGAGAAAAAAGTTAAGCACTGTAAAATGGGCAGCAATAATTGCATTTCCTTAAGAACGTGTCTGGCAAGAGGTCGCTATCTGTTCCATGAAGTACGTGACCATGATACTGTCATTTTGACAGCATCAATGTATGTAGCCATTAATCTTACAAGTTAAAAACCCATAAATCTTTGTTAAACCCACTGTCATTGATTAGGAATTACATTACCACAATACACAGAAGCCTTTTAATTTTGTTTTTCCTCCAAAATGAATAAACAGGTCTGTTCAGTTTATCTTCTCCTATGCTGGAGTGATAAAGGGCAAAGCCATTTCATGGCTATGCATCATTGTTTTGGAACAAAATCATACCTAAGAAGCTTAGGAGAAGGGGGGAATGAAGAAGAAAAATAGGTTTCCAAGTACGTAATTTAGCCCAGCTACTTACTATCACTTTTCAAGAGTATCAAACACTGAGGCAGAATTTGTCAAACCTTGAATCTTGTGAATTTGGTTGCTATAAACCCAGTGAATAATCCAGCAGGTCTCCCTATGAGAAAGATAAGCACATTTGTTGTGTCGGATCTTTATCTACTTGCCTCTATTTTTTTTTAAAATGCTCCTAGCTATTGGAAATATTCCAGTTGATCAGTTATCCAGTGAATCAACCTTCCAAGGCAAGGTAGATAATTACTCCTCGTTACAGTAATGACTCAATAATTCACACAAATGACTAGGAAATCCACTGCTTTTTACTGAATTTTGACATCTGGGTGCTGCTCTATAATGTAAAAGCAGACGTGAACTTCAGCATACAGATAATTCCATTATGGTTAGGGATTGACGTGCTGATAGTTCAACACACAAACACTCTACTAAACCAGCCTGACCCCACCTTCACTACCAAACACCTACAGTTTTGGTGTGATCAGGTCACCACTTTATCTTGTTCATATTTGACGAGTGTGGGGAAAGGGAGGGAGGGAAGCAAAGCAAGGTCTTTTTTGTAAGTAACTATAAAATTAGGAACTACTGTTCAAAATTAACTACCTGTCAGTTTTGTTCTTGGAAGGATACAAATAAAAGAAAGCTTCTGAGAATAAGGACTCATTGACAAGAGCTTTCTAGATTATGTTTTTGTGAACAGCCAGTGGGTACAAGAATGGGAGACCCCATGGGTACGCTCCTCAAGGAAAACCAGCCTCCCAGCTGCATTTCCAGCTAGTTTTCCAACTACTGCATTTCCCCAGCAGTTCCAGCAGGAAATAAAAGGGACTAAACGACAAACTTGTTCAACTCCTCTACCTTCTTCATTCATCTTTTCTCGCAATGCCTATCTCCTTTAACTACCCATTGCTTCAAACAAGGGGAAAAGAAACTCAACCAGCTTGTCAGAGTTTGGATACAAGCACCTCAATGGAGTGTAATTAAATATAGCATATGTTCTCTTTTAGTAGCTGTTTACAGCTGGAAGATCAAATGGTTCTCTCAGACTTTGATCTTGATGCTTCTCCTTGAAAATACACACAGACAAGTTCAATGGACCCTAGTTGCAACTTCTTAGAGATCATGTTGATTGGATGCAGTTCCCCTTAAGAGCTGCACATCTTCAGGATGGGGAAAAAGTCATTTTTTCCAGTCTGTAAGGGGAACATACTACCAGTTAACCTAAAAGGGAGTGAAAGTTCAGGGTGCAAACCCCAAAAAGGCAGCTTAGGAGCAGAAGTTAAAGCAACAGCTGTTCAGTGCCTCATCCAAACCTCAGGGCTGTTCTCACTGGTGTGCTGAGAACTGCTTTGTCCCATTCCTGCTCTGAAGCACTGTCTGACCTGGGAAGGGACTGACCACACCATCATGACTACAACAGCCATGAAGTGCAGTAGCACTTTTTTTTTTTTAATAGCGAAGGACAGATATTTTGTGTAGGAAAACTTTTATTGGCAGAACTGAGCCTTATGTAAGAATTTCGTAAAGGTTTATTATAGTTACCATCAGGAAGCTTTTCCTGATTTTCTGGCTAAGGACACAAGGCAGGTTGTGTAACTTATAGAGTCCCCAGGACCCAGCCCAGCCAAAGGAAACTATGGGAGACTGACAATAGTCAACATTTTAATTTGCCTGAGGGCTAGAAAGTCAGAGTAGCACAAGACCTCTGAACACCAAGTGGTCTTAATAAATAGCCCTCTTCAGAATCATTACAGCTGAAGCTTGCTTTTCACTGTATTACACAGACACCAGGAGTCACTTAGGAGCTTGCCAGCTCTCAAATTGGCCAGCAAACCAAAGTCAATCCAATTGGAAGTGGAATAGAAACATTTGCCAGAGTGAAGTGGACCATGCAAGATCAATACTATAGATCCTGGGACAAGGGAAAATTACTGTGTCTGAAGAAGGAAACAAATGAGAAAAAAGTCCCAGATCAATTATTGCCAGGATCTGGGGGAAAATGAAGTAGAACATGGAATAGCAAAACAGTAGCTCTCTGTGTGCATATGTGTGAAATGAGTAGACAAGCGGAAAAATACATATCTACTATTTACATGCAGAAGACTAACTCCTACTCCACATTCACACAGCTCCTTCCATGGCTGTACCTATGTGTAAAGAGGACACATGCACTGGATTCAAAGGGAAAACAGTAAAAACCATGATAAAAGATGGAAGGTTCATTCCTGCAAATGCACCTTTCCAAAGAGCACACAATGAGTAACCTGAGCAATAACCATGGGGCTTTGAAGAGAAACACTATCTCCCATTTGGGGAGTCGACTTCAAATGCGAAATACAGGATTTGATAACCCATTCCTTACAAAAAGGTAAGATAGCAGGTAACAAAAGCAGCAACTAGTGACTCTTAAGCACCTATTAGCCAGCAACAGAAACAGGTTGCCAAAAGATGAACTTTTGGTATGGTTCAAAATAGTAACCCCTGTAAAAATGGGACTGAGTAGAAATGGCAACTCCATGATGAGGCCAGACAGATTTTCAGGAGTATACACGTACGCATTCAAGATAAACCCTTAATCAACCAGCTACGATTTATAGTGCTTAAGGCAGTATCTACTGTTGTGGATTTGAATCTACAGGATCAAGTTTCAATAGTTTGCTTTTCAAATCCCCTAATGATGACATGTCTCAGATGCCAGAGGAGAAGAGGGGAGGGAAATACCATTTTGAACACTGTTCAGTTTAGACCACAAAAGAAATATGCATTTTATGGCTTATTGCAATAGGTTCAGAATTTTTTCTATAGGTATCATCTGAGACCTGCTCTTCCAGGCTTCATTTGCTCTCTCCGTGTTCTTGAGTTAAACTGAAGCAATGGGGTATCCTATCAAAGACTGCAGTATGGTTTGGAAGGGACCGTGGCAAACTGATGTTTTGCCAGTGAGTAATGCCAGAGTTTGTTTGTGGATTAGTGAGCTGCTAAAGATAATTCCTCTGTGAAGTTCAGATTGCCAAGGACCCCATCATTTGTAAGTCACCAGACTAATCTTGCTATCATTCCATAGCCAGGTTTCTAACGACTGCAACTTCAAGAAATCCCGTGAACAATCTCTTCCTATTCAGACAATTCCCAGATTACCTGTGTGCCAAATTCAAGTCTTCAGTCTTGTTCACATGGGAGTACAGATTACAAGCCAACAGCTATCAGCTGGCACAGCCTGCGCTGCATATGGTGCACTTGTTGTATTATCCTGTACATGTTCACTGAGGTAACAGCATTAATGGATGCCTTCCCCACACCAAGTATGATTTCCATGCACATGGAATGTGTTTATCAAGCATTCTGGTAATGCCTATTCATCATTGGTACTCTCAGTGCAGAGACAAGAGTCCTTCAAACACGCTTACTGAAATGCTGACATCAGCAAGACTGCATGGTTTTGTCCGTAGCCATTTGCTCAGTTCCTAGTTTCATTTACAGAAAGTTCAAAAATTTCAGAACATTTTTATATAACAGGATTTATCAGAGCATAAAGTTGCTGCTAAAAAAAAAAAACCCAATGCAGTAAAATTTGGAAAAAATGGGTGCTCTGAAATACGAGTACCAACTAGTAAGTTAGTCAACGTACAGTCGACTAGCAATAAAGATGGGTCTGTGACATGAGACACCAGATAATTTGCTGGCACAAATCACAGCAGTTCTATGGAAGAAGCGCTAATGCAGCTGATTAAAGGCAGTTGAACATTTGAACCAAGACTTGTGTCTAGGTGTAGCAAGACTCCTGGTGGAATTGAGAGCTTATGCTATTTTAGAATGACAAAAGAAAAAAATATTTTAGAGCAGTGGCCCATGTAGAAATGTAATGTGGTACAACTTCTTTTGTGTCTATTAGTTCTGTTATGATGTTAATATAATTATTTGGACAAATAAGAACTAATTCAAGTCCCTGAAAACAGAAAGGAATAAGGCACAAAACTAATAGAAGTTACCTGAAACAGAGACCCTGCCCTGGAGAAGGTGCAGCGCACCTGAGACATCATTTAGCACCTCTCAGGCAGTGTCACTAGCAGTCTCCTCTGCTCTCAGCAGAGCATGCAAGCTGCCTCCCGAGATGAGCCCTTCCAGGTAGGGCAGCACCAGTCTCTCCCTGTCCTGGGAGAGGACTTCTCTGGCAGGACAGTGCAAGGAAACAAACAAGACATCTCTAACACGGACCACTGTTCCCCAGTGTAGTCTGGGGTCACATCCTGTCATGGTTTAGGCCAAATCATCTACTGTGGGTGTGGAGGAATGTCCTGGTTTGAGGTAAAACAGGACCCATCCACTCTCCCCTCAACCTTACAGCCACACCATGTGCTCTTGAGGTGCGGCCAGCCAGGCACCGTGCTGCCCCGGGGCTCCTCCGAGAGCAGGAGCAGCACTGGGACACACTGAGGGTTTACAGCATTCACCCCCTGCTCTCTCAGAAATAACGTGGAAAGGAGACACAGCCAGACAGCCCGGCTGCTTGAAGCAGGGGTGGTACAGGGCAGTGCTAGGGAAGGTAGGAAGCCAGCGCCCAATTCAAGACTCCTGAACCAGAGCAAGAGCTCTGCCTTCAACCAGCCCCATATCAAGGGGATGAGAGGGATGCAGAGACAAACTTGTAAGCTTACTGCATCATCTTTGGTGACACAGATTTAATTTAAAACAAAATCAACCTGTGTGTCTCAACCCCCCCATCTCCAAATACTGAACCTGAAAGCCCTCAGCCCCTCTCTCCCCGCAGGGCTCCTTCCTTGCCCTGCAGACCCGAACCCCATCGTGGGAGTCTCTCACCCAGCACAGTCTGCAGCACGTATTTTGCCATGACATGCTCCTGCTCCAATCCTGACTTATGCAAATTTGTTCTGGGATTGATTATTAGGACAAACTGCTTATGGGTGTCTCTCCAAATCAATATTTCACTACCTTCAAACCACTCAGTTGTCCTTCCCCAGAGCAAAAGCCCATGTGAAGTGCCTGGTAACTTTAGCAGGATTTTGATGAAGGCCAGTAGTGCAGATCCTCTGACAGTCAGTTAATAAATCTTTATGGATTTCAGTGGAGTTGCACTAACTCGCACTAGCTGAAGATTTGGACCAGCATCTTTCTCCAGTAGAAGCCTAAAGAAGCTTTTATATTATTTTCAAGCCACCTATAAAGCAAGATCTCGTGACATCTGCACCAAGCAGATCTACGGCAGTTCACTCCGAGTAGTTAACAGCCCACACAGCAGAAAGTGACCACCAACATCTGGTTCTCACACCACACAGAGCTGTAAAACACACCTCGAGAGTTGCATTCAGAAATGCTGCAGCTGGCACTTCAGCCGTGTCCACAGAGGTCAACTCAATATTCCCTCCAAATTCCCCATCACCTCCCCTTTGAGGTTCTGCTTTGGAGCAGAAGTAGGTGCCCCTTCTTAGCATGGGGGCTGCAGTGGCGGTAGTCATGCAGCCAGGACAGGAGAGTATTTCCCACCTCCATCTGTGGGGTGGAAAGCCAGTGGCTATATAGGTATTTCCACTCATGCCAGTGCCTAGGATGAGCAGGAGGTATTGAGGAGTTCTGGGCCTCCTGCATCCCTCTGCCATCACATGGAGAAGAAAAAAAACCCCACATAACTCTGCCTTTACCACTCTTGTTTAAAACCTGTGTGAAAGAGAATCTCTTGTCTACTCAAAACAGACATTTATGGGGTTGACTAAAAAAAGGTTAAACAGTGACCTAAAGGTAATTTTGACAGAAAAATAGAAGAAGCAGAAGAACATTATTTTTCTTTTGCTCTGGCAAGTCTTGTCTTCCAGTGGTTACCCTGGCAGACAGCGCCCAAGACCTCTGTCATGGCCAGATGATTTCCAGCAAATGGGACCTTGGCACTTTGAGCTTTAAGCTGGGAATACATATATCATTTCTCCACTGCAGTTCTCCATGGGTTTTATAGCTCTGTGGAGATGGGTTGAGAAAGCGTGAGCTTATGCTAGCAGCTTTGATGCATTTAATTCCTTTTTTCAGGCTGTCAAGCTGACTTGAGTGAGCACTTTGGGAACTAGGAACAGTTATTGCTTCCTGTCCAAAAGAAAACAGCTATGGGAAAGCAAAGCACCCCCATCGGAGCTAGCAACAGGCAGCCAAGAGCCAGCCTGCACAAGTCCTGGGCTGCAGTCACTGCTGTCACCCGCTCTGTGCACCACCCACTTCCACCTGTGACTACACCATGTGGTCAGACCATGGGACCCCCCTTCCCTGCACACCATGTCGCCTCACTACTGACCTCCAGCAGCCCTGCCAGGTCTGTCTTCAAAGGAGACCATCTATCCCATTGCCCACACAGGGGTTCAAGGACAGCCTAAGCACCCCACAGAAGAGGAAAACTATCAAAGTCAGAGATACCTTCCACCATTAAACAGTCATTACACCCTTCTGCTTCACCTCAAGCTTCTTCCAGCCACTCCAAGCCTCTGCAAAAGGGCTCTCTTGCCCTGAGACAAACATTTCACACGCTTTTTCATAGACAAAGACATAGCATATCTACAGGCAGTCCCCCCTGTCCAACAACTCCACCCAACGGAGCAGGGACAGCCAGGCCTGCTAGGCCAGTTTAACGTATAGAACTAATATTCAGTCACTGTAAGTCAAGACTTCCGTAGTCCATCACAACCCTGTCTGGCTGAAGCATTATTCTACAGTCTGAGCATTCGTCATGGCAAAAACAACAAACCTCTCCCCGACAGAAGTGCAGAAGGAGCTGTATTCTCCAGTGGAGGTTTGCAACCAGGCAGATTTTTAATTAAGTGGAAAGGGCAGAATCCACAAAATGATTAAACATCTGCCAGGTGCTCACCCACCAGCCTGCAATTCCCTGCAGATGGCCAGCTTTTAACCATGACTCGCACTGAAGGCAGGGGATCAGCTTTGTCTCTTCAGCTGACACTTAAAAGACATTACTGAAACACATCCGAGCTTGTT
Source organism: Ibidorhyncha struthersii (assembly GCA_013398815.1). Classification (NCBI taxonomy): domain Eukaryota; kingdom Metazoa; phylum Chordata; class Aves; order Charadriiformes; family Charadriidae; genus Ibidorhyncha; species Ibidorhyncha struthersii. The sequence goes on from VZSZ01006382.1 coordinate 1,194,235, forward strand.
TTCTCTCCTACTATGCATCATTAGATAGCCTTATGAGCATTCCTACTTTAAGAAGTTGATTGTAAAATGGACATATACACTGGAAGAAGACAGCAGTACCCAGCTGCAGCACCAGCCATGCCCAGCTCTGCTGTGGGTGCCCACAGGTGCACGTCCCAGCTCACACCCTCAGATCTATAGTGTCATCTGGCTGTGCCCAAATAACCTAGCCTCGTTAAAAAAAAACAACTCATTTTAGGTCAACAAACCTGTCTGAGTGCTGAACAGCAGTGCATCGCAGGTCAGACCTAGGGCCCCATCTTAGCTTGCTCACAGCCTTGGAGGAAGCAGCAGGAGGTCCCCTCAAGTGGCAGGTCTGGCCACGGTGCAGCCAGAAGCACAACGCATTGCTGCACCCAGGACAAGCCTTTCACCCTCATGTAAGCATCAGCAGAACAAGTCAAAGGTTCAGGCTGTGTCCCCTTCATGCTTACCCGGTGCCCCAGCCAAATCCACACAGCACTGGGCAGCAGAGCTGGACTCGAGCCACACCAGGGACCTCCGAGGATTACACAATCCTTTTGAACATAACAAATAGTCAGAACATACCCACCTCAGGGCAGCACACCACTAGGTTTGTTCTTCTCTATTTGTCAAAGTTACTCGTCTGCCCAGTCTCCGAAATACCAGGAGGTATTGCAGACCCCTCTGCAGGTCTGTTTGCTCCTGAGCACAGACTGTACCGGAGCACTCCTTGTACTGCATTAGCGCTCATCACAATATTTGCCTTTAGCACCCTAGCCTGTCTTAAACCACGCTGGCTGTGCCTCCGTCTGCCGAGCGGTCTTGTTACACATTATTCTGTTTACACACAAGCTGTTAGTTCTTTGTGCTGCTCAGTGCTATCTTTGCAGAGCCTCTTCCCTGGGGATTGAGGTGCACCATATAAACTGCTTTTAGTTTATACCACCTTTCCTTTTTGCATTCGGTATCACACACTGCCCTGTCATCTGCCAAGAAAGGACTTATCCAGGCCAAGATACTCTTATCTCACCAACTGTACACCAAGACAGCAGCATTTACCACTGTTGGTTTGCACCAGACCCAGCGTTTTAACTTCAGACAAAACCACCACAGCAGCAGCTCAGAAACCAGGTCCAGAAGGATGATGCTGGAGTGACCCTACTGCATCGAGAGATGAGGGCTGACCACTGGAGGCAGGGGGACAGCCTGGCTCTCCTGTCTTTGTGGAGGCTGGCAGAAGTTTCACAGCTAGATAAGACAGCTATTTAGATGACTTCCACGCCTCCCCCCAGAAATGGGCGTCACCAGCGGAGACCTGACTCTACACTGAAACCCTGTTTCCTCCCAATACCATATTCCTCATATCCTTGTCAAGGAGTTGAGAATTTAGCACTAAAGACTCATTTAAACATAAAGGCTTTTGAACACTCAAGGGCTTCTCTGTACTTAAGTTTTTAATCCTAATTTCTCACATTCTGCAGCTGACAAAAGCAATGTGATTTGCTGCCCAAGCACACTAGCACATCACCACTTACCTGAAGGGTCTGGACGAAGGGTGGTGAAGGAGAACAGCATTTCTGGGCATAGCTGTGGTTAGCATGCTCCCCAGACATAAAAGCCCTGACCTCTGTGGCCCCGCAGGGTGGCCACCCTGGGCAAACAATGGCAACTTCTCCCTAGTTTTTGTGCTCCGAGTCTGAACTTCCACTGTACATAAACATACATTCCCCTTCACCAAGCAATGAGATAAGAGCGCTGGTCAGTGTCAAGTGCTCCTGAGTAACAAATGCAGTTGGCATTGGGATTGCCAAGGCTAGTAAAGAAGAATTTGTTCACTTGGCAAATGTATTCTCAATCAGCACAGGTCAAGCACTGGAAAACACACTTCCAAAGGGGAATGCTTTTAGTGTTCAAGCCTTATTATTTCTTCACACAGAGACAGCCAGAGGATGCCATCAAGAGGCTTCAAAAGCATAGAAGAGGCTCTGAAGCAGTGTTCTTTGCTATTTGCTTTAGAAGGGAAAGCAATAATTAAAGCTTCTCCCAGAGGTGCTCTGAGCCTCAGAAGGTGAGCTGTAACAAACCATGGGTGTGTTGAGCACCCCATTCCCCTCCCTGGCAGCGCCATGCAGCAGAACCTCACCCCTCCACCCACTGTTCGGCTCACACCGGGGACAGAGAACCAGCACAGCATCACACCCCCAACATTTGTGTCCCAACTAAGACCTGGGTGCTCTCCCATCTGTGTCAGCCTGTCCCCAAGGTTTGGAAGAGATGGGAAGCAAGAAAGCATTAAATGAGAAAGAACCAAGTGCTGAGCAGTACCAGGAATCCCTTTGCCAGGCTATGCTGGCCCAAGACCATACACACAGCTAAAGCCTTTGAAGGAAGTCTGGTAGGCAACTGAACAGCTCTGAAAACAGTCACCACATTTTACACATCCCTCTCAGCCAGGAAAATATTCCAGTGAAAACAAATGTTGTTGTGAGCCCCACGTAACATCCACGTCTCTTGAAAACCCATGGTGGTTGTGGATTCCCCCAGTCAGCATAAGACACAGCCCTCTCCTTTGTGAGGGACTTGGGTTGGAAGCTGCATCCTAGAAATGCTGCTGAAGAGAAAGGATAGTGCCTTAGAGTATTGCAGAGAAGGACTTCTGCTGCTTTTTTTATTGGCTTTAATTCAATAAAGTCAGCTCTATTCAGTAAAGTACATAGATACGCACCTAAATACTTTTCCAATTTAGGTCATTATAAAGAAACTGAAGGTCTCTTCCAACCAAAATGATTCACAGACCTAAAGGTGAGTGAATTGTGTTCAAGGATCTGTCCTATCCAATGTATGTAGAAGGTACTAAAGTGCAGGTCCTACAGCAAGCTTATTTCTCCCACACATGATATGGCTGGTCCTGAAGCCAACTACTTCAGTGCATATATCATGCTAATACTTTGGCCAGAAGCAATCAAGTTATACAAATTCAAACTCCATTTGAATTTTTAGTCTTTATTGTGGTTGTATATTTGCCTTAAAAGTAGTCTGGTTCTCAAAGTCCCCAGCACCAACTGAATAAATTGGGGCACTCGGGCTCAAGCTGGGCACTCCAAAAAGTGGGAAGGAAGCCATGAGCACTGCTACTGAGCAGAGGTCTGGTCAAAGAGCAAATGCTTCCCACCTCCCAAACTGTAGAGAATTCAGGCAGAGTTCCTTATTTTGTAAAAGTGAATTTATTTTAATTAAAAATCATTTGGCATGATTTCAGCTATACACAGAGTTCATGTTACATGCCCTGCTTAAATTATTTAGACCAAACTAGTAACTCTGATAATTTGGGACTGGATATAACCAATTAGATTTACTGTATGATACACCATAATCTGATCAAGCAGTCTTAAAAGATTTGACTTGTTAGCATTTCAAAAGCATAGGAGGTTTTTGAATAATTTATTATATTTCTTTCAAGCTCATATTCGTTATTTCATTATGTAAAGATAAGGCAGATGCTTTGCAGAGACTTGTGGCATATCTATCTTAACTTGTATTAATCTGTTTCTAAAGACCTGCCTTTGACAAACAGCTCAGCTGAAAGTAACGGGTACTGAAAAAGCTTTAGGAGGACCTGAGGGTCGTGGCTTTCAAACTTCAGTCCAGAGATACGGAGATTTCCCCTCACACCCTCCACTTTCTGAGAAATAAGTTTCTCTCATATGCTTGTCCCTGGTTTCCTGCCTCCGGCCTCTCTACCAAGTTCAGGTTTAACGCATCCACCCATGCCTCTGCTAGAAACTACAGCAAGGTTTCTTGCATCAGGGTATCTAGAAATAGAAACATGAGCTTGATTAAACAGATCAACACAACCACAGCTCAATCTGATGCAGGCATTTTCCCCCCTGCCCACTAGGGCACCTTGCAAGCTGGCATTTGCTCACCCTGTTAATTACCAGACAGTACAACCTCCTTTGCTACAGGGGCAGCTCTTCCCAAGGAGGTGACTTGCTCCCTCACCTGCATCCCTGGAGGAGCCCTTCTCCCCCAGGTTATTTTTGCTTTGTTCTCATTCTGCCCAGGAATAAGCTATTCACCAAAGGTTTGAATTCCTGTGAACGAGCTTTACTCAGTTCATTTGGAAAAGGGCACACATTCATTACCGCAACTCTTCTCCGGAGCTCAAGGCAGAAGAATAACCCCCAAGGGCTGCAAAACCCCATCATCTTCCAGCACACATCCCTCTTCTACTCTGAACTGAGCAATGGCACCAGAGTGGCTCTGTGCCCAAAGGTATAGGGATGCAAAATTGAAGCATAACCTTCTCTTCCTTCACTGAAAGGATGCTAACTTCCACAACACACACAAACCTGACCGCTCACTGTAAGACATTTTTACCTGGATTTCTTCTGGAGCTTAAGCTAGATACAAAGGTTATTTTTGTCTCACTAAACCGTTTTTAAGCACACCTACCCAAAATGTAACTGCATTTTTGGTTAATAGGTTATTTCTTTTTGCAGTGACCTTTCTCCAGGAGAATGTGCCTATAGTATCACCTCCACATCTGCATTATAACTCCCTACATATTATCATATATATTACATATCTTTATATATGCTGCTATTCTGGTTTTACTCCAAAGAACCAGCTGCCTTGGATAGTACAGCTGAGTGCTGCACACACTGAGGCTGACCATAAAGTAGGTCTCGGCACAGAAAAGGAGGTCAGCACCCGGAGCCAACCCCATGCAACTCGCAGCGCGCTCCTCGGTGAGAGGCACTGTGCCCCACGCAGCCAACTGAAATTACTTGGGACATGAAAGGAGGATTAAGAGTCAAATATACTCATATCAGGAAGTAGATATGAGCGCCCTTCTGAAACACCTGCTCTACCTGAAGAACAGCTTCCAATTGCAGATTCTGAAACATTTCTCATGTTAGGAGCCCACTTCAGTCTTAGGGATTTCCTGAGGAGCTAAGCTGACAATCACTGACATAAATGTGCAGAGTCACTCTGCAAATACAGAGCTCCGATTCTCAAGACAGACTCTAACAAGCAGCCTGCTTTCAAGCACAAGGTCTGAAGAGTCCTATCTAGCTCGAGTGCTGCTCCGTGTTTCCTTATTACCAGCGCAAGAGACGACATGATATTCCTCAGCTCACCGAGAGAGGATTTGTCTCCCAGTAACAATGACTTCATGGCAAACACCCAAATTTCCCAACAGCAGCTTTCCCCACCTTTGTTGGCTGTCATGCATTAACCAAAACAGAGCCAAGTTATACCAAATCTATGTTTAGATACCAACTAGTTACCAACTGGGGTCACCTGGAAATCTATGGTGAAATTCATCTCATCTAAGTAGCAAATAGTTATTACAGTCTAAGCAAGTAGCTGCAGTTCAGATAGTTCCCTTGGGATGTGACAGATTTGGAGCTGTTTCTCTCTACACTCCTATAGCCAGTAGACAGCTATCCTAAACTTATCATCCTAAGTTTAGACATCTGATATGAAACCCACTGCTCATCAGCTAGAACAGTGATTAAATTCTGCACGTTTGCAGTGCAAATAGCCCTATGAGGTATGCAAAGCAAGATTATAGTCTTGCCCCTGGGGACAAAAAGGGAAAGAAGGAATTACGTGGAGATTTCCTAGAAGACTGAGCACTTCTGTTGCAAAAGATGTCCAAGTATGCCAGGTCAAGAGATTCAGCCAACTTGTAGAGACGTTTGCTGGAACCGAAGGCTACTTGAAAGCTAAATTGTATTAGCAAAAGCTATGGGCATGTAAATAAGAACACTATGACCCAGCAAGCATGCTTCATGAATAAGCATTACTTCTTTAAATGAGGGTTGGGCCCATCTGAGGAAGTTCCTGCTGTTTCCAGCTCCATACCGTGCTACCCAGCAACCCTTCATGGGAAAAGAGCTATTTAAGCATCCTTCGAACCAAGGCTGATAGCACTTCCTATCACAGAACATGCCAAATGCCTTCTCCATTTTAAGTCATTGGTAACTTTTGAGGGTCAGCAGTCAGCGTTTGGCAAGACTACATGGTGAGCATCAGCACCAAGCAGAAAGATTTTTGTATGCAAGCACACGGCATTATAACACATACCAGTGGCAGTGCGCATGTGCAATATTGACGTAAAGAAATGCAATGATAAAGCTGGAATGATCCCAACATTTAATACTATTCCTTAGTAATCTAGAATATTTTTTTAAACAATTATGAGCTTTGAATTAACTCATTAACTAGAAAGCAAATTCTGATCCAGGAAGTTGTATTTTATCTCAATTCCATCTTCAAAACCATCTGGGCATAAATCATACAGATAAACTAGTGTCAAAAATACGTGGCTATTACTAATTATGGTATGCTGTGCCGTTTCTCCCACCAACTGCTAATGACACAACATTACTCAAGAATAAAGCTTGATAAGCTTGATGAATAATTTTTAGACTATTTTCTTCAGCTTGCAAATGATCCCTGAGCAGATTTCTCTCCCCCCCTATTTAACTTGTTATTTAAAATTAGTCATAATGGTTTTGGTGACTAATTCCTGATCTGTAACTTGTTTATGAGCACTGAATTGCAAGCGTTTCAGATTTGAAATTCAAATCTTTGGTGCACAGTTTACATTTGACATGTAACTCAATAGTGGTTTAGTTGCTGACTAGATGACAACACAATCACCATCTCAGGATTAATATTTGCATTTGTAGACTCAAAGCTCACTTTCTACCAACTTGTAACGGTTGCTTACAGTTTGCTGCACCTTCACAGACCATTCAAAGAACACAGAAACAGTGCAAACATTAAGGAAGCTTGCAGTTGCAGGTCGGAGGAAAAGGTAAGGAATTGCCCGAGATTACTGCCGGTTTTGAAGATACTCCTGTAAAGCCAGGAAAGGAGACAGCTATTCCTAGCAGTCCTTCCAAACAGTATGTTCACCACTGGATCAACATAATATGAGCCTTCATGAGCACTTGCAGACAAAGGCAGAGACCTTCTGAAAACAAGTGTTCTCAGCACTGTTCACCTCAGCCATCTTCCTGCATAGGTGAAAGTGGCCTTGATAAGAGCACTAATGCCATAAGTAGTCACATGTACGTGCTGTTCACTGGATAAGGGTGTCAGGTTCCTCACATCTCCCATCTTTTAACCTACATGACAGGCACCAGTTTCATTTTGAAGATGGACATATTTGAAAGCACAACATATATATGCAAGGCACATTCCACATGGGAGACAGCCCACCAATTATTCAACCCCCACAGCTGTTCAGACCCAAGCTTTCATTTTGGGAGATGGGTTATCACACTGTAGGTCAAAAGAGACAGCGCATCCTCCCTCCTCTGTAAGCCCATTCCGGTGCAGCATGAGATGTCTCCCAGTTTCCATCCCACTCAGTACCATCCAGCCCTGTGCAACTGGAACTACAGCTGCCACCTCATGAATTTCTAGACATTTCTCTTGTTTTATCTTTTTTTAACAAGACATTTGCTTCCTCTCAGTCGGGCTCCCATGGGAGGGTCTCAAGTCAGCACAGTCAGGAGAGCAAAGACTTCTGCAGTTTCAGAATCACGCCTTGCTAGCCGACTAACTCCCTAAGCCACGTTTTGGGGATAGCATGCTCCGTGCCAAGGAGCAGTCAGCACAGAGCTGCTCCCTAAGGGAAGGATGAGCTGGGAGCCAAGGATGACCTCAGGGCAACAGTTCCCTCACCCACCATCATGCTCCACTGGCTCCAAACACAGTGGGCAGAACCAGGTTGCTGGTATCAGCATCCCTCAGCAGTCCCAGAGACAGCAGCCAGCAAATACACTTCACTGTCACTAACACCAGCCAGCCCAACTATGCAGCATCAGAGATTTGGAACAGAGAAATAAAAGTTGGAACTTAGAACTAAAAGTTGCCATCTTCTAACCGCTTTTCCCTTCCAGGCCATCAGCTTTGCCCACGGGCTTCCCATCCGTCCTCAGACTGTGTTGTAGAACTTGGTCATTACAACACCCAGTGCTACAAATCCACTTGTAACTTCTGGGCACCCAGCAGCTTTGGGCACACATTCACATACTCTTCTTGTTTCCCGAGTACATTCTGAAGGAAGTTTAAACACAAGAGACAGGCACCCCCAGGAGAAGTACTTTCAACATATCGCTGTGGAACAGAAAGCTGGGAGAAGTAGGTGCTCTGCCTGGGATCAGGGAGCTGAGCACCGAGAAAAAGCACAGCCACTGCAAACCACGTGGGGTCACACCCGCTGCCACCCAACCTCCGTAGGTTGTGGCACTATCTTACTATCGAATATTTGTGGAAACTAGCCTGTAGCTCAAGGCAGATAAAAAAAATAAGTCACCAGACAGCATCCTCTGGCCTATATTTTGCAGGACATCTGCAGCGCTTTGAAGGGATGATAAATTAAACTTATGAAAAATAGCTCGCACTTTTAATACAAAACAGATTGGCTGAACAGTAGAAGAAATAGCTTGTGAAGCAGCTGCAGCATCCGCCCCTTCAGACTAACTACACCTTGTGTAACAACACACTGCACCTGAATGCTCCATGCCATGTTACATCTCAGCCCACTGCTTATAGGACCGGTTATTTGTACAGGAGGGCACAAGCTGGTCTGAACAGTCCCTCCCTCCAGCCTAAAGTTTGTGCATATGTTGTTGTAGGTGTTTCTAGAACTGCTATGTTATCCTGACTGCCCTGCCACAGGTACTTCAGAGCATGCAAAGATGTGCCGTAACCAATATCAAACTTAAATATTAATTAAAACACCAGAGAAAAGTTAAAGTTCATTTTTAATTTTGTCCTATTAATTATGATTAAAGTACTTTTCACAACTTGCTAGTAGCATTTTCTCCATTAATGCAGTAATTTCACTCGTTAGTTTTCATCTGCAAGTCAGCCTCACACACCAGCACTTGGGCTTGCCTTGTAAACAGATGGGTAAGAAAGAGCAACCAAAGCCTCCCTTTCCAATGAAAAGTTATCCTGTGACTCTACTCAGGAGGTTAATTTAGCCATATGGTCCCAATTTGCAGTTCTGTTCTAGGGAGATGAAATGCACGGTCGAATTTCTTACAAGTTTAATTGAATAAGACAGGACTACACTGATGGAAGATTTGACTGATAAAGATGGAGAAAACCCCTAAAAGACAGCTTAGCACTCCAGTGGTTGCTTCAGATTTACTCACACGTTCTGCCTGTTTCCCAGCTATGGAAAATAGTTGTGTGCTTGCAAGTTGCTTGGAGAAAGAAGAAAGAAAAAAAAAAAATGTTGAGAAAGTCTTTTGTGCTAGTGTTCCTGGGGTGAAGTGCTCGGGTTCCCACCTTCATGGTGATGTTTCCCAGCAGTGCAGTAGATATTTAGCTATCTGTCAGGGGCACTCCCATCTACACTTCCCACACTCATAGCCCAGGGAAGCTTTCAGGATGACAGGTCCGGGGCAAAGTTGTCTGTCCCATCTGTTAACCCACTCAAAGGACGCGGCAGAGACAGCAGCACAGCATGCAGAATACAGCTAAGAGTCCTCTGGGCTCATCTCCTTAAACCCAAAGTTTAGAGTGGGGGAAATACCTTAGATCAACAAAAACTAGCTCAAGAGAAGACATGTTGATCTAATGTCTAGGCAAGAAAACAAGGGAATGTAGGACCTACTGAGACTGGCTGCCAGTCCCATAATGGCCCAGCGGGAACGCAGAGCGCACTGGGCTAGCTTCTGTTGGATGTTACTCACCAGGAAACTCAAAACTTTTGCCTTCCTTTGTACAACCTCTCTATCCCCAAAACATAATTTATCTTGTCCTCCTTACCAAGAAAATTTTTCTTTAATGGAGGAAAAAAAAAACAAAATAAGTTTTAAAATAATTTTGGAAATAAAATGCTACATCCAGCACAGTTAGAAACTGACAGCACGCATTTTACTGACAGCAGCAACAATAACAAATTAGAATGGATAAAACCCTAAAGGCGGAGGAAGGACCTTGGGATTAGGTCCATGGGGTGTAAACGCATCTCCTGTTGCTGTGTTTAACCCCAAGAGAAAGGTGAAAGTGAAGAACAGGGGCTTGGGTGACTGTGGGACTGGGAATAGGACACAAACGCTTGCTTCTAGATACAGGCTTGCCCTGTGACACCGGGCAGCAGTCACAGGTTTTACTCCATGCAGTGCTGGGGGAACAGAAGTCACGGGGCATTTCTGGTCCCAGCTCAGTTTCTTGCTGACACACCACTGCTGGCAGGGGTTACTGAGACCTGCTCTGTGCCTTCCCAGACAGTCCTTGCCACCCACTGCCTGTCCCCAGGGGAATGAGGACCCCGGCATCAGCACCATCCGCTGCTTTATATAAACACTGCACTAGTTTAAATCATTAGGGAGGGGCTGGGTTTCAATTGCTTTATTTCCTTTCCTACTTGTCCCTGCCACCCCATTCCCCCCCAGTTTGCTCTCTTTATGCTGGTATGAAACATGTTTTTATCATCTCATGTACTAGTTTCCGTTTCTCTGGGAAAACTGAACTGTGCTGGAATATCTCCCCATTCTCACGGTCTGTTTCACACAGTAAAAGCAGACGACAAAGCGCGTGGGGTACCATACATCTTGGGCAAAGACAACCTCATGAGGCACAAGGTGAAAGACTCTGGTCTTCACTATAAATTGAAAACTACTGTAAAAGGGCCTGAGGGGGGAAGGAAAGAGAAGGAGAGACTCATCTAATTTGTCAGACCTCTGCCACAGCTGCCTAACTGTTATTGGCTTGGGAAATTACCTTCAACCCGCCCAGCTCTCCAGCCAAACTCATTCAGTGATGTTACTCATACTCAGTGTTTCTCACATTGCTCAGGAGGAAGGTCTGTGTGCAGACCACTGTGCCACAGACCTGCCACCAGCATCTGCCCTGCAAGAAAGACTGGTTCCTTCAGCAAGCTAAAGGCAGAGCAGAGTATCATTGACTATCAGCAAAGAAAAATCACCAAGTAACTGCCTTAAGAAGAAATCCCTCACCATCCAGAGCCAGTAGCTCAACAGTAATGACAGCCTAGAGGAGATGCTGCCCTTCCAGCACAGGCTAGGCAAGAGCAGCACAGGGCACGCTACTGCAGGTCAGACGAGGTGCTCCTTCTGTTCTCAGCAGAGCAAGGATCCACCAAGAGACCGAACTGGACCTAATCTTTGTGTGACACCATCTTCAGCTCAATAAATTCCTCCTTTTGTGCTGGCCGTGTGAAGCACACAAGCCCCCTGCAGCTTATCCTCTGCCCACAGACCCTACCACCAGTTAGTCTTAACCTGCGGGGCCACTGAAACTGATGGGAAGGCAGTCCCACACGAGAGCTATGGCATGCCTGGGACAAAAAAATAAAAATAAATCAGTTTTTAAAGTGCTATGGCTCCAGTTGCCAGAACAACAAAAGCCCACTGCTTCACAAATTAGCTTAGGAATTGAATTGAAAGCCAGGAGAGAAGGGAAAGTAAAAAGCTGCAGGTAAGAGCAGTTGAGTTTGGAAAACTCAGATGAACGGGTCTTCAAAGGAGGTCTCAGCTTATCTCTCCATGAGCCAGTTCCTGCTGATGGACTAAAAAACACATCTATTGGAGAAAGGAGGAGATCATGCAACAGAAATCCTTAGTGAGTCCAGACGCCTTGTTGATGCCCCCAGCTTCAAGAGCAACTAACCCACAGGACAGGAAATATTACAAAAAGATACCTACAGATCCACCCACCAACATCCACTCTCTGCTTCTCCCCTCCTATTGCCTGTCTCTCCCCGAGGCAAAAATGGCCACTTCTAATGAGCTGACACACACCAACACACCAGCTTGAATACATATGGTGTTTTCCATGCGATGGTGAACTAGCAATCACATACAACACATATGCTTTTAAGTTGTGCATGAAGCACATACGATACACCACAAAAAGTTACATGTCTGTATGTTACCAGCATGTTACATATCTTAAACTGTACAAAAATTGTCCTGTACCAGAGACAGCAACTGATCACTTGCATGTCAAGGCTATAGAAACAGGGTCTTTCCCTCAAAAGCACATGCTCAGAAACAACGTAATTAAAGTGTCTCATTTTCAAAGTGGTTGGGTCCACACACACACACCTTCAAATATGAACCTCGACTTCTCCAGGGCTTTACCCAGAGAGGGCTTCTGAAGAGCCAGAAAGTCATCAGAACAATTTGTTCTTGGGGAGAACAGCCCCCATGCCACAGGAGCATCCAGATTTCATTAGCGCAACTCCCGTTCAGTTAAGAGCACCACTGACCGCCAATCTATAAACCACACACCCATGCTCTAAAGACAGTAACAAAGCTTGTAGCGCTTACAAGCCACAAACATTAAATTGTATGTATTGTTTATTTAAAAGCATCACAAGGTTCTCATTTGTGTGATTAACTACCTGCTCAGTGCTATAATCAAATGAAAAGTCCGGATCCCTGCTGACCCCAAAACACTTAAAACAATCAGTAAGAGCTAAATAAGAACTGTGCTCCATTTTACTTTCCATTTCACCTTTCCATATAGCTTTCTCCCCTACACAGCCCCCAGTGCCCCAGCAAGATGCCATAAGTCTTTCCGGGTCCTTAAAAACATTTTTACAGACCTATTTTTAAGTCTTCTAAAGTCACCTTGTTAATTGTGTCTTCTTGGCTTCCTCAGGTGACCACTGCCGAGGATGACTTCACTTCAGGGAGGGATTTGACTGTTTATATGGATATCCACACAGCACAGCAGAGATTAGCAGAACAAACACCTCACAGCCAACTGCTGATAGTTTATTACACATGGTGTTAACACCAGCAAGGATGTATTTTGGGGTTCAGGAGTCAGTGAGCACCTGTGTTGAGAAGGCTAAATAAACTGCACATGCTTAAGGTGATGTTGCAAACATGGCATGTTAACCTCCTTACCATCTCCTGTAACAGCCAGGGAAACGCTATGGCAAGGCTCAAGTGTAAGAGTCAAGCGTTGTACCTGAGCTAATTTTAAACTACCCTGAGCTGGAATTAATAGGCACCAGGCAGAGCAGGCGGGAGCCCGGCTGGCAAAGCCCACCTGGGGAGCAGGGTCCGTACCTGACAAGTTACCTTATGCTGGTCTCTGCTGCCGGCAATAAATCAGGTGGCCCAGACAGAGCCCGCTCAGGGAGGACAGCACAAGCCACACTCACGCCTCAGCAGGTCCCGCAATGGCACTGTCTCTTAGTCACCCTCAGACCCACCATCCTGATTCATTGAGTCAGCTCTCCGTTCATCATGGCAGTAGGAGAGGAGAATGTATTAGCTCTGTTTGCACACTCTCTTCTTACCTACTCGTCTGGGAAAGTTCTGAGCCTCCTAACTCTTGCTGTCAGCTGTCAAGATAATTAGAGTTATTGTTTATTGCAGCAAAGCACTTTGATTGACATCCTTGTAAGAGTGCAGAGCTACTGTCCTGTGGCAGAACTGGAGACAAGCGTATTAGTGCCATTAGTTTCAAGGCAGGTAGAGAAGAGCAGGGACCTTATTCCTCCTCTGGCTTCCCCTTTACAGGTTTTATTTAACAGATGACAATGCATTTTCTTGGGTTTAGCCTTATCTTACATGGGTCAGACAGTCACTGACTGCTGTTTCTTGATGTGATGTTACAATCGGAGAGGGAAGAACAAAGCCAAGCAAAGCTTGGTAGGAAGATGCATTTAGCACATCCTTATAAAGGGCCCCAGCACCAGTTTTGGGAAGTGTCACCAGAACTCTGACTCCAGCCTCAGGTGTTTTGCTAGGTCATTGCTTCTCAGTCATACATATTACAAAGCAAGAACAGACACGAATGGCTTAAAAATACCTTTCCACAGGTCAGCATTGCTCCTTCCTTCAGGTTACATCGAAGCTTTCCTGTTCTCTAGCTATACAATCTACTCTCCAGCTAATGTTTTGCTATCGCACAAACCCCCAAGAATAAAATAAGAACAAATCTGCAGTAATGAGGACAGACCTGCTTATGTAAGAAAATGCAAAAGAACAAAACTTGCTTTTTTGGCTGAGAAAATAACATTCTGAAAGACTGTGCTCAGAACCAAAGCTGCAGTACCCGCTATAGCTTAAAGAATGCTTAAGGTGATGCGAGATACCATCAGGTGGTTGCGTTCATCCAGGACAGGCATGGCTTTACTTTAATCTCAGTTCTTTCTCCTCCATGCAGAAAATTATTACCTTTCTCAAAGTGCAAAGCTGACATGGAAAGTTTCACCTGAAATGGCTCAGCTTTTATAAAATTACAATGAACCCAAACCCTACCCGATAAAGCAGCAAGTGTTTGGTAACCCCAGAGTTCTGCATTTCCATAGATGAATTGGCACACCACGTGTGACCCCTGAGTCCAGGATCAGGCTCTCACAAAGACACCATCTTGAAAAAGTCACAACCCTGCTCTGCACTATATTTCCAATATGCAGTAACAGGAAAACAATGCACAGCATCTGACCTCTCCAGATAAATTGTCCTAGTTTGAATGCACTCTAAATTTCCAGCCTGGATACATTTAGCCTGAAGGCCTGTCTTAAACAGCTGCTCTTCTACCATCTTTTTTCCCCACCCACCTAGTACAAGGCTGATGGAAGTGCATCTCAAGTATTTTTCACTCTAGCAAGATATGGAGGAAAAAAAGGATTTCATTTTAAGAGCAATTTGAGCTCATCAGCAACAAAAAGATCTATGTTCAATGGATATTTACTGTTTATAAAGAAAAAATAATTGGATGGTCTGCACTGTGCAGATTAGAGATTTATTTCAAAGGTTTGAAACTGAAGCTGGCACAAGCCCAAAGACACTGTAGTTATTAAAATTCTTCCTACTTCTTGCCTTTTAACTAACAGAGGCGCACTGTTCTATTCCTAATTAACATGATGGGGTTCATGCTACAGCAGTGTGACTTTGGGAAGGGGTGGGGAAAACATAATATTAGTAGTAAATAAGTATTTATATTTTGTGTTTACACTTCGTCTCAGCATAGAAAAGCACGCTCAGAAAAGACAAAGGGAATGCCAGAGTTCATTAATGCTCCAGCAGTTTTTGCGCTCCCTGTTTTCTCCCATTCCTCCGCAAGGTAACCCAGACCTCTGATGAGGCACCATCAGCCATAAGCTCCACACCTCCCCGGGGTTTCGAAAGGACTGCCAGCACAGAGCTGAACTTCTGCCTGGCAGCTCTGCAAGTGGCCTGCTTCCCAGCCGCAGCCCAGAAGCATCCCAGCCCTCTCGACATTCACACCGAACTCTTCCTATAATAAAAAAAAAAAAAGTGAGCCATATTACAGCTAGTAACAGTCAGAGCTCCTCCAGCACTTTTTGCTAAGCAAGGAGAACAGGGATGCAGAAATCTTCTGCTTAATTGCATCTCCGTGCTAGAGTGACCTGCCATGCCCTGCCCACATTGAAGGCAGTGGGGTGGCTTGATCCCTTAAAAGATATCAGCTCTCAGTGCAAGATGAGCATCTGCAATTAGCAGCACATATCGGTTTCATCTGTCTCCAGTGCCCAGGGGAGCCAACTGTCAGAACAGCTCCAGCTGTTTTAATAAAGCTCAAACCTGCTGTCTAAAGGTTAGTCCCCTTCTAAACACTTCAGGTGGCCTGGCTTTGTGGGCCACTTGCACAAAGGACTCGGCTTCGCTTGTCCCTTTGTGATTTGGTGGAGCAAAGTGAACAGAGAAAGAGGCAGAGCTGGTGAGGGCAGTCCCGCAGCCCTTGGAGAGGATGGCTCAGCAGCAAGGAGCACCACTGCCAAGAGCCCTCCAGCAGCCTGGAAACACACGTGGCAAGCACTCTGAGCCAGGATACAGAGAGCAGGACTGATAACACACTAAAGGACAGCTTACAGGCTGCAGAGGGAGGTGGAGACACAAAGGACACGACGTGCGCTCAATAGTGAAAGCTACTGAACACCTCCATGTACCTCCAGCATAGTGGAGGGTGGCTCTACAGGCCACCTTCCCTCTGCCTTCCTCCCAGGGAGGCCAACCCCAGCTCCCACATCCCTCTCAATTCTCCAGCTCCACGGTACAACATCCATGGATCATTGGACAATGACTTGCAGCAGGGCCAGCAGTTGCATTGCCATGGGTCCATCCACCCACTCAGGACCAACTGCCCATTTGAGTCTTCCATTCATGACCAAACAGAAGCAAAAAAGGAGTGTTATGTGTCTGTGTACCTAAGCTAAACCTGGCCTGGAGAGCTCAGAGCGAGGGACTGAGATTCCACTCCTAGAGCTAGGTCACCTACTGTCTTTGATGTCTGTCTGCAGGAGGTCAGATCAGGGCAGCACAGGCAGGAGTAGTCCCTCCCATTACAGAAGGCAGCAGTTTCTTTTTCTACCAAGAAACTTCATTAGCATAACATCGTGCCACTTCACTAATGTATGATTTAATGCCATCAAAATCACACTTTAATGATTTCTGCCACCAACTGCCCTCCAGCACACATCTTTCTCAACAGGATCCTTTGCCATCCTCCTTCTAGATATTTCCTCACCACTCTTCTAGTCATTGTCATCTTTAGGTAAGTTTATAGTTTGTTACTAGCCCTGAATAAAACACCCACCTGAATGAAGCTTGAAGAAAACACCCTTGCCAGGTACTGTAAGCGAAGGCCCATCAGACTGCAACAGCATCATTCATCCTCTGGAAGCATCTCACAGCAGCGCAGGGTAACCCTTGAAGCACCACCCTTGGCCCTGGATTTGTACAAACAGGGCAGGTTAACACAGCTACAGGGAAGGCTGAGCTGGGAAGTCCATTTGCACTTGCTAATTATTGACCCAGCATCACAGCAGGAAAAGAGCACAGACAGCTGAGGCTGGCACAGTCTGTACTGGGACCTAACCCAGCAGTATCGAAAACTGCTCTCGTTCAGAGTATTTCTTGCATGTATACATTAGCTTGGGGCAACAAAGCTTCCACTGATTTCTAACTGAATAGAGGGTCAGGGCTGAACTTAAAGCACAATCAAATCACTTGCACTGTAGCATCCTATAAAGAATATTTCAGTGGATTAAAAAAATATCAGAAGACAATACTGCAGTTCATACTAATCTAATGGACTGTACGACACAGCACAATACTTAGCAAATCGGTGTGCACTGTAACAATGGAAAGTCTAACCAAGTTAGATTAGAAGTGAGGGGGGTGCCAACCATAAGACAATAACTGAATTGGGTGCAGTCTCTCAATGAAGTGCCATCCTCCCAAAAATGGGCAGCCCCTCTCACATGTCAAGCACGGAGCATTCATCCTAGTTCAGCCCAGACTGACAGGCCCTTAGTGCAGCATTTACACTTCTCAAGGTCTTTTCACCCATTTCCCATCTTTCTGATCTGAAAATAGGCACTATTCAAAAGGAAAGGAGGTAAAAAAATGGGACAGCATCTTAATGCAGAGAATGGGGAACATTTGCATAAAACAAGATCAGAGAGTCTTTCAGCAGCACAGGCTGTTTCTGGGTAGATCAGGGTGGCTGCTCAATTTCAGTGCATCAGAACCTAAATGGAGCAAGACTGGATGTTTTTGAGACAGCGGCCTTGACAAGATCATTATTTCTTTTTCCTTTATCCTGAGACACCGGGACATACGTGCTGTGCAACACCCTGCTGAGGCTAATGCAGCTGCCAGACACCAACATCAGCACTCCATGGGGAGGCCGAGCCATTCGAGCTCTCCTTGGAGCATCCATTGCCACACTGGGACAAGCGCCTGGTGTTTTCCATGGTTTTGGTAAAGTACCAAAACCCCCTGTCAAACCTACCACCCTCAAGCAAGTCCCCGGGGACCTCAGGATCAGTTCCTTGAACTCAAGCCACTTTTGTACAGACCACTGAGTGCACCTCTCCAGTAACAAACCGGTGTCCACCACCATACACTGGCTCCTTAAGAGTGACATTCAAGAACGGTATCTTCTACATACTCCGTGCCTTACCATGCTAGAAAAATCACCTTCCACCCTGTGATGAAGGCTGAGATGAGGAGATACGTTTCCTTGGCCTACAGACCATCCTTTGACAAGCTCACCCTGCTTCTCCAAAAACACAGCAACAAGGAAGTATTCCCAAGTGACAGTCTTTCCTCAGGGTCTCATCTCAGCAGTGGCTGCCCTGAAGCTAAGGTTCATACCTAGCAATGCATTGGTAAAGGGACAAACTGCACAGCAGTCAGGCGAGCTCAGACAAGGAGCCAACATCCAGCAAGCTGGAATTCCGGTGGAAAGCAGCAGCTACAGAAAGCAGCGTTATGATCACAGACTCTGCAGCCAGTGTCACTGCCACCAGGCAGCGCTAAATACTGCCACCGGCACACACAAATAAACAGAGTTTTGACTTCGGTGCCTCTTCTCTGCTTTTTAGATGAAATAACCTCTTGGTTCAAGGATGGTTCAGTCTGTCTAATCAATTAGGGGTTAGGCAAAGAGCAAAATGGGAAGAAAGGACGAACAAATAGTGCCGATTATTTTTTCAGCTCATTTCAGATTCTCTCCATCCCCACCTGGTTCTCTAGGTCTATCCCTTGCAGCTCTAAGCATTTTTCCCCACCATCATGCATCACTTTTTATCAGTCCTGCCATTTGGTTTCTCAAGTCCTCCTCGTCTAATCAGTGAAAACTTTATCTGTTTCTCCCCAAAATGAAGCCTCAGCAAACTATTTCGGAAGAGATGCCAAGAGCATATCTTTCTGCTGACAGGCGAAGTCTGAGAAAACTGCCAAATCATGGTCCTGATGCCCTATATGACAGTCTATTCAGTGCATTAACTGATACTTTATGGCATTAAAGAGATAACATAAGTTTTTAAAAAAGCTCCTGATGCCAAATCTCAGGCGCCATCTTTAACTCCAACTGCCAAAACTTGTGCTTACTCATCCATTGTTACTCCCTGTCACATGTTTTCTGAATGGGAAGTCAAAATGCTAAACACATTTTAACTTAAATAATCATGCACTGACATCAACAGCAGCAACTGCTCTGAATCACTGACATATTTTATATTTTAGGGAGAAATGAGAATTACTTTTTTTCCCCCTCCACTGTATTTCAGCTGGTGCCCTTCCCAGGGAGAGGAAGCAGGATGGGAGTCAGGCAGGGCTGGGTTGATGCTGGGCAGGCAGGAGCAGGCAGCAGGGACACCGGGAGGGAAGAACCCAGGGTGATTTTCCACAGAGGGACAGGGCTGAATCAGAGGTAGAAGAACTTACCAGAGCATATAATGACGTATTATCAGTATATACTTACAGTGTTATAATGGAGAATAGGACAATGTATTTATGTAATAAATACAATAACCACCTAAGCTTTGAGTAATGTATTAGCAGTAACTATAGGGTTTTCCCCCTGCATTCTCTGAGTCACAGCCCAAGGTCCTCCCTGGGCAGCCCCGGGGCTGGTCCAGCTCAGGCTGCAGCCAGCAGGGTAGAAGGGGAGGATGACTAGGGTCTCCCCGCTTCAGGCCACCTTGGGTTTCCCAGCTTGAGGACCGCTCAGCACTGCTGCAGAGTATTTACGGGGGCAGCTAGGCACAAACACAGACCTCTAGATCCTTCAGGGAAATACCTAATCTTGACATCTCCGCACTCCTGTCTGCCACATGGCCTCAGTGGGTCCCTTTTGCCAGAGCCCCTCCTGCCACCAGGACACTGGGAGCAGCTGGCAGACTCCAGGGTTTAGAAGCCCTAAATATCCACTGTGAGGAAACTATTCCTAGCCGAGACAGTCTAGCAGGTCCTGCGACACTGGACGCCAGCACTTCATTACAGACACCATGCTCTGCTAGGTGGAACACACCGTACAGGTCAACAGCAATCCACGTTGAAACAGAGCCGCATGCGCGAAGATTTGGTTCTCATCCAAACCAGAACACCAGCTTGGACAAACCCAGACACTGGGAAAAGCTCAGCCCTGAACTTTGCAGCTCGTTTCCACCGGAGTTGTCAATGTAGAGCTCCTCTGCACTCCATGGCTGAGAGGCCACCACTTACCTTCGAGTCAGCCCACGAGCACTCCCAAGCTTGACTGCAAACAGCACGCGAGCCGGGCAGACCCCCTGGCTGTGAGCCCCTGCACGAGCTGCCTGCTCCCCCCCCTTCTTCAGCTGGGATTATATCCAGGCCTAGAAAGTTGTTCTTAGTTTCCACCAGTACAAGTCAGAGGATGCTGACCCCACCACCTGACAGGACCCTCATCAGCACAATCTTTGAGCCAGCACTGAAGAGCAGCATTTTTAAGATGTGTACAGCAACAAAAGCTGCAGCTGGCTCCGAAATAAGGATGCCCATCAATGTGCAGAGCTGCAAGGCCACGCTATCCCCCACACTGCTGCTGCCACCAGCCCCAGGACTCTCTGCAGGCTGTGTGCACCTCCTGAAGGAGCTGTGAGCAGCCCTACCCGCTGCCGTAGCACCCTCCAGCAAGAGGAGCCCCTTCCCCTCCAGCAGCAGGCTAGCACAGCCCTGCTCGGCCGGGTCTGCTCCCCGTCACTGCAGCGCTAGCAAGGGGGAACAAGCGGGCAACAATCATCTTTCCTGCAACAAAAGAATGTTTTACAAGTTCGTTCTCATAACATAATAGCAATTTTTAATCAATCGCTATTCAGTTATAGCAACTTCTTATTTTAATTAGTTGCAATAATCAGTCTCAAATTTTCCACAAATAGTCCATTATCCCTTCCAATTCCAAACACTATTTTTCCATTACTTTACACTTGAGTTCTACAGTAGAAGTGACATTAAATATTTACAATGAAAATACCCCCAGAAAGTATTGGTTTCCAATTTCAAAAACTAGATGTTCCAGTGAATGCTTTGATTAAGATTTTATTTTAATAAAAATCTTGTAGGAAAAAAAAAAATCTTTTTAGAGTAGCTCTTCTTGCAGTTATTGCTTGTATCGCTGTCAGTATGCCCACAGCAAGTTCTCTGGGTACAGGCTGGCTTTGAGCAAAGCAGTAGTTTACAGCAATGACCCTGTAACACTGGACAACAACAAGATAAACGGGTGGAAATGGAAAGATAAAATAAAACAGGTGAAAGGAAAAGCCTTCCCACTGCCACAAGCTTCCAGCAGAAGTGCTAATTACCCAGGAAGACCACAGGGGTGCTGGCGGGGGATGAAGAGGCAGCAGTAATATTCAACAGTTGTGTTTTACTCCCGCTCAGATGAAGCCACAGCTCCTCCAGCTGTGCTGGGACCTGTCCCCACACTTCTCACCAGGGAAGAGAGGAGAAGCTCCAAGGGCCAACAGCACAGGGAGGCCGAGGTGAAATGCAGCTCTGGTGCTCAATTATTCTGAGCATGAGGAGTGCACATACCCTCAGTGCTAGGAAGACACACACGGAAGCTGTGGCAGAAGATACCCCAGCAGAAGATAACCCTGAGCAGCTCTCTCTGGGTCCCTTGGGAGACAATTGCTGGCTCCCGAGTCCTGCATTGTCCCATTCTCCTTGCTCCTAATTCAATGGTGCCACCTAGTGCCACCAGCCCTGGCGTGGGACAGCACAGGACTCGCTGCAAAGCGATGCTTCACTTGCATCCTCTTGGGCAAACGGGCTTCTCCCTGGGGCCCAGCCCAGTTGTTAGCATGGTTCTCCTGCAGACAGCCCATAGTGGGATGGGGTTTATCACCCACTGTCGCGCTAGTGAAGGCTGTGCTCAAGCAAAGGAGCCATCAGGAGCAAAACTGCTCCTGAGCTTTGGGGCCTCAGGGACCCACTGTGGAGAGGGCAGCTGTGGAGGTGCTCGTGCTCACCGCGAGGGCTGACTGTAACCTGACTTCCCATCGCCTGCCTTCACCGTGCTTTTCCCAGGGCAGGAGAAAGGCCTCATGTCCCATCACTACAACTTGGCCAAGCTTCCTCCCCGCAGAGCCCTGCACTCGCAGGGGGGCCGGCCACCACTCAGCCCTCCAGGAGGACTGCAACTTGGGAGCAGCCAGAAATCAGATCAGACACAAGCAACAGGCTAAAATCCTACCTTACAGGCCTGAAAACCTGCAGAATGTAATTTAGCTGTCAGACCTCCCTAAATCAGAGGTTTACCATCTCTAACAGGGGCTGCAGGGCTGGAATTTCAGGGCCAGTGCAGACATGCTGGGTCAAAAAGAGGCGAGTTCATGGTGACACCAGCAGAGATGAGAATTTCCAAGGGACCCATCTGTGGGAGGTCCATGTGTGACAGAGTCATCCACTCAAATGACTGCAGCGGCAGAGCCACATGAATAATGACACAGTTGCTCCAGGATTGTAAACAACATCAATCCTGGGCGTGTTAGCCGAGATCCCAAGCACCAAAGTCTGCACAGAGCACCAAGTGTGCAAGCAAGCCCCAACGCTTTGGTGCTCTGTGTGAGCAAGACCCTGTGCAGACACCCACCAGATTTCAGCGTTTCCCCGTGCAGGCAGGGGCCAAATTCTGAAAACCAGGAGGCAGAGTGAAACCTCAGCCCCACTGAGACCAGAGCTGTAGCCCACCAATGCTGCTGTAAGGGCAGGATGCAAGAAACAAGGTCAAATGAGGCAGCCTGCATCTCCTGAAAGCTGTGGTATGGGACAAAGGCTGGCTTAGGCATAAGTTACTGCTCTATGCCCTGCTGAGCAGATATTTTCCTCTGTTCTCATTGTGCTACAAGCTGGAGCTCAAAGGCCAAAGGCAGAAGAAAGGAGACTGGCTGCCTTGCTGAGCTTTTCACCTGCCACACAAAAGTACAATAAAACCATCACCACTGCCAGGGCTCTCCCTCTAGGATGGTACTTCAGCTCAAGAAATTAAGGATAATTTTAACAGATATTTGTTTAAAGGGATACACTACTCAAAAGTCTTTTTCTGAATGCAGAGAGACTGCATCCGCTGGGAAAACATTAATGCAAGAATACAGCCAAAACATTCTTACTATTCTAAAGTGCAACCACACATACATCCGGGTCATTTCAACTAAATTAAGGTGAATTGATCTCTGCATCATTTCCTCTACATGGAGGTGGGGATCAAATTTTACTGTCAGCATTAATTAGGGGAACCGGTCACTTGATTGTGCATTTATTCAAGGGTTCCCTTGGGTTTCTCGAAAATCAGCCAAGTCTCTGCTTTTCAGGGGTGCATAAGACCTGAAAAGAAATCAGTTTCATGGTCTTGAGATACAAAAGTGCAATTCCAGGTTTTGGCAAGAGAATGAAGCTGGATCTGAAAGATGGGGTGCTCATTTAGATCAAAGTCCTGGCCAACCAGCACACTGTTGTCAGCTCACAGATAAACACCCAGGCTGCTTTTTTGGATCTCTTAATAATTGGATTTGATCAATGCTTTGAGATTCAATGCTCCAGCACACCTCATCTCAGCGATGTTTCCCAGTGGCAGGAGCCACGCAGGCTTCGCGGGGGGCTGGGTAGTGACATAATGAACTACTGTAAAGTGAATTTGAATATTCAGTTCTTTATTTGGACGTATTCTCATATTTTTCCCCCATTGCCTTCTTTAAGCACTACTACTGTTCAACAACAGCAAGTTCATCTTGCAGTGCAGGCAGGCTGCAGGGACGTACTGCCCCGCCAAACTGGCAGGTGGGGGCACGCAGAAGGCGCGTGAGCAGGCTGGGGTGTTTGTGCAGGTCTGCACTCTGGCAAACAGCAACCTCAGCAAGGCGGAAAACATCCCCCTGCTGCTGCTCCCAGCACCACCCACCCCCTTTACACCCCTGCCGCATCTGCTGTCTCTGCGTTACCGCCTCGCCAGGATTAATGTCACCATAACTCAGCATCGCACCACCGCAAGACTGGGCACCAGGATGTTCCCGACATGTGTTTGGGGCTAGAGAGGGGGAAACAGACCTGTCAATCCCACCCACGGAAGGGCCGGGAGTACTTCTAGGGCCAAGTGGCTGTCACAGCCCAGCGTGCCGCAGCACACCCCTGACCCTGCTAGACACGGGCTTCCCCCAAATCACACACAGCGTGTCTGCAGCGTGCTCCCTGGGCACACACCTTCCTCCGCGCCTGCCTGAGGCATCCTCAGGCTGCAGGCACTCCTGAGCAAGGCTGTACCAAAAGCAGGCGTGATGCCAGCGCGCAGGGGGAAAGGTGTCCCCCCCTCTCCGAGCCCGGGGGAGGGAGCGGGGACAGGGCGGTCCACGCACCCCCTCCTACAGCAGGGCCAGCCTCCCCCGGCCACGCTGCAGTCCCGGTGTTGAAGTGTCAAGCACAGCATGACTGCATATTCCCCAGGATGTCGCCGTTTAATTGCGCGTTGTCCCCCCTCTGCCAGCGAGGCCGTTGTGCCACCAGGTGGCACCCGCCGCCCCGGCCCCGCACCGCAGCAGCTTCTTGCTGCAGACTTCACCGCAAAACCACCTTGGTTGTTGAGAGATTGCCGACTGCTTTTGTTATTTAAGCAGCCCTTCCCCTCTGGGGAGCTGCCCCCCCCCCGCTGCCTCTCCCCGGAGCCTCCTGCCGCCGAGCCATCAGGTACGGGGCATTTACAGCCTTTCACACGACTGCGCGGCTGTGTTCAAGCAGGAGAGCACAGGCTCTGCGCAAGACCAGGGGAATTAACAGGTACCTACTTGCTTACACTAAAGCCAGCAGTAACTCTCAGTGCAGCCACAAAATTCCGGCTAGGCAAAGCTGTAGAAACGCTACACAGCAGTATTAAACCACTGCTGATTTTCCCCGTGCGCTCGCTGAGACAGAGGCAAGAAGCAGAATCTCCAGCCCTTATCAAAAAAGCTCAGTTTCCGTTCAGTTTCCCACAATCGTTCTTTGGCAGCCCCTAAAGATTACTTGATTTGTTTGTGAAGTGCTTTGAAAGTATCAAATCTTTCAGAGGAAGGGGAATAGAAGAAGGATATCAGTTTCGAATTAAGGCGATAAGAAGCAAACATACACATGTTGACCCCAACAGTCTTTCAAAATAGGGAACAGCTGATGTCACACCAAAGCTTTCATGTGGGGCTCCAGCAGTTGCCTGGTGCGATGCCAAGTGCTCAGCCCAGAGCTCACCCCCAAAGCAATTCCCCCACTGTCAAGGGGTAAGCCCTCCACCACTCACAAATTCTTTGTGAGCTTTGCTCCCTGGCACAAATTTGTCAGATCACATCAGAGGGAAACTGAGTTTCTAAAGCCATGCTGGAACAGAAGCGGGTCCAGAGAGGGGGAGCAGATGGGCACCCTGCGCCTCCAACGAGGCCAACAGCGAGGCGACACTAAGCTGCTCGAGCACAGCTCCCATGAGTAAGGACAGCAGGGAGTAGGCAGGTAGATACTAACAGCACACGCATGGATGTACTTTTCTCACCTTCCCCAAGCACTCAAACCACCTCCTCCCCACATAAATAGCTTCTTCCCTTGCCTGAAGCATTTGCAGCATCTCTTGGGTTCAAAAGTAGAGCACAAGCAGCGGCAGGGCACAGCGAGGACCAGCTGCACCCTCAGGACCAGGCACAACAAGAGCCAGCAGGGCAGGGGGACCACCCCACGGTACCTGAGCACGGCGAGCTGGGCAGGCGCAGAGACCACGGCCAGGCTGCAGCAAGAGTTGAGATCACCAGGCAAGTTCACAACAATGAAGCAGCCCCTCGGCCAGGCAGGGCAGAGCATAACCGTGGAGACCACCACCCTTACAACACAACTCAGGAAGGGGCTATGCCCCCTGGGCTGAGCTTAAATAGAGGTCTTAGCCCGCAGCTGGAAGAAGGGGAGGCCCCAGGTGAGGCTGGTCAGGGCCAATTAAGACCTGTGCTCAGGCCCTGACAAGCTGCAGGCAGGGGAGGCAGCCTTCCCCCAGGCTGAAGGTGGTATATGACCTTTAGTGTTCCCCAGTGGTTGCAGAGCTGGAGAAATGTCTCCTGGGGAAGGTCTGTGCAACAGGATCTTACCACTCCTCCAGTATGAGCAGGGGGGCAGAAGATTTAAAGGTGTCAGGAAAGAAAAGTTTGGACACAAGAAACATCACTCCGTGAGCCAAAGCATCCAGGCAAGGATGGTTCCCTTGCCAACATAACTGCTCATCACAGTTTGAAATGAAGACCCCACTGCTGTCAACCCTGAAACCCATGAGTCTTCAAAGCCCTGGGACATCAAAAGCCCTGCCACTATCTCAAGAAAGAAAATACTCAACAACGTGAATAACATTTTGACAGAAGGAGGGGTGGCAATGCCAAAACACAGCCACACAGTGTGGCAAGGGGCTGGCTGAAGCCCCGATGCTGATGGCATGTGGCACCGCTGTTCCCACATCACTGGATGCGGACTGCAGCAGTGATGTCCACATCAAACTCACCATAAGTCTGTGGTGTGTCACAGCGCATCTGCGAAAGCAGGTGAATTAAATGGGGTGACCAGAAAGGTGGAAGATCTGCAGGCTGGCTTCTGCTAGGCAGTGTCCTGTTGGGCTGTTAGGAATAAACACGGAAGGCAGAGAAAGTCTCTGCAGATTGTTGTGGGAAAACCGCGAACCACTGCGATTCAACTGGGAAACCACGGGGGAAAGCGTGGGGAGGAGGGAACTGTCTCTAAAACCTCTCCTCCATGCACACATTTAGCTTTCAGTGGCATCGTAGCACCATCTGTTGGAAATGCACTAAAACTGGCCAGCTTGCATTTCACGTTCTCAGCTGATGCCGAGACAGACACAGACTGTGTCATGCTTACATACCTGAGCAGGCAGTCTGGGGATAGAAGCCTCGACGCCTCAGTTCACCCCAGTGGTTACCAACCAAAAGCTGATAAACGTATGTTTCCCCAGCGCAGGCAACCTCCTGAGCCCCACCAAATCTGATGTCCACTCCACAACTGGGTGCTCCTTCCTGCTGCCGAACCTGGTGACTGCATCAATATGAAGACATAAATGTGGTCCTCCGCAGTGAACTGCGAAACCGAGGAGTCTCCTGAAGAAGAGCTGTGTCACAGAGGGGTCACTATGCCCCAAGCCCCCGCTGCAAGCTGCACAGACAGCATGGCTCATTGGAAACTGCACAGCAGACAACGATATATTTGCTCCAGGGACAAAATTTAGCCCTTTGTGACCCTTTGGTTGGTCACAGTGCTGGACGTTACCCCTGGAAAGGTTGACAAAGGTTAAAACACACAAAGTATATTTGCATCATGCCTTTCTCATGGGAGATCTCTGATTTCTTGCCTGCAATACAGTAGGATAGGCCAAGTGGCACAAAACCTCCGTCCTCTCTCCCTTCTCGCCAGCAGGCACAGTGCCATTACCCCAGGGAGGCGGCGGCAATGCCAGCGCGAGAGCGTTACCTATAGGGAAAAGTGAGCATGCTCTAGTGGTGAAGCCCTCCTTGTATGCTGAGAGGAGTCCACCTTTGGATTTGGGCTGATCACCTACTGCCTGCCCAGACAAGTCTGAACTTCATTTTCACGGAGAAAAACCTTTCTTAATCCCATGTGCCAGCTCTGGGGATTTCGGAGCTGTGGATCCTACCCTGGGGGCTGAGCTCCCGTGGCCGGAGCATATGCTTCACTGCGCATTCCTGCGTATGTCCTCTCTGGGCTGTGCACACGCTGCATCATTAAACAAGCACTCGTACTTCTCCCCCCGCCACCGCTGCAGAACTGGCCGTGCCGTTTGTCCTGCAGCTCGGGGAGGACCTTTCTGTTAAAAATGTAACGAAAGAAACAGCTTTCCAAAGATTGCATCTTATTAACTGGGATGCTTCACGCCTCATTCCTCCCCAGTGCTTGCAGAGGCATTACCATATGGTTGCCGATGGCCACCCAAGGCAGGGGCTGCCACAGGAGGGTTCCCGCTTCGCTTGCTCAAAGCCACAGCACCTGGGGATTACTGGACAGGCCTAACCACCATGAACCTGGTGACCCTTCTTCGGCTTCATTCCCATCACCTGCAGTGATGCAGGCTGCGTTGCTACAACCAGATTCCTTCTCTGCATTCATTTACTGCCTTTCCAGTATTACCATTTTATGTAACTGGCCATGTCAAAAGAGCCCTTATATAACCACAGCCACCCCAGGCACATGTCTTCACACACATGTCTGCCTCCCCTCCCTGTCAACTGCAATCTTTTGCACATGGATGGATTCAGCCCTTCTCCAGGAAATACTAAAAATAAAGAAAACAGCCTTGCAAGCATCGGGGACTCCCTGAGCTTGGTGTAACAGTTTTTCACCTCTCTCACACACATATCTGTATGCTACAGCATAAAGAGACCTGCAACAACACATGCCAGTGAGAAAATAATAACTTGCTTTACTCATATTCACCTTTCCTGCGTTCCAGCTGAGCAAGTTCTCTTTATGAAAAAGGTTTTTTTTAATCTTTGCAAGTGCACAGATCTGTGTACCCGCCACCCCTGCAGACCAAGGACCTGTACAGAGGCTAGAAACACTTTGGACAAAGTAATTTTAATCATCTAAGTGATTCCATTGATTTTCCTGGGCTGCTTGCATATCTAAACGAATCTGAACATTTGCATGACCACTGCCCAAAAGTTTACCAGCTAAAAGCACTGGCACAGTAACTTCCCGTGAGATCAGCTGTGTCAGTGGCACAGGGAACCGTACTGCCTTGCTCACCCCGCTGCTCGCACGGGTCATTTGCAAGGGCCAGGGTATCGCTCACGGACAAAACAGGCCGGAGCCTCTTGTGCAATGGTGAAGTCAAAGAACACTTTGGCACTGACTTCAGGGAAAGCGAGATCGGGGCACAGATAACTAAGGTCATGACTTGTTTGCAAAGCGAAGAGACACTTATTCCACCTGATTAGTCATTGCAACCTTACTTCCCTCTGACAGCAAGACTTTGTAGTTTCTTTTTCTCTTTGTCTCCTTACTGCACACCAATTTCCATGCGTCCTAGGCAGGTGTCTCTTCTCACTCCTACCATCGGTAACTGCAAAGCTACTAACTCCAGGTACATGCTAAAAGGAGCCGGGATATGATCACATCTGTTCAGCTGATTTTGGCCTCATACATGCTCCTGAATGCTGAAGGCAATCAGTTGTTTCCTCCTTTTTATAGTCAGCATTTTGTTTTAGAAGGCTCATTATGACAGCCCTTCAATGCCCACGTAGACTACTAAAGTGTTCTCTGGCTTGAAAATCTTCCTAATTTATGAGGTGATGTCAAAGCCTTGGAGTTGTGAGGCTGTGCTGACATCAGTCCAGCTAATGATGGTTTTTTTGGAAGGAAATTGTTCTATTTTCTCTTGGGCTATGATCACAAATTGTGTTAGGGTTATTGATGGTGACCATGGAGCCATCAGATAGAGGCCAATCATTTACTAATCATTTACTTACAGGACTGACTTTTCCAGCCCAGCAGCTCAGCTGGCACAGAAATGACAGTGGCTTTCTCCAGCCTGGATTTGGGTAGAGCTGGGCTTTGGCCAGGCCGGGACATCGGCTCAGCGTCAGCCCCTGAGGCATGACTCCTGCTCAGCCAGCGGCGAGACACAGTGCCCAGCAGGTCACACCATCCGGGCCAGTAGAGATACCCAGCTCTTACATCAGCAGAAAGGCCAGGAGAGCGGCGAGTTTGGAGACAGGAGATGCACTGTTCTGTGCAGAGATGTTTTGTTTTGCTATTTTTACTTTTTAAACTAAAAGGTTGTGATTTGGGTAGAACTAAGTCAAAACATTTAATTTCGATTGTCCATGCTAGAAAAGTCACCACATTTGCATAAAACTGTTGTGTTCCTGGTGGAAAAATTCAGCCAAGCATGTGCTCACCACCCTACCTCAAACACACGGCGACCTGGCTTGGCACCTGCGGCTGATCCCCGGCTCCCAACTGTGCAGACACGGCAATAATCCACTTCTTTGGGGTAGTAAATGGCGGAGAGGAGGAATGTCTAACCCCAGCCCTGGCTCTGAGAGAAACCACACCAGTTAGTATTTTGACAGAAAGTTTTCAGCCCGCTCTAATGAAAATTCAGGAATCCCCACGAGCTGCACTTGGCTGTCATTTCCCCACCCCCTCACAGCTTTTTTTCTCAGGAGAGCTCACTGTCTTACAAGTATTAATTAATTAAGCTTCTCACACACTTCAAATGCTTGCTGTGAGGTAAGTAAGAGATTTCTGGATCACTTCACTCACGGCTGAAGCGCAGTCAGCCGTCCGGAGAGCAGTGTGATGCCGAGCCGCTCCTGGCAGGAGGCGGCCGTCGGGGACCGTCTGCTCCTGCTGCAGCAACCCAAAACACCTCGCTGAAGCCATGGCAGTCACACCAGCAGGAATGGCGGGAAAGTGTGGGTCTGCAACCAGCTGTATGTGCTGGGGAATCTGGAGACAGGTGATGCAGCCACTCAGGTTGGGCATAAGCCTCGTACTGTCCTCCTGCTGAGAAAAGCAGATAGGCTTTCTCTAAACCAGCTGAGATTCCCAGCATGTATTTCATCCGGACACAACTGCAACATGTCGGCGGTTTGGGATGAGAAATTTGCTGGAAGCTTTAGAAGTTCATTGCTCAGGCCCAGCAGTAAGTTTGTCTGATAGTATAATTCTGACGAAGTTATTTTGCTTAAAAAGTTAAGCTCTCTGGAGAGAGTTCCTCATTCTGAAGGACTGGCAGGCTAAGCACTCATCCAAGCATTTTCTTCTGCTGTTAACACTGAGAGAAGATACTGCACGTATTTTTTTTTTACATTTTCCAAAGACATAATTTGTTCACACTAGGTCTCGGCTAAAGCAAACGTTGGGCAGGGCTCGGGAAGCGCAACAGAGTGCACACAAAGCAAAACTCAACACAAACTAAATCCCGCTTCTTTCAGAAAGTCTCCTGACTTCCCACAGGTCCTCCACGTCTCCACTCCCAAATGCACAGGACTGCCATAGCAATAAATGCGTGAAGACTGCACGTGCTGAAATGCGGTGATAGGCAGGACCACGCAAGCGGAGCAAATGCCTTGCCATACTTCTGTTTCCTATTTTGCATAGAATTGCTCATGCGAGAGAAAGCTGGGCTCGTTTAGTTTCAAATAGCATATAAGTGAGTTGATCTCCCACTTCTTCCTGAGGCACAACGACCTCGCCGACCAAGCACGAGCTGCAAGCTCTGGTCCCCAGTCTGAGTCCCTCTTCGGAGAGGACTCGCCTGCATGGGGGAGCTCCACCAGCACAGGTCCATGGAGACAGTGACCCAGCTCTAAGTCCTCCCTGGGGACATCTGGTGACATTAGCACAGTGAAGCACCGAAGCTCTTTTACTCCCAGAGAGGGGACTCCTTGCAGAGGGGATGCTATTTAAGACATTTATTAATTTCTGACCCCACCTCTGGGAGGTCTGAGAGCTCTGCCTCTCTACTGAGGCTTATAAAGACAAGACGAAGGCCCACAAAGAGCTCTGGCGGGGAGCAGCATTAATCCCTTTTCACAAAGGACAGGCAAGGAGCAGAGGTGCACAGTGCCTTGTGCAGAGCTTGCTGAGCCACAAGCAAAAAGGGACTGAATTTTTGGTTTAGGTTAAAATATTTAATTCACATCATTTTTTGTGTGTGTGTGTTTCAGTATGAAAAAGTTTCTTTGGGTTGAACAAACCCCCCAACATTTTAACAAACAAACTAACCATCTTCTGTGGACAGTCACCAGCTTTCCCATTTACCCTACAAACCCCACCTGCTTAATCAACCCCGCTCTTAAATGTTGCCGTGGGATCTTTAAGTCTGGATTTGGGCATTTTCTTTTTATATCTTTATTTCCCACCTTCCTTTCCTTTCTCGTGTAATCGATATCATTAGATCAAAGCATTGCGATGCTTTGTGGAGCTGCACTTTTGTGAAACCAAAAGCCGGCTGGCTTGAAGCCTTCCTCAGCAAGCTTTGTCAGCTTCCCCAATTCTGGGAAAGTAAAGCTGGGTCAAGCCAACAGCACAGCTTGGTACAGCACAAAGCAGCCCTCTCCAAGGATAAACAAGTTATTTGCATGCTTTTTCACTCTTACAGCATCATGCTCTCCAGCCAAATGTAACACTGTAAATAGTAAAACAAAGCAACACTTCATCCTGCTGCCTGAAGACCTTTATCTTCTGAGGTTACAATGACAAACAACAGGCAAATGAAAACACCCTCCCAAACCCAAACAAAACAACGGCTAAACCCAGATGTTTTTTTTCTAGATGGGTATGCAAATCCAGATTAGAAAAGTATAAATAGTATGCCTGTACCTTGCTGGGTGCAGCACCTGGAGCTGTATTTGTAGTTCAGGTCCAGCTGGAGGTCCCTCGCTCAGTCAGGAGTGGGACTCTGCAGTTTACCAGGATGTAAAGTCAGATTCTGAAAATACTTGAAGTGCTGTGACACGTAAGGGGCTTGCTAACTAAACACAATGCTACTTGTATAAATATTCGCAAAATCAAGATATCTTAAACCACTTAGATTCTGACCTACTGGTTTGTGACAGCTCAACTCCTGCCCGGCTGCAGAGCTCCCGGTCCTGCCTGCCAGCTGAAAGCAGTCTGATTTTGGGGTCCATGAGCCAACAAATGCCCCCTTCCGGGGATGCTACAGAGACAGTCTGTGTGCACATATCTGATTTAAAACAGAGACTTTCTGCACGTGCAACACCTATTTGGATATCATTCTTTAAGGCCAAGAAGTTCATGAAACTCAACCACTAATATTTCTAAAACTAACTTTATAATTTTCTTCCTCCTCAGTTGCATCATCTTATATCCTAAAGATGGAAAGGGCCTTTTATTCCTCCCTACTGCAATATAAAACCCAAAGCAGGCTAGAAACCAGAAGGAACCTGGAGAAGCGTGGCCCGCTATGGCCAGGACTCTCAGAAACATCAGATGTCCTCCAAAGCCCCTTTGAGTGTTAGCCGGATTTGCAGCCTGAGCATGAACCTTAACAAAACAAAACTCCTCTGTACCACGTAGGAGGAACACCAGCTGGCCAAAGGGAGGCAGAGGAAAAGAAGGCGGCCACATTTGCATAGCTGTATTTGATAGGTAACTTTGCTAATCACTATTTAATAAATAGCCTCACCGGTCTGGCCGTGTCTGGTGGTACCGAGTGACTCTTCAGAAGCTGCTGTCCCCTGGCAGGCTTCAGACTTCACTTTACCAACTGGCTGCAGCAGAGGACAACCTGCCCTACCATAACTCCAGGGGAGGCAGAGGAAGGACCACGAAGTCCTGCCCAGGAGGCAGGAGGGAACACTCTTGGGCCGCCTTTTGTCAGCGGGGCTGTGGCTCCTACAAAGACATCCTGCCAAGTGAATGTCCCTGGCCTTTCACTGCCTTCCAGAGTCTGACAGCAGTGGCATCCTGCACCAAAAAAAAAAGGGGGTGGAAGGTCCAGGGCTTTGAATTAGGTACACCTGAACCTCTCCCTGGTGGTGTGCTCCCTGAAGAAGATCAAAAAGCTTCTGACCTCGAACAGCCAGGCTTTACCTGAAAAAAAAAAAAAAAATCAAGAAGCTTAACTTTCTAAAGAAATTCAAAGTCAAACTATCAGTGACTGAACATGCAGCTCTCTGCCTACCCTATTTCAAGGCTTGGCTGCAAGTCAGTGACTTTTTGAGCTGCAGCCAGCTGCGCCTGTCCAAGTGGATCCCTGGGGAACCTGGAGCCCGGCTGCCTTCTGCCCACTGCTCTGCAGCTTCTTGATCCCTGTGCCCAAGCTGTTCCTGCTCCTGGGCTGTGCGCCCTGCCTGCAGTCCGCTGCCTGGGTCTCAGATCCTCCCCCTGAATGTGCTCAGCAGCACCCCAGGAAAAGGGCAGCCTACCTCTGCTTCCAGAGGTAACACCTGATCCAGTCCCTGCCTTAAGGAACACGAATGTAGCTGCAGGAAAAAACAAACAGACAAACAAAAAAAATACAGAAAAAAAGATACTGTTTGTGACAAAGGGCATGAAGGATCCCCCTTTGAATCTCATGACTTCTCCTGCACTAACTGCAGTCCAGTCCCACTCATGATGAGAGCTGGAGGTGACTTCTAACGATGGGCTGGATGCTTTGCTGCACATTCCTAGGCATGGCTGATTCTGCCCAGCAGACAGCACCTTCTTCCAAGCTGCGCAACTCTGCTTATGTGGTTCCCCCCTCTCCTCCCCAGCCCAAGGCAATGCTTCTAAGGACATCTGCAAAGGGGCCATCCTGCATCCTGCAGAGGTGCTGCCATTACACAAAAGCTTCTCTCTCCTTCCTCAGCAACCTCAGTCAAAAATGCTTTGCCTTGACCAAGTCCCAACAACAACTGTGTCAGCCCCAAGCAGTGAGCAAATGTTCATCATCATCATCATAGTGCTGACATACGAGATCCAGGAGGGAGTCCTGGTAACTCCAAGACTGTTTCTTGAGGGGAGGGACACGAGCAGGATCTGCTCTTCTCACTGTGGTGGACCTGTCACCAGATCACTGAATCCGGACAAGCTTCAGGTGATGAAAACTCTTGACGCAGCACAAGGAATTTCTTTTTGACCTTCGATTCTCCCTTTTGCTGAGATACATCACTGCATTTTCACAGCTTGAGGAGTCTCTCTTTGCTGGATCCGTTTGAGACAGATAATGTTTTTGCCCAAACTCCATTTCCTCCCTTCCAAAGCAGTAAGATCTGCTTATGACTCAGCCTTCAATAAAACACACAGCAAGGACCATTAAAATGAATGCGCAGTGCAGGGATAAAATTCATAGGCTACATTTTTTTAGGCTAGAATATTCATTGCCCTTTATTTACCCTCAAAAAAAAAAAAAAAACAAACTCATGTTAAGTCTTGGTGCAAAGTAAATCTACCAGCAAATGAGCAGTTTTAAAGGGAATCTTTCTCCAGTGGTGAGAGAATACCTCCATGCGACAAATAAAGTGATAGATGGGACTGAGGAGGCTGCGTGATGGCTCCCGGAGAGCCCACGCTCCCAAGCCTCCACGGTACTTACAGAGACAACACTCCCCAAGCATCTTCCGCCTGAATAAAGATCCCACCAGCCCCAAGGAAATGACTTACTGAGAAGTGTGGGCGGATATCAGAGAGGGAAGCCAGGGGGATTTTTTCTCGTTTTGCATTCACAAATTTGAAAAGAGAGCATTTCAGGCAAAGGCTGCTATTCTCAATGAAACATCAAAGACTGTGGTTTTTCCCCCTTGATGTTTGTGAGAGCCGGCCCCAGGGCCTACCTGGCTGTGAGCCAGAGGCTTCCAAGTCCTCTTGACACTGAATGGGCTTGAAGTGTTTTACTCTTTTCCAACGGGGCACAAGAAGTGAGTAGTGAGGTAACCTGCAGGGGAGGTAAATAGCATTATCCTTCCTGTGCAGTGGGGGGGACTGAGACTCAGCATCCTACATTAATCCACCAGTCCAAAGCCTCTCATGAAATGCATTTGAAATCTGATCCTAAATTCTTTGAAATGACCCTTTTCACTGAATTTAGTGGAATTTCACACAGACTCTAATCTCTCAGATTTTCATTTAAACCAGCCACTTGCTTTGATAAGAGAGACATCCAGGCACCCAGTGTTCTCTGACAACAGTTAAAGGTTATAAGTGTCCAAACACAGGAATGAAGGGAAGGGAAATAAAGAGAAATAATGTGCCAATTTCACAGAAGAATCTAGTAAGAAATAAAAATATGGCCACTGTGCACAAATTCAGTGCTAGGGATTTACTCCAGACACGGTGAAAAAGTATTTCTAAAGTACATGATACCTATTTTTTACAGATGTGAACTAAGAGGCATATGACAAATGTCCAGAAAAAAAAAATCTCCTCTTTAAAGTTTCTGTACAACATACGGCAGTGAGCTCGAGGGTTACTTTAGATGTGCTTTCAGGCAGCAATGCCCTTGTGTAACACCAAGTGAGCTGAGGATACTTGTCATGAAACAGCCTCTCTGGCGCTAGTTTTGCTTTCCTACCAGCAGTCCTGCAGAATGCCAGTGATACTGCTCAATTATATATAAGAAAAAAATACAGATTTTAGGAAAAGCTAGACAG
The DNA here is from genome assembly GCA_013398815.1 of Ibidorhyncha struthersii. Lineage (NCBI taxonomy): Eukaryota > Metazoa > Chordata > Aves > Charadriiformes > Charadriidae > Ibidorhyncha > Ibidorhyncha struthersii. Next base: position 1,230,158 of record VZSZ01006382.1, read on the forward strand.
GGTGATGCTCCATTGGAATAACTGGTAAAGATGCAGTTTTGCAGTTCGGCACCTGTTGTCCAGCTCAGCAACTCATATCTGTGTCTTAAATAAAAAAAAATCCCAGCTGAACAGTGCATTTCAGGCAGAACATTATCCTGCTCTCAGGTTTGGGGAGAAACGGGCAGGTGGGCACTCCTAAAACGGGCAGAATAAAACACCCCACAGTTCCATATTCTAGCTATGAATTCAGATACTCTTGTTTACACCGGTTGAGGTTCTGGCCCCCAAACTGGCAGAAAATGAGCTAGCAGTGACAACAGATGTGAGAGCAGGACAAGGACAGGTCTAAAAGAGCTTTTTAGAGCAATTCTTCTCCTTTCCTGTAAAACATGTAGCACAGATCTTCAGTACAGGTCCTTTGATTCCTGTCGAGCTCTGCTGGTCAATACTAAGATGTGGTCCTTTCTTAAGCTTGTCTTGTATCCATGGTCTAACACAACGAAAATCCACCAGAGACAGAATAGCTGGTTCTTTTTTTTTTTTTTTTTCCTTGCCCTTGAGTGTTGGTTATGGCTTATTTTGCTTCCACTGCGTTTCCTGGAACGAGTGTTTTACCCCATATCCACTGAGATGAGATCCTGGTTTCCTTTGCATTAAAACTCCATGAATCCGGGCATTTTATAAATGAAAAAGCTTTCTAGGTTCTCAATCTAGACCCATTTACAGAATTACCACCCTGTTTACAGTTAGATAAAACAGGAACATCTCAGTGGTTTAATTTCTAAAGGCAAAGCTGCCTATTTAATTCTGACTCTGACTTTGTTCCCGAGATGCTGGAGAGCTGCTCCGTGGCCAGTAGGTGACAGTCTCAGCAACAGAACAACCTGGGCAGCTCACAAAAAGGGCGTTTGTTCAATATTCTGCCAGGATGTGTTACTTATTTATTGTTAGACACATAGACCGTCCACAACAGGGGGCAATATTTTTCACCAAACTTGTCAATAAAGAGGAAGGCCAGCAAAGTTCCTAGGTGTGGTTTCCTACCTCCCCAGAGGAGATATTACAGATAAGCGCGCTCACGATACTGCGCTCAAGAGGTACAAGCTCGGTTCTTAGCAGCATTCAGAAAAAAACCTTTATATCTCAGTGTAGGTGTGAAACTAGCAGACACAAATTAAAGCACTTGTAAATCAAGCCCATTTGAAACACAGGTAAATTCAAGCATGACACAGTTACACTGGCTGATACCTTTAACATTTCGAGGAAGGAATCGGATGTAGAAAATCTCTATGTGCGCTTTAGGTGATTGCAACGTTTTCCTTGCGGCAGCCCCGGACGGGGCTGTGTGCGCAGCCTGGAGCACAATCGCCTCCTGTGAAGAGAGGCGCATGCTTACCGCACAACTGCTCATGATGACCAAGACGACCTTTGTAGCAAAAGCTAAGAAAACATTTCCTTTGTTCATTTAGGCACACGCGTGTTACTTACTGGAATGGCTGCATCTCATTTAAAATCTAAAGGAATACAAGAAGTGCTTGAGTGGATCAATCAGAACCAGGATGCGTGATTTAAGGGAAAAATGAGACCCCATAGTGGGTAGGGGGAGGTTTGCTACTCCACAACCATTTCACGTTTTTCCCTACTGTAGAGCTGTCACGGAGAAACCTCACTGCACCCACCGTCATCCACAGCTACTCACTAGAAAGAAGCTCTACTTTCTCAAGCAGAAGTTACCAGCTTTGGCCAGGGTCACCAGCTCCCCAACACACGCAGTGTTAAGGAAATGTTCTCATGCCAGGAACAGAAAGCCACAAATCATTTGCCCGATCAAATTTATTTTAACCCAACTGGGACGTTGCCTGAGCAAAGGTCAAGTATAAACTTTTTAAATCAAAGTGGTTTGGCCAGTTTGAGAGGTATCTAACTAGCCAAAGCCTCAGAGAGTGTGTAACAGTCATTCAATAAACCAGAGATATGCTGATTTAAATATCTATCTCTGGCGGTTTTCCTTGTGAAATGAGGATTTGAAGGTGTGAAAATTCCCAGTCATAAGAATTTTAATCACATATGCCTGGTGTCATAGACCATCTTGATCCCAATCATGTTTTAATCAAATTCTAGCAACTGCATTAGATCTCAAAACTTGCCCATATTTCTCTACTATTTAAAGTAAGCATTTATGCATTACTGGTGTGGTAAAGAAATGCATATATCCACTGCATTGTGAATATTCCCTTCATTGGCACTCTGTTGTCCTGGTGTTGAGCGCTGTGACTGATAACTGGAGAAGACTCACTGCCTTTCCACGCAGTGTATGTCAAGACAAGTGATGGGGTGAACTGCAGGACAGGTTGTATTTATTACCAAACAGTCAAAGAGTTATTCGTAGGTGCAATGCTATAAAAGGTGTATACTTACTTTGGTTTGTCTAACCCAAGTTGAAAAACAGGTATAATTTGAATCCGAACATGGATATGACATCCAACACTATGGCCTTTTACCCACGCTATCCATCCTGAGAGCATCTTTCTTTTGTGCTGTGGATATTGGAAGTTCTTCTGGATTACATTTCTCCTAAATGTTTCAATAATTCTTTCTTTCCCTCTCCTCCAAGTATCCATCTTCTTGCCATCCATCTTTTGCTTTATATTGATTTCAAGACTCTCTCCTCCTTTCATTTCCCCTTCTCCCCTCCACTAACCACATTTGGCCACTCAGACCCATTTAAGAGACAACTGTCGAGAGCGGACCCTGCCTTTGGCAGGGCAGGGCACAACGTGTGAAACCCTCTGCAGTTGCAGAGAAATCATCTTGCAGTGGTCACACAAATCTCGCTGCCTCCTTGATGCTGCCAACCAATAGGAGCACCAGGATTTGTATCCTGCCCTGAGAAAAAGCAGGGCAAGTATTAGGCAAACTAATCACGCCGCAGGGATTTGTGTAACGAAAAGTACCTCTGCTTGTGGGTCAGAAACGGTGTAAATCAACCACACACCATTGGTTGGGCCAAATCCGCCTGGTAGCTCTTTATTCTCTTCTGTCACGTCCATTATCGGGATCTCTGAACGTCTAGGAAGGGATAGCACAGCCTGGTCACCCTCTGATTCAGGTGCATGGTTTGTCTCAGGGTATTCTTTCAGAGACCGCTGGAAAGCAAACGGGTTTACAGACTACACTCCAGGCAGAGGGCTGGCTTCACCGCGCACTGTGCAGCCCTGCCTCTGCCCGAGGCCTCTGCGTGCTCCCTAACGCAAACAATAGTAATGCAGACTTAATGATCGCTGTCATTTCCATGTGCCTACCGCTGATCTCTTAATGAAATATTCTATTTAAATTGCACTGGCACAAGCACGGTTCCATGCTGGCAGGAGCCGCAAAATCAGTCTACCAAGTGACAAGGTTCCGCGAGACGTGCCGTACAATAGGGAAGCTGTTGGTGAAACACTGTTTGACAGTTTTTCTGCCTGCTGCTGCAGCAAGCGTGACACCTTCCTGGCATCCTGGAGGGAAAGAGAGAACAGAGGATGGAAATTGCCTTTATCTCAGGTTGAGACACAGAAGAAATTCTGAAATGAGGATGACAGTCTGTGGCAATACGGATTCAGCATTTGTTGATGGGTGAGTGCTAGCCACTGAGTGCTGCTGTAACATGCTCGCGCTCTGCTGTCAAATCCTGCTAGGAGTGCTGCTGCAGAAGAGAAAAAATTGGGGACATGCAGCATCACACAGACTCTTTGTTTACCTATTGTCATAAGCAGGAAACCAAATCTTGAAAAAAAAAAGCTAAAAACCTGTTCGATGACCAAATGTGCGTTGTAGGAAACAGGAAGAGTAAAATTACTGAAAAGTGGTGGCTTTTTAAAGTTTAGCATACTATATGGCCGGTCTAAAATACAGACAAATAGGTAACATATGTATTCTTCACTATTTCAGATATGAACAAAAGCATTAATCTTACATCTTTTGAAGTCATCAGCTCTGGGGAGTATTGCATGGCATTAGCAGAGTTCACTAAATTTCACCTTTATTTTGGCCTTGCACACCTCACCCCTTCCCCAGTCTCCTCCGAGCAGTGCTCTCGTGCAGACGTGCAGGCAGTCGCTGGCTGCAGCTGCTGCAGAGTTCCAGGAGGTGTTGCAGGAGCTGGGAACACCATGTAAAATCAGGGAATTCACACAGCCTGCCTGGGACATAGCACCTATTCCATCCTTCTACCAGCTCTCCCGAGGCATGGAAATGCTGAAGTTGCTGGTGAGTTAGTGGCTGACTGATGGAAACGCTTTTCCCTTTAATAAAAGTGTATTTTCAGAGCACATTTTCAAAATTAACTACTAAGAAAAGTAATGCAACAGGAGCTGTAATTTGGTCCAGCTACTCTACGAAGTCCTCTGATAATTTCCTTGATGATTTTGTGTTCTGTACTATACATTTTCATGGTAGCTAACGCTAAAAACTGCTGCGGGAGGATAGAAATCAGCCTTATTTGTTAATGATCCACTAGTGATGGCTGAGAGGGGCATTATCTTCCCTGTTCTATCAGTAAAAGGCAAATGGGGGAGGGCATTTCCTTTACTGGTACCACGGGTTGTGTTAAGAGACACACAGAAAGAAGGGAACAATGACCAAGATTTGCATTCGCTGAAGGGCTCAGTACATTGCTCCGTTGTGAGCGGGCCAAGACCTTCAGCACATGAATTCTTCTGATTCATCCTTCCCTCTGGTCTACCTCTCTGTATCCAGCACGGTACAGAGAACTCTATGTGTTTATTTATACACAAAAAGGTCTTTGCTTGTTACTTTAGTATTTGGGTGCTTGGCTCAGGCTCCCAAGCCGGAGCGGGGGTACAGACTGATCTGGTGAATCGGTATTTTTCACTCTGCTGCCAGACTGCGGAGTGACCTTGGGCAGTTTACAGCTGCTTCACCTCTTACCACCTCAGTTTCTGTAAAATTATCCTGTTCTACTTTGACTAGCACGTAGATATTGACTGATGCAAGGGCAGGGTATTATTGCTTATGTATGACTCAAATAAAGCCAATGCCTAAAATCCAGAATCAGCAAGGCAGAGAAATTGAGAGAGAAAAGAGCAGAAATGTGAAATTGTTCCTCTGCTTCAGCTGTTCTCCCCCCACCGCTCTGCTTAATCACAGGCAATTACAGCCCAACTGCACCATCCGGTTTACTGCACGTCAGCCACGCTGAGAAGTTCAGGTAACCCCCCAAGGCATAATAAGTGCCATCTAAATAAACCCACGCGGGTTAGGATGGGTCGGTTTAAAGGTTACCGTTGTTCTGTGCTGCAGAATGCATGTTTCAGAGCAGACGTTTCCCTTTGGAAGGCTCTGGATACGGAAACCTGGCGAGAAGGGTGGCGTGCTGCCCGCGTTCAGGAAGGACAGGAGTCAGTCGTTCCCGGCGATAATGCCATGTCAACTGTAGCTGCCCAGTTTCTCGTTAGCGGTTTAAGTGAAAGCATAAACCCACGGATGCACGATACAGCGCGCCTGCCAGTCACAGGGGCATCACACAAACGTGCTCTAACCAGCCGAAAAGGCAAGCAAGTTTCTGCTGCTCATGAACGTTATAGGCTGAAGCTGCTGCAAATAACTCCTCCTCAAGTTTGCAGGAAGCCCTGTCCTGCGCGTAAGGGTTACAACTGTCTCAGAGCTCAACTGCGGAGAAGCTGGAAAGCGGGAGATTTGCTGCACGTTGGGAGGTGGGAGGCAGACACCGAACGGTTCCCAGCATCGCCCTTGCAGGGCCTCATGCGCTCACAGGGCCTGCTCCCAAATTTTGCTGCATAAGCAGACTGTAACATGTCACTCGCACAATAAAGAGGCACTTAAACATTTTTCTCTTCCAAGCGTGTAGCTGCTAAGGCAGCAGCAGGTCGGACGCGTGCATGGGGAGCAGATTTGGTGAACAGCATCCAGCCCGTTTGCAAAATCCGCACCGTCGCAGGGCCGCACAACTTCCCACCTCTGAAATCCCCCCAAACTGGCCACAGCTGTGCGTACCCAGCTAACGTGCCTGGGCCCGCATTCCCCCCGCGCGGGAGCAGGCAGGGTCGCCCGTGTGGCTGCTCACGCCTTTCCCCGCCACCCTGCAGGGGCGCGTAGAGCTGCGACCGCGCACCCCTCTGCCAGTCGGGGCTTACAGAGGCGCATCCGCGCCGGGCGGCGCAGGCTCTGTGCCCGCACGCCCCCCTCCCCCCGGGGGTGAGGAGCCGGGACGCCCCGCTGCCGGGGGGATTCGCTGCCCTCTCCCCCCGCCGCCCCGTTCCGCGCCGTCCCGCTCGGTGC